>JAWWEV010000018.1:14899385-14930396 GCA_035583235.1 Hafferia zeledoni | reverse complement strand
TCCAATGCCTGAGCACTCTCTCTGGAAAGAATTTTTTTCTGATCTCCAACTTCAATTTCCCCTGGCAGAGCTTGAGCTCATGCCCCCTTGTCCTATTGCTGAGTACCTGGGTCATGTAAATATCTGACTGCTCCTTCACTTATGGTCTCAGTAACTGTTTTCTCTGTCTTTCTCTGTTTTCAGAAGCAGAAACAGAAATCCTATTGGTCCAGGAAAGTATGGCTATGGAAAAGTGCCATACATTTTACCTTTACAAACTGATACTGGTCAGCAGCCTCAGAAGCTTCGGAGGCAGCGACAGTCGTCGAGGGCGCAAGGATTCCACCAGACCCCAAGTGTGCTGAACCCTTACAGCTCTGCACTCCAGCATGGGAGTCTTTATCAAGAAGCAAATGGGCCCCAGGCGGGACATCAAGTGCTGGGACCCTCAGTGTATCAGTCCCCATCCTTTCCCGCGTCTCCAGGTCTGTTCCCCAGTAGCGACTCGGCCCAGCACGGCCCTGGGTCACTGCAGGCTCTGCAGGGGCAGCCGCAGCCACAAAGAGCCGCAGCCATCGTGTGCATTGGCACCTACAAGCAATATAAACTCTGCAACACCAATGTAAGTCTGCTTGGCCTGTGCTCAAGGTGTTGGACAGCTAGGGGGTTTCTCTAGTGTGTGAAATGTTCGTATAATCATTAGGTTATGTTGGACATTGTGTTTTATTAATTTAATGAAATTTTTTGTGAGCTTATTTTAAAGTGTCTTGGGGAATGCTGAAAGTAGATCCATAATGCTATAGTTACTTAATACCATACCCTCAAGGATTTTAGCAGTCCCTTAACGTACCAATATGTACAGTTTTAATTTGGTGGAAGGAGAAGCTGGTCTTTTTGGTGCTAAAACCTGGGAACATGAGGAATTTGAGATGAGAATAGTAACTGAGAGGGAGGTAGTGAGCAAAATATGAGCTGAGCAGTGTTAGAGAGTGGAATGATTGTGTAGAAATTTTGTTGTAATTATGATGAAGGGACAAGGAATGGATTTTGTGTAAATTGTCCACTGTTTTTCAGTGTTCTGATGATGTTATTTGGTTTTTTGAGGGGTGGGGGGGAGCAGATTTTTTTTTTTTTTGGTTGGTTGGTTTTGTTGATGTTGAAGGTTGTGTGATCAATGTGGATTTTAATGGTAATTCTTAACTATGTGATTCACAGAGGCAAGCAGTAGAGTGTGTTGGATCTGCATGGCCAGGTTTTGGTAGTGGGGGTGGCTACAAGGGTGGCTTCTCTCAGAAGCTGCTGAAAGCTTCCCCCATGTCAAACAGAGCCAATGACTGCTGGCTTCAGAATGGACCCACTGCTGGCCAAGGCTGAGCCCATCAGCGATGGTGGTAACACCCCTGTGATGACACATTTAAGAAGGAAGAAAAGTTATTGCACAGATGTAATTGCATTTGGAGAAGAGAGGAGTGAGACTGTGTGAGAGGAACAGCTCTGCAGACACCAAGGCCAGTGCAGAAGGAAGGGCAGGAGGTGCTCCAGGTGCCAGAGCTGAGGTTACCTGCAGCCCAAGGTGCAGCCCATGGTGAGGCAGCTGTGCCCCTGCAGCCCATGGGGGTCCCTGGAGGAGCAAATCCACCTGCAGCCCATGGAGGAGCCCATGCTGCAGGACATGGGTGCCCAAAAGAGGGCTGTCAGCCCATGGGAAGCCCATGCTGGAGCAGGGTCCTGGCAGAGAGCTGTGGACCCATAGAGAGAGGAGCCCACACTAGAGCAGGTTTTCTTAGAAGGACTTGGGATCCCCTGGGGACCCACACTGGAGCACCCTGTGCCTAAAGGACTGTACCCCATGAAAAGGGACCCACTTGGGGGCAGTTCATGGAAACCTGTCAGCAATGGGAAGGACTCCCACTGAAGAAGTTCATAGAGAACTGTGTCCTGTGGGAGGGACCCCATGCTGAAGCAGATGAAGGGCTGCTCTCCCTGAGCAGTGGCAGAAACAGCCTGTGATGAGCTGACCATAAGCCCCATTCCCATCTCCCTGCACTGCTGGGGGAGAGGAGGTAGAGCCTGGGAAGGGGAGAAGGTGATTTTGAGATTTGTTTTACTTCTTGTTACCCTACTCTGATTTGGACTGGTAATTCAATTAATGTCCACAAGTCCAGTCTGGTTTACCCATGATGGTAATGAGTGAGTGACCTTTCCTCTCCTTATCTCAACTCATGAGTGTTTTGTTACATTTTTCCTCCCTTATCCAGTTGTAAAGGGCAGGGATAGAGCAGCTTTAGTGGGTTCCTGCCATCTAGCCAGAGTCAAACTATCACAGCCACAAACAGGTTTAATGTTTTGCCAGGAAAGAAATGGAAAAATGGAGTTGGGGTAGACCATGTTATGAAGGCTGCCTGCTTCTCAATCCCATAAAATAGGGTTATCCTTTTGCAAGTACTTGTCATGTTCTAACTGGCATTTAGAGCCAGCACCCAGTAGCCCAGATCTCTCCAGGATCTTTCCATGGTGCTGTGTGAATTCTCTGACAGATGCTACTTTTTCCAGCATTCAAGCTCTACATGCTTTGGTTTTGGCTTTCTAATTTATTGAAGTGCAAATCTGTTCTGTGTTAATTTTTAAATAAAACTTACTCTGTCTGTCAGTACTTGACTCAGAAGTGTTTGGCTGGATGCAGCTCTAGGGCAGTCTCCCATTGTATGTGGGAGGTGAGGGAGGTTTTCTTTGTCCCCACTAGCACTATTCATCCTGCTAAAATTTCCAGTTTCTGCCTCTGCCATTTTAGTATTTCCCAAAGTATCTCTTCCTAATATTTCTGTCTTATTTGGGCTACTAATCCAACCTAATGTTACAAATGTGAGGAAGGCTGTGTTTGGATGTCGGGAGCAGGATGTGGGCGATGCTCAAGATGTTGACACGACAGGTGGGTGCCCATCTGATTCTTCTGCCCCTTAGAAATCCTTTTTGTTTTGTTCAGTGGAAGCCTGCACAGTGGAGAGGGACCAACAGAACACAGGGTAACAAAAATATGATCTAAACAAATCAGATAAGTGCCTTTTTGCCTCTTAGTGTAGCAGCTATTACATCTGCTTTATTTATGAATAAAGTCCATTGATAGAGACTAGAGCAGTTGATTGAAGAGACTCAATGTCAAGAAAGCTTTAGTGTATTTGTCTGGACTGGAAAACATGAAAGAGCTAATTTGAGCCTCTGAGAATAGTCTCTGGTACAAATTGCTCTCTTGAAAAACACTTTCTGTTTCTTGAAGGAAATGGGAAATGACCTTAGTCCATGGGCATTAATTTGGAAAGTTTTCTGTGCTGAATTTGCTCACTGGTGTCCAAGCGGTCCACAAATGCCCCGGTCTTTGTTTCACCCCTCACTCATCAGGGCACAAAGTTGGACAGTGTTCTGTCTGACTTCATGTAAGAAAATCGTTCCCAGAAAAGAGGTCTTTTCAAAGAGCAAGGGGTAAAAGGTGAGGAAGTTAGAAATGAGGGGGAAGAAAGAAGCAATCCCAGACAAGGTAGGGTGAGGGAAGGCTTGTAGAGGACGTTTGTTGAGAATGTCAAGTGGGCTGGAGGGTGAAGGGCAGTGAGATTGTGGGTTGGACAGTGGCAAGACATGCAGGTCAGTAGGATAAGTGGTTTGGCCATCGACAAGTTTCTTGTGGTAGAAGCGGAACAGGAATGAAAATATTTTCATATTAGTTTTAGAGGCTGTTGTTTAAACAGAATAATTCAACAGATGAAGAGAAAACATAGGTGAGCATACTGTTGCTGCATCTTTGCTGTTGTTGAATGTATCAATGCAGTTATAAAGAAATCTTTGGTTGTATTACAGGAGACTTTTAATAGCAAAGAGAAATTGCAGATGACACAGCTTCTCCAAGGCATGGAACTCTCATAGTGATATTCTTTATTTAGTAACATTTCTGTTACCCTTGGAGAAGCTGTAATTGCTATTCAGGGTTATTTTTCTCCCTAGGATGTGGTAATTAATGTAATTATAAAAAAGAAGTTGCTAAGAACAGTTTTAGTGAAGGCCAGGACAAGGCAGATAGTGTTTCACTTTGTTTACTTCTTCTTCCTGATTAAATGCTTCTGCACGTGGGCTTTAATTTAATTTACCAGCAGTGACATGTCCCAATGGTCTTACCAGCAAGCAAAGAACAGTAGCTTATAATTTTTTCCTTCAGTTCTTCCTGGAGCATACCAAAATTGAAAATCTCATTTATTGAAGGTATTCTGTTAACCGTTATCCTGGTGTTTGGCCACTCCCTCTGCAGTTTCTCCTTAGGGCAGTTAATTAATAACAAATTAAGTCAATCTGCCTCGGTCCATTAGGTCATTTCCTCATTATTGTACATTTATTGTTTTTTCATTAATAGCCAAACTCATTTTCCATGACTGACAGCTTGATTCATAAAAGTTAAACTTGTGGGGTTTGGTTAAGGGTGAACCTCGGAAGTGCTTTTATTTGTTCAAGTGTTCCTGCAGATCATTAAGTGTATTTTCCTGTTTTCATGTGGCTTCCCCTCTTCAGCACCTTGCCTACATGTTCTCCTCAGAACACACTGTCAGACTGTCACCTCCTCTGGCAGGAGAGAGGCAGAAGACATCCCTCCTCTACACACAAACAGCACTGACAAGTCTCATTGAAACCATGAGCTACCTGCAATGCAGTAGGATTGTTCCAGTGTAGTCTTTATTCCTCCAAAACAGGGAACTGATGAGTAAATCTTCCTTACTTCCCCCTACATTAAAGGAAAGAGAATTCTGTGGGTGTGTGGTTGGAGTAGAATTTGAGTGCAACCTTCTCTGCGTGGTTTGTCACCAGAACAAAAGAAGTAACTCAAATGGAACATTTATTTACTGAGCACTTTTTGTAATTAATTGTCTCCAGCGTTGCCAAGTCACCATCTCTTAGTAAGTGCCTGAATGTGTGAGAGTATATTTGTAAATGAACTGCAGGCTGCAGGTCACCTGGGCAGTGTACACAGGGAAACTTCCAGGGTTCTGGACATTCAGGACTATTTGTTTTACAGTGTAAATTTGGTGATACAAAGTGCCTCTTTTAAAGGTCATTTTTACTTGATTTATTTTAATTTTTGTAAGGCATGCAATTGTGGCTTATTGGTAAATACAGTAATTCTTAGTATGTCTCTGTCCTTAATATGTGGAGCTCTTATTGCAGCCTTTCAGTACTTAAAGAGAGCTTATAAGAAAGGTGGAAGAACTTTTCAGCAAGGCCTGTAGTGTCAAGACAAGAGGCAGCCCTTTTAGAGTAAAGGAGGGTTTGTTTAGAGTGGGTATAAGGTAGAAATCTTTTCATGATGAAGGTGGGGAGGCCCTGGCACAGGTTGCCCAAAGAAGCTCTGGATGCCCCATCCCTGGAAGTGTTGAAGGCCAGGCTGGATGGGGCTTCGATCAGCCTGGTCTAGTGGAAGGTGTCCCTGCCCATGACAAGGGGGTTGAAACCAGGTGATGTGTAAATGTCCCTTCCAACCCAAGCCATGCCAGGGTTCTGTATTGTCCTTGGTGGTGGGTTCAGGTCTGAAGGCCCTGCTTACACTGACAGCTTGTTACTGCTCCTCTTCTGCAGGTCCCGTTTCCAGACTGCACCAAAACAGCTGAGTCTCAAGTCATGTAGGAACCAGGACCACTTAAATGCTCTGGTCAGAAAAGATGTAAAATAAAATAGTGTCTGTTTTGGTGGTTCACTCTCAGCACAGCAAAGAGTATGAAAAATAGGCAGAGAAATTCATATATGAGTTTCAGCATGAAGAGCAGTGCAAAATGGATGTAGTGTCTTTAGCTATGGATTGAGGTACGCTCTTGACCAAATTTATATGTTTGTTTATATAGTAATTTGCAAATAATAAGGTAAAATGTATGAAAGAGTAATTGTTAAAGGCCCAGTGAGATATCTGTGGATGAAGTTTTGCTGAGCTTGCCCAGTGGTTCTTATAGATTACTGTCATGGATCTAGTCACACTGTGTTGTCTTTCCCTGTATTTCAGGTACTTAGCAAGAAGTAATTGTGTTTTGGGGAAGTATCTAGAGAGGATCAGAAACCAAGGTTTACTTCTACTTTCTTGCCCTGACTCTTCAGCTGTGCATGCTCTTAGTCTGGTAGCACAGCTGTGGAAAATCTGGCTTTGGGTTGTGCAAAGAGCCCTCACTTGACTCTGTGCTCCTGTGTGCAGAGCACTGAGAACAGCACCTGAGCAGGGAATGCAGAGTATCTGAAAAGACAACTTTGGAAATGGAAAGAGGTTTTACAGTTGAAGAGATGAGGTGAGGTAAAAGGCTCAGGACCAATCCCAGCTCTTGTGATGGGATACATTAAAGTATTTAATTTTCCAAAGAGTCTTAATGGTGATGATAATGATACTAATTTTGACTGGTGTGGGTTAAAACTTTGTCATTGAAAGGCTTTTTTTGGATGCAGACCCCCAATTAAATAGAAATGAAATGTCTTGCAGGAATGTGTTGAGTTCATTAAAAAGTGATGTGCTTTTCTGTCCCCTAAGCACACAGGTAGGCATTGGCAGCCTCCCTTGGCACCTGGGATCTTGGGCCATTCACCAGCTGGTGTTTCAAGTTTTTGAAAGTTTTCCACTCCACAGAAACTGAAATGTTTCCAACATTTCAAATTTTAGCAAAGGTAGAAATGGAAATGTTTAATTTTGTATAGAACAGAAAATGCAATTCCCAGACAAGTCTTGTCAGAAGTGATACAGGGTACTGCAAGAGTGCAATCTTTATTGTAGTTGGGAGACTCAGTTAGTGAGGTAAAGACTAACAAAAGACTGTATATTTTTAAATGAACTTTCTTTTTCAAGTTGAAAAGCCCCTTCTTATTCCCAAAGAGCTACTGTGTGGTTTATTTATTCTCATTTTGAGATTTGTATAGAGTAGGTGTTTGACATAAGTGGCAAACTGGGGTTATGATGACATATCTTTTCCTGAGGAAATTTAACCTTGACTTTATATGAGGAATTTTCCATGTGAACACTGTGGGACTGTGTGTAGGTTTGGTAGTCTGACATTCCATGGGTGCATAGGAAACTTATTAAAAGCTTGCCTTACTTTGGGTGTTACTGTCTGTTCCTTGACTGGTTTGATATTTGCAGCAGAATTTTGTAAATATTAATTCAGAATGCATTTCATTAGTACAGGCTTAACAAACCAGGCCCTGGCACAGAGGTTCCTCTCTTTAAATGTCTCGTGTAGTTTGGTCAGTTGTCCTTTGTATCCAAAGGATTCACCTTGAGACATCTTTGATAAAGCTCAAGTGTCTTTAAATGTCTCATGTAGTTTGGTCAATTGTCCTTTGTGTCCAAAGGATTCACCTTGAGACATCTGTGATAGAGCTCTTAGACCATGGCTGTTTCCTCTGTATGTCTGTGCTGTGGCTTTACAACACCCCCTTCAACAACTGAGAACACTGTGTTGGAAAGTATTTTGCATGATGATGTTCTTATTAGAACTTAAATAATTATGGGAAACTGCCTTAAATCATTAGGAAAAGTCTGTTGGGGTAATTTCAGGAGCTGTCTCAAAGGGTTTTATTCCACAAGTGTGCTCTATACTTGTGCCAGTAACAGAGTTAGCTGTTTTACACAAATGAATTATTACAAGGTTAATTACTTACTAATCTAGTAAAATGTTCATAGTAAGTCCAAAGTCTCACAATTCAGAAAACCTTGATGTTTAGAGGCTTGTGGTTTTTAATTGAAAATTGAGTTACTTTGATCGACAAACCTGAGTTATTTTGAACTAATTTAGCATCTAGGAGTTCAAGAGCCAGACCCTATTGTGCCAAGAACTATAAAAACACAGACCAAAAGGAAAGGTGCAGGTGAAAATATGGTAATGTGCACATGGCTACAGTTGTATCCTGCATTCTCCAGGTCCAGGAGAAGTGACCCCTGGGATCTGTAACCTTCTTATGATGACTCTCTAAAATGTACAGGAGCACTGAGATCTATGAATTTCTTCAAAGACAATTTAATAAGATATAAACAAAGTAGAGTAGAGCTTAGAATAGATGGTGTGTTTAACAGTAGCATTTCAGTGTTTTATGATATTGCAGGAAGCATTGAGGTGCCTTTTTCTCCTGGGAGGTTTATTTGGAAGCTGTGAGCCTGTGAAATGGGTTGCCTGGTGAAGCTGGACCAGTCTGTATACTGCCTGATGCTGAAGATTCAGACCTTCATTTATGTGTAGTAATAACGTGGCATAAAAATGTTAATAATTCATCTAAGTGCCTCAAAATCGAAATGCACACCAGTGGGCTAAACCAGTTGTTTCCTGACTTCTTGTGAACTATGAATGGCAGGTTTCATGTAGCAATTGTGATTGTCTGAGAAGTTCCTTTGCTCATTATAGGGGTGAATGAAATGCTTGTATTGTGGAGGAGAGGAAGAAGGTCCACAGTTATGCAATCACTTCATCTGTTATGAATAGCAGCATCAGCACGTAAAATACTGTGGAATGATTTGGGAGCTTCCTTTGGCCCCTTGTCAAAACGAGGTGATTTGTTTTGCTGTGCAGTAGAACAGGACTGGGGGGGTTTGGGGGCATTGCCTGGTTATGGTTCAGTTGTAACTGCTGTGCCAGGTGAGAAAGAGGAGACTAATCAATGAAAATTGGGGCTGTAGATCTGCCACCAGATGGTTGCATTTTTGGTATATTTGTAGTTTTGCTTAACAAGGTATTGCAGATTTGAGAAGTCATTTATCAATACAGTCAAGTGCTGTGGGAGAGATTTTAAGGCATTCCAATTTGTCCTTGTTTCTTTTTGTCAATTCATATTGACAAAAGTCTTTGCCTGAAATTCTGGTGTGTAATTTCTCAACACTTCTATATTTTGAACAAGAATTGTGCTTTTTATTCCTGTGTCAGTTTAATTACATCCAAGTGCTTGAAGCAGAGGAAGCTGCAGATGTCTAGAAACTTTGATTGGGAAAATCCTTTGATTAATGTACAATTTTTTTATGTTGTTCTTATGAACATTTGTTAGCTATTCCAATTAATTACAGGTGTAGAAAACAGCATCTGTCAGATGTCAGCATCTGCTTTGGCACATGAAAAGAGTAATTTTTTCTGGCTATTTTTAGGACTTCACTTATTGCTGATAACCATGAACAAGTTTAAAGCACATTTTGAAGCCACATAGCAGAAAAAGAGCATAAATTACATGAATACACAAACTTGCAGTGAAAGTACCACCAATACAATCCCAATCCTTTCTTGTTGTGACTGAGGTGAGTAGAGGAAGAAGGAAGGGCAGAGAAGGTGCCAATATTAAACTGAGGGTGCTGAAGAGGAAGTGGTCTGTTAGCAGTGCTGCTAATAGAGGTTTTTAATTGTTTGTTTGTTTGTTTGTGTTTTTTTTTTTTAATTTTAGAATTTTTAAGCAGGACTTGAAAACAGCAAATGGCCAAAACTCATGCAGAGAGTTAGGAAACAACTACAAGATTACATCTAGCAAGCATGTGTTCCATTGACTTACCACAGCTGAGGAACCATTGAAAATGACATTAAAAGGACAAAGTCAAACCTGCAGAAGTTTAGAGCTTTCAGAACTGGAGTTTAGTCAACAATCCTGTGTTACCTTTTGTGTTAAGAATACTATTTAATTGTCTGATAATATATTATTTTATCCCAGGGCCCCTGCACAGATCAACAGCTTAGTTATAAGTGATACACTACTCAGTGTTATTCTCTTTTTATTCAGTCTTTGGCTTCCTGCCTTACAAATGCTCTTTCCAGAAGATGAGGAAAAAGGCTTCTCTAAGGACTAGTTGTTGATAGTATTACTGCAGTGTTTGGTTTAAAATTCACAGATCTGCTGTGTGATAGCAAGATCTAACCTATTGGAAGAAATGGAGCTGGGATATGGAAGAAAGAGGCTTAAAAGGAAGTGTTCCATTATTTAGTGCCACTTGTTGCATAGTTTGGATTGGATTTTTTTCCCTATGTTCAGTACCATATTTATTTACTTGACGATAGTTGAAGGCAGATTTGCATTGGTCAAAACTCTAATTATGATCTGGCAGCTCATCTGCAAATAAGGTCCAGAGGTTTTCAGTCAGATCTTCAAGACAGAAAGTACATAGTTCATAAACTGGGAAAAGATTGGATTAAGTAAATTGCACCATAGGTGACACTTTCCCCCTCAAAACTGGTAGAGTAGCTGGTTCCAGAAACTGCAGACTGTCTTTCATGTTCCTTATTCTGCATGTTCATTGTATACCTGGTGGGGTTTATAGTGAATCAGACAGAGATTATGTAAATAAATCTTCTAATTGAACATTCCTGACTCATCCTCAGAGTAAGTCCACTCTGCACACTGAATGAGTCATAAATCATATGGAAAAAATAGAATGTAATCATGTAAGTGAGAATGGACCTCACAGGCAAAGAGACAAATTATGTAGTAATTACATGGACAGTCTCTTCTAACTTGAGAGTAAACTTTGTGAATTGATACTGTTAATCCAAAAAAACTTTCTCTTGACTCCCAGTTGCAAGATTTGTGTAAGTTTTTCCAAAGTATTCCATGCATTTTAGGTACAGGCATTTGCTTTGTCCATGCTGCCTGAAAGAGGCTCAAGTGGGTATTCAGAGCAGTCCCTGCCCTAACACAGAGCTCAGGAGCTCCTCCCAATAACCGGGGCAAAGCTTTGCAGCCTCCTGGAGCCTCAGATGTGGAACACACTTGGTCCACATTGTTCCACTAGTTTAGCTGCAAAAATTGAATAAGTTTTGACCAAAAGTGTACAAAGCATGTTATCAGCACTTCTTTCAAAATCTTGTGGCCTCACTGTACTTGGGTGGATTTCCATATAAAAGGCAGAGGATGCATTCTTGAGAAAAAACCTCCCGTCCTGGCTGACATCATTTCACTCATTAAAATAAAACAGGCACTTCTATTTTGAAAAAAAAAAAAAATCAGACTATTGGAAGCATGGGAAAAAATAAAACACTTCTTCCCCTTCTTTTCCTTCAGACTTGTTCTTGGATGAAATGCTTCAGTCCAAAAAAAATGAGACTAAGACAGATACCAGGAGCGGAAAGTTTTAGTCTGAGCAGTTAAAGTTGGACAAAGTCCTCTGTAAATGGACAGTGCTACCAGCTGCAGCTACACCTAGGCTTTATGAAGTAAGACAAGTGTATCTGCTAGTTAGTTTAAGGTGCCTTTCTTTTTTTCTTTCAAGCACATGGCCTGGAAACAAGAATATACTGCAGAAATAGTGTAAGAGTGTGTTATATTGGAAACACTTTTTTTATGGAACAAGAAATCTTAAAATCTGAATAATGCTGCAATTTCTGTTACAATGGGTCCCTGCAAACTAATAGTCATTTCTAAGCTATGTTTACAGTGCTCCAAAGATGTTCACAAATTTTTCCACATTTTAGGTTTTTTTTGTTTGCTTGTTTTATGTTTTTTGTTTGGTTTTTTTTAAAACCAAAAAGAACAAAGTAAATTCACTCAACACACTGACTTACAATTCCCCCTAGATGCAGTAACATCTGTACATTGGCCTATACATTTCTGTCTCATGTAGCACTGCATTGACTTTTCTGTTGCCTGGTTATTACTTAGACTAGAGATCATTCTCTAAAAATATTGTGATTACTGCTGTAATAAGAAATTTTAATTAAAAAGTGGAATATCATGGTAATACAAACCAGAAGCTTCCCTAAACTTTCAGTCCTTCTGCTGGAACCATTCAGGTAGTCCCTCCTCCCACACAAAGGCCAGTCATTTCAGTGGAATGCGTGCGATTGAATTTCCATTGACATTGATTAAGCTTTCATATAGAAAGCTGTTGGAGGATTATTCCTGCATTCTGATGGAGCTGTAGAATAAAAGAGTGAAGCAGTGAAACCTCCATGGCATAGAGCCTGCACCTAGAAAGAACAGGCAGCTCCAAGAACAATGTTTTTTAAAAATGTAATAAAATACTGCTGGAAACCCTAGAGTAGATGTTTTATCACACTGGCATAATTTTCTGCAAACTGTATCATTGATGTCTGTAGACTTTACTAAAGGTGCATCAAGCAGGAGTTTGTGTCTGGGTTTTTCAAAGCTGATATTGGTAGAGAGGATTTTTGAGTGGCTGATTTTTCTGCTATAAAGACTATTATTATTATTATATTAAAACAACTACCCTTAGTACATAAACCTCCCATTTTCTGAAGAGTACTATTAAAACATGCTCTGTTTTGCAGATGTGTTTGAACAGTGTGGACAGATGAGACACTGAACCTTCCATGTGAAGGCATTTGTCAGCCTTTGAGCCAGGCTGTGTCACATGGAAACAGCTTTCCATTGATTTCCCAGTAAATGAGGCAATAGCCTGCAGTTTAAGCACCTTGAGCATGTAGTGTTTCTATAAATAGATATTTGAACGGAGGGATTCTTATATTTGCTGGATTTTTTTATGCAGCATATTTATATAGAAAAGTGATACCACTGCTGAGACTGAGAGCAGCCATTGTACAAAGCAGTTATGATTTCTGCTGCAAATGCCAAGCTTTTGATGCTTGATTGGGGTCATGTAAAGAATATTCTGTGTAAACTCCAGTCTCGATACTGAAATAGTTCTCCGCGCAGGGAACTGGGCACGAGAAGGAATTTGGGACAGTAAAATAGTAACTACATTTTTAAAAAAACAGCTTTGAAATGAGTTGATAGTCATCTGGTCTTGTGCTGGATCAAAAAAAAGACCAGCAACAGTCTTCAGTTCACCGGTGTGAATTGACATAGCTCTGACTTCCACAGTGTCCTTATGTATCCCTTTGCACCAGATGCTACTCTGTTCCAGCACGGGCTGTTTCCAGTATCTGTCTTCCATTTTCTAATTGCTGAACTTCAATATTGTAGAAACCAATTATTGTTTCTCAGACCTTTTTTGTTTTGGTTGCTTGCTTGCTTGGGGTTTTTTTGAATAGTATTTGTAAAATTTTAGCAATAATCAGCAGTGAGTTGTTCCCTTGACACGTTTTTCGTAGTACTGAGGAAATGTACTGTGAATTTTCCTATTAGAGCTCCTTGATGAGCCCCTCCTAAGCTAGGAGTTCCAAATGTTTCCAGTCATGGACATTAGATCAGTGTAGATGCTTTGTGTGGGATGGATTGAGTGACTAACATTTTATTTAAAGCCAAAGCTGGACTTGAGTCTTTCACAAGTTGAAATAAGTTATTTCAATCTAATCAGATGAATCTGTAAGTGAGAATTTAAAAAGAAAAAAGCCACAAACTGGTAAAGTTAAGCAGAAATACTTCTTTTTCCATCTGTTTGGTTGAGCTTTCTTCTCCATTGTTACACATACTGCGTTTTCAGCTGTTAAGTGCTACGGAATGGGAAAAAGGTAGAGCAGTAATAGATGCACTTGCCACATTATGCATTAATGCCTTATTTGTCTGGTAAATTGTATTCAATAAAGATCAGGTTTGGGTAGGACTTCCAAGACTTTTCTAGTTAAATTCAGAGGACCTTCTTGGTGCAAAGCTGGAATCATTATGGCAAAAAGGGTTCTGAAGTTCCAGGCTGAGACAGCAGCAATTCCCTTGCCCTTGGCAGTGGAGCCAGCAGGTACCTCAGGGAAGGCACAAACCCCTGGGAAGCTCTGCCATGGCCCATATTCCTTCTTCCAAGAACAAGCTCATGGCTGGCTGAGTGGGATTTGGGTAGAAATACAATGATTTTGTCCTGTGCATACATCTAAGGTCTTTCCATCTGTGAGAGGCAGCCCCTGGCAAGGAGTGAGGACAAGGGCAGGGCTGTGCCCCCGTGTCACTCGCTCCCGTAGATGGCACTGCCGTGAGTGTCCCTGGTCAGCAGGACATGGCGCTGCTTTGTGGTGGTGTCATTACTGAGCTCAGTGTCCCTTGCAGCACACAGGGAGCAGTGAATTCCTGGCTTGGAGCACATCAGCACTTCAGGTGCTCCTCCCTTGTAAACTTGTGCAGATCCCACTGCATTCCCAGATGGGAATTCTCACTCCATGCCAAGCCAGACATTTATAGTGTACTGTCTGTGCTTGTGGGCTGTAACTAGAGCTGACTAGCACTATTTTTACTGCAGAGCTGTTCTTCACACACAATTTATAAGTTTCTTGCATATTTTTGTTTTTTGGGGGCATCAATTCTATTTGAATAAAAAAAATCCGCCTGTGTCTGATATTTTGTGCCAAGCATATCTAGATGTAATTAATTTACCATATTTAATTTTATTTTGTTTTAGTTGGCAGAAAATTCTTTTCATGTTCTGTTACCATTCTAAGAAATAAGAGCTACTGGGGGGAATACTATTGGGGGAATAACAGAGTCTCCAGTAGTTTAAATGAAGCAGTTTTTGTCTTTCAATATGTGTCCAGGTAGACAAAACTAAGTTGTCTTGATTTGAAGTATCCCATGGATGACCCTTGGCAATGCAAAGAGAAGCAACTTAGCACAAGATTTAATATTTGAAGGACCCCACATTCCACTTTCTTACATGGATGTGGAACTTCTGTAGGTTTCAGAAGGAACAAACCACCAGCAGTTCAGAGCAGAAGGTCACTGCACACCTGGTGGGTTGTTGTGCAAAGTCCTGGAATTTATAGAATATGCATATTGCAAGGACGTGCTGCTTCTGGGAGTCAGCTCTGGAAAGGAAAGAGGAATCTTCAGATTACTATTTCGGAAACAAGTATTTTAATTATTTTTCTTTGGAGTTGCGTTTATCCTTTGAGATGTCAAAGGATTAATATGATTATGTCAAAGCACGACAGAATGAAAACTAGAGTACAACTAGAATACTTGGACTTAATTTAACATGTAGTGTTGCACACATAGAAAATATTAACTATGAATTACACCTGACCCTGGAGAATCAAGAAGGAATATGGGCCCTTGGAAAAAGAGTTTGCCAGTTACTGTAGGTCATAAGAATGAAGTGTTGCCAGAAATCTTAGTCAATGTTTTAATTGCCTGTAGAGGTGGTTGCAGGACCAAAAAGGCCTGTTTGTGCTTTTCCAGCAGTGCATTATCTCAGCACAGCACTGACACAGAGCTGAGCCCACAAGTGCTGGCAGACTGATCATTTGCTGGTGTTCTGCCAACACTTCTTTAATTAACCAGAGTGTCAAAGATTTGTTAAAAACTTACGCTTTTCGCACATTTCCCAAAAGCTAAAAGGCAAGTAGGATGGTTTCTTTCTTTTACAGTTTTGGCTGTACTAGCAGCTCCTTTTGGGAAAGCTCTAATGGCACATGACAAGGAGAAGTACTGTGTGTTGCTGTCCCTCAGAATACTTTCATACCTGCATATTTCAGAAGAAATTGAGGCACAAATAAAGCTTCTGTTCCAGAAGTAGAAAGTTTCTATCAACAGCAGGCACAGTGCAGTTCAAGAAATTTGGCCTGAGGTCTCAAAACACAAGGGGACGCTTCTGGCTCATCCCTGCAGTGCTGCTGCTGGTGATTTAACATTCTGAAAGTGCAGCAGGGAAGGTTGGCCAAGGTGTTGTGGTGGTTGAAACAGCAGCATCAAAATGCAGCAGTGGCAGCTCTGAAAATATCTTGTTTTTTGTGAAAATGTCCAGCACTTTGAAGGCACTTTGCTGAATGCAGACCCACATGTTAAATTTACAGCATTGGTTTTTTCAAACAACATTTTCCAAGTAGGAGGAACATCATCTAAAAACCTACAGAACTATGTATTCTAGATGCTGTATCTAATTTTACAGAGCACATCTGAAGGAACAATAATCAAAAAAACCCAAACCTCTCCCAGCAGAGAGTTTATATTTCTAGATAATTTATATCTGTCTCTACACAGAGGAATCTGAGATTTATCTTAGTAGATGCAAAGTATATTTTTTGCTGCTTTGGTCTCCATGGACTTGGTTTTAAAAGGAGATTTTATTTCTTTTTACAAACATCAAAGAGATTGTCCTCTTTCCTATATCCAAACCTCTATGAAAAACTTTAGATTACTCCCTCAGTGATCACAAGACAAAGTTTTTGAAGAAAAAATGAGATTCCAGATCTGTCATTAACAAAACACTGCAGTCATTTGATTTTTTTCTATCCAACAAAATTGTTTTCAAGTCCCTACCAGGCAGCACAACCCTAATGCCCTCATGTCAATGAGAGGGAACAGAGAGGGAGTCACATAATAAGTTCAATATTTTAGCAAAGTTAATTCCAAAACCCTCTGGGAAATTTTGGAAAGAGATCTGGGTTGTTTAAATCGCAGCACTCTGGCTGGGGCACAGGAACATTCTTCATGTGCCAACGTGCCTGCTTTGGACAGCCCCTTGCCCTGTGCTGGGCAGGGTGAGGGCTCTGTGGGCAGAGCTGAGCCCAGCCCAGGGGTGATGGGGCACCTGGAGCCTCAGTGATCCCAGCCCTGTGAGAGACAACTGGGAGATATTGGGAGCCTGACCTTCCCCTGGGGGTGCCATCCTCTCCCCACAGGTGCTGCTGTATTTCAGGACTTTCAGAGTCAAGCTGCAAATGACAGAAATAGTGATTAAACAGGAGTGTATCGATAGGTTGTGCTCTCAGGGAATAAATGAAAAATGAAGGTCTCTGGAAATCTCCCACAGTGAAGCTTTACTTTTGATTGTAGAGGATGATGCTTTTTCCTTTTAGTGGTTTTCTGCCTTATGGATGTACTAGAAAGCCACAGAGGCCATGAGAAAGTGCCTGGCACTCTAAACTCTTCTAAGAAAGGCTCAAGGTTTTCATTTTCAGGGGGGATGAGCAGCAGGCAGCATAAAACTGTCCTTTCATTGAGGTCTGCATTAACAACTGAGCTGGGGTTAGGAAATGGTGCATAGATGTTACCTGTATGTAGAGTGTAAGATAACACTTAACCTTCGTGATTCATAAACTGGAGCAATTTTGACAACTTGTACTTTGTAGTTAACTCCTTCATAAAATACTTCAGAAGGCATCAAATAAAAAATAAAAATTAGTACAGTCTATATAAAGAATAAAGCAAAATGTTTTTGCAGACCAGGTCACTCTCTCAAATTTTGACTCCAAATTTTATATTGTAATTAAACCTTGATGAATGAAATAGGGGAAGGGCAACTGAGTTAGGACTCTTCAAGTAGCAGGGATGTTACTGAGTTAGCCTTTTCTTTGGATTTTGGCTTGATCCACACAGTGTTTAGTGTATTTGTCAGTCCTTTGTCCTGCTTCAAAGCAATAAGGCCTCTGTCCTTTGGGCAACTCTCAGTAAGTTTCAAAACAGAAATTGTAGCTATGAAAATGATCTTAGAAGGGACGAGTGTCACTATTTATTGGCAACAGCCATGAATATTTTGATATTTTTATTCATACATTGCCTGCAGTTGGTATGAGCAGAGTGTACAGGAAGTGGTTTATGAGCCAGAAATACGGGTACACAAGAGCATGAGCTCAAGGGTCAGAAAGGAAAAAACAAGAAACAACTAAACTTCACAATAGGCTGGTAGAAAACATGTGCCAAAAAAAGGGGAAAGCATTCCAAAAAGAAACCCTTCAGGCTGAGTTCTCTGCTGGTGCAAACTGATGTTTGTTCTGTTGTGGCAGAGTGTAGTGACCTTAATTTATGCCAGCTCAGGTTCTGTCCCTTCACCTTTGGGGTATGTGCCATAGTTGGTTTCCATGACAAATGTGTTTCCCCACTTTGCTTGGTGGTTGTGGCCGAATGACTGCTGAATTGCTTTGCCCCACATGGAAGAATCTGTATTTCAGTTGTAGGAATAAAGCTTTGCTTTCTGCATTTGGCACTAGAGAGACTTTTGGTCCCACCCTTCCAATGTGGTGGCTCAAGCAAGGCTTTTTGTTTGGTTTTATTTTTTTTTTATTAGATGGTTTGTTGAGGAAAACAGTATTTGCATGTACTTGGAGATCTCAGAAGGGTGGGCGAACAGAGCACAGATGGCTGCTTGGCCAGAAACAGTGTTTATTCTACAAGATTTGTTACCATGATTCTAAGAGAAGATAAAGTAGTCCCTGAACCTTCCTCCAGGCATGTCTTTGGGACAGTTTACAGCCCACTTGAAAACCCTTGACTCTGACGTCTCTTTGATCCACTTAAAGCATCTTCTGACAGAGATGGTGGATGCAAAGCAAGAACTCCTCTGGGACCTCTGCTGTGCTGGCTTTCCCTGCAAAGACAACCAGTCTTTCCCACTATACAAATATAAGAGAACTGCCTTGCAGTTGCAACAAGAGCTGTTCTTATGGATTATTTTGCTGTTCCCTTCAGAAACACAGTTATTTAGCCATGCTGCATTCATGCAATATCTGCTCCAGCTTTCCCTTGAAATCTCTGTCATATAGAAAAAATGTTCTGCTGTTCTAGCCCAATTCTTTATGTGATTTCTACTGTTCTTGAATAGTAGCTTTTTGGTTTTAGTAGGCACTTTGAGTGTCTAAAGGCTACTCAAAACAAAAAGGCATCTGTGCCCAAAGCTTGCCTATTTCTCCAGGCATAGAAATTGTTGTAATTAACCCCCTGCCTTTCTTCTAGAAGGCTTTCTCCCCTTTGTGTGTGCCCACACACAGAGAAGTCTCTGCTGTAACTGCAGTAATGTGAGGATACAGGGAGAACAATATAATTAAGTATTTAACTATATAACTTGTATTTACTTTTGGAATCAACTTCAAATGTAAATGCTGCTCTGGCAAAGGCTTGCATTGCAGGTGACCTAATAAAGGATGTTACTTCCATCTGTGAGACTTGCCCTGCCTCAGTACCTGTGTGTGCACACACCTGTGCTGGTACATAACAAGCTCTTCCTACTCTTCAGGTGCAAGGGCTCTGGTTAGGACTGGAAGGCATGAGTTAAAATGCAAAGTCATGCAATGACTGTAATAGCAGCATGTGGAAATACAAAAGGAAAAATAGTATATGATATTGAAGCATAGGATGAGAATAAGAAGCTGGTGTGAGCAGCTTTTAGGAAATTATGGAAGCATGTATGTTGTTTCAGCTCTGTTGAATCTGAACCCAGAAAAATTAATGATGAAAAATGGGAAGCTATTGTGGATAGGAAATAATTCTGACCTAATTTATTGACTTTATCTTGAAGTGTTGTCTTGTTGCCGAGGAAAATGATAGCTCAATAAAAACTTTACTGTTATTTTTTTAATAGAACTTTTGCTCCATTAACTCCACAAATTCGTTTTCTTCTACAGGCACTTTTGATACTGTCACTAAAAAACACACTGTTACCTGTTTTAAAGAGGAGGAGGCTCCTGATATTTATATCATTCACCTGGATTAGAATTTTGCAATGCCTTAATTAACCATCTAAAGTTAGTTAATAAGAAGGCAATAATAACTTTGCTGTTGATTATAATGTGACTGGGTTTTTTTTGTTTTTTTTTTTAATCTAAACAGATGTGTCCTGAAACCAGCAGAAATATTAGAGAGGTGCAATGTGCATCATACAATAACAAGCCATTTATGGGTCGATTTTATGAGTGGGAACCTTTTGCAGAAGGTAAGGGAAGACAACTTGGTTTTGCATTATTGTACAGATTGTGTGTTGGAAGAGCAAATGTGATTTTTACTCAGTGGAAGCCATCAGGATTTGACTGTTTTGAGTCTTGCTCATTTTCCTCTCTTTATCTACTGCATTTATTCATGGGTAGACAACTCGATAATCTCACATCACTGTTTCTTACATTTTACAGGAATGGAAGCATGTAAGTCCTCCTTTGACTAGTATATTATTGGCTCTGTACAGCAGAATTTCAGCTACTGTGCTGTTTAACTGTCTTCTTTTTTCTGTATTTACTAGGGATGACAAAGGCTCATTTCAGTAAATAGAGGGGGGTTTTTGTGCCAGTTTAGCATGTGACTTGTGTCCTTACATATTCCTTGCAGGATTCTCTGGCTGGCTGCTCTGTGTTTTCCAATGGTGTGGTTGGCAGCTGGGGTGGTGACCGTGTGGGGATACCTGTGCTGTGGCCTCCACGGCTGCATGTTGGACACAGTGCCTTGGAACACAAAGCAGCAGCAGCTCTAGTGGTGCTCTGCCACCCCTCTAGGGCCCTGATCCTTGGAGGATAAAGTCTCAGCCAGTGAGCATGGTTTGTGAAATACTTATTTATTTTGTTTGTCTTTTTGTACACAAGAGCTGGGCCCACCACCTCAGATGAAGTAAATAACTAATTATTCAAATATGCTTCTGGATTCTGAGGAATTTCTTTTTGTTTTAAGTTACATTTTTAAAAGTTGTTTTCCACAAAACTTCAAAGACTAAAAGGGATTTATGCATAGACAAACACATGCACATGCTGTGGCTGAGCTGTGTTCATTACTCTGAGGCTGTTCTGTTGCTGGGTGTGAGTCCCTGGCAGGGAGGGGGCGATGGGCTCCTCACCCACCAGTGTGTGCTCTGTGCCACGAGTGCTGGGCACTGTCTGCCCTCCCCACAGGCACAGTCTCACCTGAAGATTTGAAAAGGCAGGATCTGGGCCCATCTACTTATCCTTGCTACATTTCAGAAGACAAAGTGGAAGGGAAATAATTACCTCTGTCCTAAGTACTGCTTTTATTGCCTTCTGTGTGAGTAGCTACCTGTAATACAACACACACAGTTAAGCAGGAGCAGTGCCATGGCTTGCAATGTCTCACAGTCAGTTTGCAGGGATTGCTCTTTGCTGGAAGATGTCATTACTGCTCTATGTTCTACCTTCCTTCAGTCATTAACTCATCATGCTGAATCCCTTTCCTAATTCTGAAATGGATGCAAAGTAAGAGACTTGGCAAAGGAATGGGGAAGTTTCTTTCACAGGGGAGGGATTCTGCCTGCTTCTCATCTTTTTATTCCTCTTCCTTTCATCCTAATAGGTTTAGAAAGAGGGAAAGGTGATAGCTACAGGTGATTTCTTGCTATTAGTAAGCTCGGGTCAGGTTGTCCTGCAGTTGTGCAGTGAAAGCAGTGGGCAGTGCCCCTGTGCAGGGCTGCAGCTGGTGCATCAGCTGGGAGGCAGCTTGGGCTGCTGGCACTGAGCTGCCTCTGGGCACTCAGGGAACCCCTTGCTGGACTGCATTCTGTGCCTCCTGTGCTTTGCCTCATTACATAAAGGCCAAATACTTCTTTTGCAGCAATAAAGACCATTCCAAAGTTGTGCTGAAGGAAGTATGAGAAGTCATTGTTCATTTATTTTTCAGGGGACTCAAGGAATGTTGCAAATGTGTGAAGTTCCTTTTTCCTGTACTCCAAAATGGACATTTCTGTGGGTACTTAGCATGCTGGTGTGCTCTCTAGTTCCTTTGGATGGGCAGCTTTGATCCACAATTGATGTTATCTATTTTTACAGCTGACCATGAGTCAGTGCAGATTAATGTTGATTCATATCTAATTCCCAGCTGATCTAATAATGTTTGTTTCTAATATGCCTCAGTCCTCATTTTATCTGTTGCTGGTATAATGAAGACTTGCAGAGCTACACTCCTTTATCTCAGATTATGAACATTCAGTATATACCATCTTTTTAGTTAAAGTCATGTTTGGCTTTGTGAAGTTGCCCAAAAGGAAGTTTCAGAGCTGTGCAACTCTGGCACTTTGTACCATGCATTTAGGCACAAAAAGGAGCTTGGAACCCCAGCAAGCACAGGCTGAAGGCTTGTTCTGCAGGCACAAGGTGGCCCTGAAGCTTTGTGATGCATCAGCTTTGGTGCATCCCTTTTCAAAGTGCTGTTGACAGGACACAGCCAATGCTGAGCCAGCTCAGCCCACCTCCATCTCCTGGCTTCCTACACAGCAGCTTAGACTCACTCTGTTGTGCCAGGAAAGACAAAGAGGGGATCTAAAACATGCCATGGTCATTTCTTTTTCCCTCCCCTGCATAGCACAGCTTGCTCCTAATGTTTATATTGGATCAATAAGGGCAGCTAAACTGTAATTTACAACCCTGTCCTGATAGGGAGTTAAGTGTAATTATTGTTATTTTTTAAAAAGACACATATTTTTATTTCTCCCTTGTTCAGATTGGTGCAGCTGCATTTCTAACCCATTTTATCTGCTGGTGCTCCAACACAAACTTTTGTCTTTATTAAAAAAGTTCATACTAAAGGGACTATAAACCCTATGAACTTTGAGCATTTAATGAAAAAAAACCTAGTTTGTATTGGAGAACCAATAGCATATGACCACTCTAAGGACAGGATGTGAGAGGAAGGGAAAACATCACAGTGACATGACCATAAAACCTGTAAGGAAGTTTAAACCTACAGAAACTATAAATGTTTTAATCAGTCTGACAAGAATTCTTTAATTGGAACCCTTAAGTTCAGCTAATTTTCATTTTTTAATTGTGATGACAAATCCACAACCTTTTGATTGCTGGATGAAAAGAATCCATTGAAAGGAGAAAACCTGTCAGTTCACTGGAAAGGGTAACTGGCTGTGAATCTGACCACAGGAGCCTTTTGTGGTGAAGAATGGCTGCATTTGTTGAGAGAAGGGAAGCAACTGCAGACTTTTTCTGTCAGAAACTCTGTATAAGGTTAAAGATTAAATAAAGTCCTTTCTAGGAGAATCTCAGTCTCATACTTCATGAGGATACGTGATTAGTCTTAAGCATCCAAAATACATTGTCAAATACAGTATTTTCAAATCAACAATCACAAAAACTCCTGGTTGACTGCAGACCCCCTTGCTTTGAGTTCTGTTTGAACACGTCAGCCAGGGGCATGTAGCAGACAGTGTTTTATACAGCATCCCAGCCCTGGGTTTGTGTTCCAGAAGGTGAGTCCCACCTGTGTAGGGAGGGCTCGTGGCTCTGCTCTCTGCAGGGATGTGGGGCCTGCCCAGCCTGTGCTGCTCTGTGGAGTGGGGACCAGCCAGGGCAGCAGCTCTGCCTCGTCCCTCATAGTAGTAGAAATGCAGACATTTTATGGAAATGATTCTATTTGGTTTTGTTTTAATTTTTTTTCTGCTTTGTTATTTTAGAGCAAAGTTTTAGCGGGAAGTTTTCTAAAATGCAGATTTGTTCAAACATTTCCTCCAAATGATGTTTTTGTTTGATTTTTTTCAGTGCTCCCCTCTCAGGTGAACACACTTGTTGGCAGGGCAGGACACTTATTTCCCAACACTGGGAATCCTTGCTGTTTCCAGTGTGTGTGTGACTTTAGAGGTGCAGCTGTGACTTGTGTTAGAGCCCACTGGGCGTTTGCTGTAAAGGGAGTAATAGGAGTGGGGACGTGGCTCAAGGATCATCATAGTGGTGTCTGTACAGATGATTTAGTTCCACTTGGTAGAGTCAAGATGTCTTTGGCTTAAAATACTGTATGAAGCCAGAGAAGTTTCTAGGAACAGAGCCATGCTCAGATCTTGAGAGCTGTTTAAAGAGCTTGTTGCTGGCAGATGGCTGCTGGAAGCCAGAGGGAGTGCAGAACCTGAGCAGAGGCCCCAGATCCTGCTGTCAGCCAGGGCTGGCACCAGGGCAGCACCTTCATCTGTGCCAGGACTCGGGGTCAGCCGGCACAGGTGAGCTCTGGCAGTGAGGAGGATCCCTGGATGGCCTGGCAGAGTTCCTTGGGTTCCTTCTGGTTGCCAGGTCTGGCTTCCTCTTGCGACTTCTCTTTGTTTTTCTGTTTGATTGCCGAGAGACAGGAGTTGTACAGAGCCCATGCACCACATGGCTCTTTGGAGCAGTGTCCAAGTCAGGCTCAGTTTCAACTGGGATAAAGATTCCTGTAGCTGAAAGTGCAGTAGCCTCTGTGGAATGGGCACTAATGTCACTCCTGTATTTTCAGTGTCCCCAGTGCCCCCCCAGTATCATTGTTGCCAAACCTCACTCCTGATGGGCACCATAATGAGTCATTCAAAATCATCTGGGCTGAAAGATGCTGACAGGCACGAGGTATCATCTCCCAGCCTTGTGGCAGGCTGGGTGGGCAATTTCAGCTTCTCTCCAAATCTATCATAATCCAAACTTTGAATGAATGGGAGGATATTTGCTCTGCATGATTTTCATGCTGGACTTCATGATACTCTTTCTCTAAAATGACTTTCATGTCAGCTCTCCATCCTGAAGCCTGTGTTGTGTTCAGAGGAGAACTCACTGTACAGGTAGATCTGTGCATGCTGTAAAATCATTTATCACATTATTTTGTTTTAAAATACCTTCTAGTAACTTGACTTCTGGCTATAGATGTCTGCCAGCTACAGCTGTGATAAATATACGCTCTGAAGAAAATGAGATTTATAACTTCCTCAGGTGTCTAGCAAATAGTGCTACTTCAATACTTTGTGTCAAGTAAGAGGCATTTATGATTTAGGTTCTGGTATTAGGATGGAGACTGAAGACTAATGCAAAACTGCTACATTTATTGGTTTGTGGTTTTCTCTTGCTGGATTTGTAACAACAGATTTCACTCATTTTGAATGACAAAATGTAGTGGCCCAGCTGGAGATGGTAAGTTCCTAACAAACTTCTCCAGGCTGCTGGTACTTAATGAACTCAGGTTAAAATGATTTCAGTGATTATAAAATGGATGAAAAGCCTAATTGAGCTCTTAAAAATCTTGGTCAGGTGATGAGTATATGGCATTAAGCACCCGGGAGTCAGAGAGGAGTTATAGGGAGTGCAGTTACTGGCGCTGCAGTCGCTGCCTGTGGGTCCTGGACAGCCCAGCTCTTGTGCTGATGTGTCAGGTTTGGGAGGTTGTGGCTCATTTGTTGGGCTTTGTGCAGATGGTGTATATAGGCTTGTGAGGAAACCATTTATTCAGTTCTAAAGTCTCAACAAGAGGATGTTTTGTGGAGTATTTTCCATTCAGCTGTGGATCAGCAGAAATCATCCACCAGAAGCAGCAACCTCAGGACATCCCTTCTGGAAGTGTTTGTAAGTCTGCTAAATGAGTATGAAAATTCTGACAATTAATACTTCTCTTGTCAGATTTCTAGATGTTGCCTCTAAGTTTTCTGTTACACATGTGAGTATAAATAGCCACCAAATACAAGCAAATAATTCTACAATAAGTTTTGGGGCCTATTGGCTGTTGTGTAATGTTGCAAGTAAATGAATATTCTGGGCCAAGCCTGAATTTATTATGCCTGTTTTCTGTGGTTTAGTGTGATTTTGCTTCTTTTGTTAGAATTGTGAGATATGTGTATAAACGAATTATAGATATATATTGCTTATATGCATGTTATTAATGTCAGCATTCATTCAGTGTTCATTGTTGGATTTCATTACATCTCAATATAAAACCATTTTAGAAACACTGTGAAGTTTGATATATACAGGGAAACATTCATGTCATCTTTTTAGGTTAATAGGAAGTGGAAGTTCACTTTAGAGTAAATAGAGAATTCATTCTTGCCTGGCATTAGACAGGTATTCCCTGGTGTGTGTTCCTCAATGGCTGTGGTTTCTCTCATAGAGGAGAGCAGCCCTTGGGAACCAAAGGTGACACAGCCCCAGTTTATCAATGTCTGCTGTTTCCTGATTTGCCACTGCCATTCCTTGGGGCTCAGGATCTGCTGTGCTGGCCTGGACTCTCTTAGCTTTGTGTGCAATACTTTGACAAACTGATGTTTTCACCCAAAGGACAAGAAGTCATCTTACTGTTTTATTTATACTTTCTCAAGTAACTTACTTTTAGTGAACATACAGATGTACATCTATACCATGACTATATATGTATATACTGTGAATATATACTCAGAATCTCTAGAAATAATCCAGCTGTGTTGCAGTTCACCCAGCTGCAAGGTATTATCTTCAGTGAGGCAGCTGCTTGAAGTCTTAATTTCTCATTGCAATAGATCATACTTCTGTGCTTCTCTCTTGCCTCCACCTGTTAGAAATCTTCCTGAGTGCTCTTATTCCATTTTGTGCCTGGTTGTTCTTGAAGCATGTCCTTTAACTCCATGCACCCTGTTTTCTGTGACAGTTTTTTTTCTCTTTGTTTTTCCTGTTTTATGTGAAATGCTGTAGGCAGATCCATCAAAGAGGCAACGGGCAGTTTTGGGAGATTTGAAATGTCATGAGTAGATGGTGTTTGTTGTTTAGCTTCAACTCAAATAGTGCACACTTTGATAATGATGAAGATAAGACATGCTGAAGTATGTACCTAAAATTGCTGACAAAACCTTAGCAACTATGGGCATGCAATTCCTCTTGAATTCTAATGGAATATGAGCTCTGATTTCCTTTTGACTCAGTGGAAATCCTATCCAGGGCAGTGAAATTTTTCACATATTACTGCAAATTCTATTTCATTTTTAACTGAAATATTTTTGAAATGTTACTCACTTATGAGTTTGTTCAAACACAGTAGAACAAGAATTTCACTTGTACTTTGTCTGTTTCTTCCCCCTTTATTTATTCCTGCTTTGTGAATGGATCACAAGAGAAAGCAGATGGAAGTTTGCAGAGCTTTAAAAGTATGGCTGTGCTAAAGTATCTGAGGCATTTCTTTGACTTCATTTATAAATCTGCTTCCTGAACATCTGTTGTGTTGAGCTTGACCTGGAAATTGTAAATATCCTGTGTATTACTGAAATATGTAACTACTTCTATAGAAAACTTTAATAAAAAATATGCTTAGATATTTATATGTACAGAAACCTACTGCTTCCACATGGCAACTTACTTTTTATAGTTACTCTTTCTATATAATTTTATTAATATGCATATTTTGATTTGTATTTGTAAGATTAGTAATATCAGAACCTGGCTTTTACCTGTGATTTTGTGGTTGGTTACAGTTTGAATAATAATGTACGTGTATTTTCGAGTGTCCTGTTTTAAACAGGGACCATACTCTGGTGGCTGAAACCATTTCCCTGTGTGAGATCCCATGCACACATGTCATGTTTGTAATTCATTCTGCATACCTTGATTTCCTCGCTTTTCTACTTGCTGTTTGAAGGGGAAAATGGGCTCAGAGTGGTGAGAGCAAGAAGTTGTGAGTGTTTATAGATGGACACCTGGATGAGCCTCAAGAAATGGAAATAGTTGTCAGTGCCTTTAGGAAAATGGGAAATTACATGCAACAAATGTTGTTATTCAGCAGTAAATTCAGGACACACTGAAGTGCAATGGAAGTTAAACCAACTAAACAGAAAGTATTTGTAAGACAGGAAAGGGAGAGAAAGGAGGAGCTGACAAGCCATATCTGCCCTAATCTTAGAGGGCTTAGAGAATTTTAGCTTATCTTTGCTGTAGGAGAAAATGTTTTCTGTGTGCAGGTGACCACTAGTGATGGCTGTATTGGAGAGTGTGTGACCTGTCTGGTTACATTAACTGGGAGCTGGGTAAACAGCTCAGGGAGGATTATGCCTCATTTCAAACCACACTTACTTGTTCTTTTGGTGGGAGCAGAAAGTTAAGAACGGATGTTGTGGCTTTCAGGCTCAGATGTGGAAGTGAAATTTTCTCCAGATTGTGTGGTAATGAAGATTCTTAGGCTAGAACAGAATGTAGAAGGAAGATTTGATATTTGCAAAGCATGTGTGGAAGTGAGTGGTATAGATAATTTCAAGCCTGCTTTGATAAAATTTGTCTGGTTTACCTGCTGGTGTCCCTTGATGCAGGATGCAGACACCCAATATTCAGAAATGAATTAAAAAAAAAAACAACCCTGCACCACCCTATAAAATGGAAAAAACAGACTACTTTGATCCATAACCCCCAACCTACTGGTATTTAGTACTTTCTCAATGTCTGACTTTCCTGTCAAGCAAATTCTGTAATAAGCAGGGCTACATGAGCCAACAGTGTGTGACCTCATGTAATTGGTAACAGTCCTTATCTATAGATACTCCATACATACCTCCATTGTGTCCAGTGCCTGTGCAGAGCAGTCTGAAACTTGATGCAAGTGGACAAGTGAGGATTTGGATCCCTTTGATCTGGGCAGCAGTCTGTGTTGGGTAAAGGTGGGCACGGGAATACCTCAGAAACAGAGTCCTACAAGGGATCAGAGGGTGTGGTTATGGATGTGATTATCCAGGAGTGAACCCTGGCAGAGAGCAAGGTTACTTTAAACTAACATATGCTAGGAATTTAGCCAGCCCAGGCAATTCCAGGCGTTGCTCCCCATCTTTTCTGTGTCCTCTGTTTTTGGATCTTGTGCCAAGCAGAACTTTCTCAGAGGCAGAACCTCTGCCATGTATGAATAAGAAATAAAGATAACACTAAGAAATAAAGATAACACTATTTTCTGTCAGTTCCAGCAAGGGTTGTGTGGTAACCTGTAATCTTTGAAATCTCCATTTCAGTTTGTAGCATCCGATCCTTTTGTTTGTTGGGTTTGTCAAGGGAGAGAACAAGAGGACAAATTAAGCATCTTGAGTGTCTTGTCAAAAGGGAGTCTTTCTCTCCCTTTTTGAGTGCTGTTGCCTTGGCATGGTTGCTGTGTATGGGGTCATGTGAAGAATAAGTGCTTTGGGATATTTTAGGCTTTTTTAGCTGATAGTGTCTATTGACTCCTGTTGTGTATGGGAATAGTCCTCCATTAATCTTCAGAGACAAAATTTTGCTCCAAAAATTTGCCTTTGCTGTTGGATCAAAATTTTTACTTTCTTTAACTTCTTCATAGGAAGCCACCAATGTAAAGGGGGTGTCCTGTCATTATCCCTACACCTCCTGGGGTTACAAAGCAAGAGCCTTAGTGTGAATTCCCCCAAATCTGTTCAGTTTGGGGGTCGATTCCTTTTGTAGCAGAGGCCCAGGGGATCGGATGCTCTGAGCAGATGTATTTTACAGCTTCACAAGGAAACTCTTTTGTACAAGTTTGGTGATTGCAGTGCTGGGAGCCCTTGGCACGCAGATCTGCATGGCCATTTCTTGTAGTACAATGGCTGGGATGGGGAAACACTCAGAGTTTCACAGTGTTGTGCAGGTGTGCGCTTCTTGCACGAGCCCCAGAGATCCTGCATGTTGTCCCACATCCATGAAAAAGTCTAGAGAATAGAATGGAGCTGCAAGGTTCAGGCCTGTGCAATTTGAACATGTCCTACATTAACTTTGGGGAGTATTGAATAAACAGGGCAGCAATTAAACAAAGGAACATAACATGTGTTCTGTTTTTCTTGTTAAATGCATGAAATATTGATTCAACACGTTTCTTGCGCGATTTATAATTCTAAAAATCAAGTCTATGTTCTTGATTTTAAACACTTTCTTCTGTGCAGTGTGGGTTGTTTAACCTAGAAGGAAAAATGGAAAAATGCCTAGTGAATATTCTTTTCATGTTTAAAAAGTAGTGAACATCTGAAATAGGGAGGAAATAAACACAAGTGAGGTTAGGAAGGAGAGTAGAAAAATACTAATACTAAAAAAATACTTATCAAGCTACCTTAAATTTTTAAAATTACTATCTTTGTCTCAGTTTATATGTGGAAATAGTTTTTGTTGATTCAATTATGCATTTGAAAAGGGTTTAGATAATTTCCTAGTATTTTCCATGTGCTTGATTTTAGAAAAGCTTTCACTTTTATCTATTGCGGCCAGGAGCAGTTGTCCTAACGTGTGTAGCAGGCTGCAGAGCTCCCAGGCAGTTGCTGCTGAAGTTAAAGAAAGGCAATAGAAATATAACTTTTTATAGGTCCTAATGGTGTAAGAATTGTTCAGGTTAGCGTGAGTTTTTCCCATTTGCTTCAGTGGCTTTCGGATGAGGTAATTTAGAAGAAAATTCCACATGTAGCTAAAAAAGTGAACAGAACTCATGTCTGATCCTGCAACCTTTTGATGCAGGCTGATAATATCCAGATTTCTTTGTATTCAGAGAATTGGTATGTCTGCAATTCCATGGAGGTTCAGGAGCTCTCTCAAAATTTTCTCAGTTTCTTTGAGACATGATGGGTTCATGGGTTCAGGGTCCACCTGCTACTGTTGAACTTTTAAAGTATTAAGTTGTCCTAAAAAAGTCAAAATAGTATGTGCATTCCTAGTTCAAAGAAACTCCAGACACTGAAATAACTCTGAGGTCCCAGTAAATACAGACTCTCTCTCATCTACTTCAAAAAACTGATTTCTTCTGGGTCTTTTATTATGTTAAAAACATTACTTACTAAGATATGTCTTGTTTGTGCTTTGTTAATTTTGAGCTCATTCCAGTCTCAGCTGATGCAATAGAAAAGATAACAATAACCTCAGAAGGAGTCAACTATGAATCTAAATATTTATGTTCACAGTTTCCATTTGTGTCCTCAAAAATTAGTTATGCACCCTCTCAGTATAAGAACTTGCACTTTCTGGAATATTTAGGTGCAGAATTCTATTTTCTTAATGTAATTTCTATGGTATTAAGTGGATTTTAGAAATTAACATATACATTTACTGAAAAGGTAGATATACAAGTTCTGGTTCCACTGAAATCCGTGGATTTTACCTGATCATCTTTCTTGAAGTTTTAGCTTTAACTCTATAAGTTTTGAAACTGGTTTGGGTCAGTCTGGAGGTGGGGCCACATTTGATCATAGTTATTCATGGCAGTGTGGTGTGAGTTCTCAGGGCAGAAGTTGTGGCTGGCTGGAAGGTTTAGGAATCCTGCTCAGGTACAGAAGGTGTTGGGTTTCGCATCTGGCCAGGCTGCTGCTGCTGCTGTGTTTTATTAGTAGGTGGCTAATTGGCGTTTGTCATTTCAGCATGGTATAGGGCACTTAGAGCTTGGGCACTTTTTGCCCAAACCAGAAGCTCCAAGCTCCCTCAGGCAGGGCCATAACTGCAGGGGTAGCAGCTTGCAGGGATACCTGGGCTGCTTCTGGAGGGGCTGGCCCAGCATCTGCCCCTGAGCTGAGCTGGGACATTTCACAGGTGCTTGGGAGCTCCTGCTGCTTGACATAAATACATCCTGGAAATACCCTGGCTGGGCATGTCCATCCTTTAGCCTGTGACAAACACAAGGTCATATCATAAAATCATTTGCTTAAGCCTCTCTTATTCTGATAAAACCATGGGACATGAGGGAGAAGACTTTATCTTTTGTGGTACAAGACAAAAGCCTGCAAGGTCAGTGCCTGCAGCTCAAGCTCAGGGCTGAGACTCG
>JAWWEV010000018.1:14823992-14890753 GCA_035583235.1 Hafferia zeledoni | reverse complement strand
AAACATTATCTCTGTATGCAGGAAAATCAAGAACCTTTTAAAAAATGGACCTAGAGGTTGTCCTGTTTTAATCTGTAGTTTTAAGAAAAATACCAAATATTGTGACATTTAAGATAAAGTCCAAACAACTGGGAAAGCTCTCCTGGGTGTTTTTGGTACAGAAAGTCCTATTGCTGATAAAGTCTGTAGGAGTTAGAACATTAGTGATACCCAGCAGAGATTTTTCTGACTTGTTTTCTGGAGGAACTGTGAAGGCAGTTCCATCAGTCAGCCTTGTGTGGTTTCAGAAACTTTAGAATTCATTTTATTGCCTAATTTGGGGTATTTCAGTTAAAAATGGGAGTTGGAGTGTAGAGTTGTTTAGTATTCTGTGGTACGTTGCAAGGAATGATCTCGAATTCCTGAGATCCTGTGGTATGAAAGTGTAATTAATTGTGTATTTATGGAGAGGTACAATATACTTAAGGGGTTTGGGCAAGATCTCAGGGCAGGGTGGTAGTTTTTGGATACAAAGACTAAGCTTTTCCTCCTCATAAGGGGAAATCTGAAAGAAAACATGAACTGCAGCTGCCACAGAACAGTTGAGGTCAGAAAGGACCTCTGAAGATTACCTGGTTCAGCTCCCCAGGTCAAGTGGGGTCAACCACAGCAATCTACCCAAGACCATGTCCAGTTGGGTTCTGGAATAACAGGTGACTAAAATAACAGATCTGCTGCATATCCTAGAATCAAAACAGCTTGTTTTGGACGAGATAAGTGGGCAAACTCTTAAGGCTGATGCTTTGCAAATAAAGCTGATGTAGCTGAGATGTGTGCCTGGAGAGTAGCTCCTGCAGTCTAACAACAATTACTTGTTAAAGCCATTTTCATAAGGAATTTTATTACTGGTGCATGCCTGAGTAGCAAATATGTATTACCACTAAACACCTTAATAACTCCACTGGGCTAATACATATTTAAAAACCATTACCCAGCCATTTAGATGTCCAGGGGGGTTCCAAACTGCACAGTTAAAGCCCAACTGTGTTTTAAAGAGAGAACTTACAGATGTCAGCTGATATAATTGTGCAGTTCCCAGAGAGAGCGTATGTGAAAGTTGGTGTTTCCAATCTCAGTGACATCAGGGAATTTGGATTTATTTTAGATTTGTGTGGCTTTTTAGCGCCCTTAGTGTTTTGGGATGGAATGGACCTGGATGTTCAAAACCAAAAGTCAGGTTTGTGCTTGGAACGTCAATTGGGATCACACAAATGGAACATCAGAAGGTTTTAGATGTGGTCCCATGTGCCAGCCTATTTCCTGAGTATAAATTGAGATTCAAACTTCTTCCAAACCTGAGACTGAGTTGGTTTTGTGCAGCCTTGAAAGCAGAAGCAAAGCTTCCATTCATCTTGCAAAGGATTGTTCCTAAAACCTTCTTACCTCAAAAAGATCAATGCCGGAGCAGTCAGTTGTCAGACACAGGTGAGGAAAGGTCTGTCAATAATAACAAACTAATTGGGTTGGACCTACCCTGACTGTGGTGAAGGCCATCCCAAATCAATCACACAGGTATGAAATCTGAGGTTATCTCCCACAAAACTTTGAAAAATAAAGAATGATTTGCTAGAAAACAAAGGAAGCAGCAAAACTTTGAGTTACTTTCTCAGTCAGCTGAAACAGGTGCTGATCTCTCCTTTTAGGCCTTGTACAACTTGATTGTATTTGATAGATGATATACATTTTTTTTTAGTCATAATAAAGTATCTTCTGTTTCCTGTATAAACTCACTCAGGATCCAACTGCTCCCACCACAGATGAGTGAAAGCACACTAACAAACCCCTTTGCTATTCACATTGGAGCTGTGCCTATTATGCTGTTGGAACTAAAACTCATCAAGACAAAGCACCAGAGATGACAAAATTCACATAATAAATAATAGCAAGATAATTTTTATTGTTCTTTCTCCAGAGACTTTTTAGCTTGTTTGGCACAACAGTATTTGGAATAGTGTTTCACATACTTCTAAAAAGCATTATTTGCATTTGGCTAAAAGGCACTTGGTCATTACAAATGCCCTGAAATAAACCCCCATCCAAACTCAGAAAACTGTTAAAGCAGCTATTTAATTTTAAGTAAGTCAATAATAATGTCTCCAGAATAATGCAGTGTGTAATTTTGTGCTATCCAGAGCTGTGGGCAGTGTCACTGTGTTTAAGAAACCAAGCCCAGGTGATGGGCAAGGTGCAGACCCACACAAATGCTTTGAGTTCCTTTTGCATCACTGGACAGGGAGGGTCTGTCTGCTCATACTTTCTGGTGAAAATTCTTTGCTCTGAGAGAGTCTTACAGAGTCATATTTTTCACACAGAGTATCTTGCTTATTTTGCCTGACTGGGCTCTGGTGAATTGAGGAGTGCTTTGGCACTGCTGGCACACTGTGTGTCTGGGGGGGAGTGGGCCAGGTGGTGCTGTCCTTGCTATGGGGATTATTGTGCTGTGTGAGCTCTCTGGAGTTCTTCTAGCACCAATGTGACCAATGTGTTAGGTGACACATGTCATTTGCAAAAAATTAACAGTTCAGAAGAAAAGATGACTCTTGAGATTGTTTTCAGCATCCCTGGATTTGGGGCATTAAAACTTCTTTGAAGTGAACAGTTCATTTTATAGAAAATTCCTGCCTCATCACTGGATCGCTTGTTACTTTCCATGTTGAGTCGATTATTTCATTAGCAGTTTATAGAGTGGAGTTTATAATTTCCTGTTAGTGTTAAGGGTGAAAATCTGCTATCCAGCTTGTGCATCTAAAATGTGTTTGATGCCAGCTGTTTAATAAAATCTATGTATTTCAAGGTTTGTAATGAAAGCAGTGATGTGCTGCAAGTTTAAATATTTACAGATATGTGAAGGTTTAGGGAATTTATCCTTAGAAGTGATCAAATTAGATATTTCTCCCCCTCCTCCCCCCCCTTTTATTTTTTTTCTCTTTAGTGAATTATTACCAAAGAGCATTGGTAACTGTGCAAAGCCTTTGGAGCAAATTGTGTTGTGTCAGCAAGTAAGACCTGGAGTTCTTGTTTCCAAAGGTTTACATGTTTCATTATTAGTGTTTTTAAGTCAAAGTATTTAGCACTTCTGGTTTCTGAGGCCGGTGGAGACTGTTGGCCCTTCTCCCTAACCCAGGAGGAGTTGACACCACGCCCAGAGTCTGAAGCAACCCCTCTGCAGAGCTTAATTTATTACTTGGACATGAGACTTGCTCTGTGGTCTACCAAAGGAATCAAGAGGCTCCCTGGAGGTTCACTCCTCCTTAGGTAGGAATAACTTGGCCCCCTGCCAGTCATGTCTTGATAATTGATCCCTCTGTCTTTTTCCTTGGAAGGGCAGCACGTGCTTCTGCCCACAGATCAGGCGTGGAAAACTCTGCTTTCATAGATCATACACTGAAATTCATGGGGGAAAAAGGGAATTAATGTTAGTGGACCTTGCAGTTGGATATTTGGGGCTGGCAGGTCCATTTCTGGTAAGGCCTTTCAGAAAAAAAGAAGAGCCAAGCATGGATGGGCAAGGGAATAGAGAAAGCTGATCCTTGTTTCCAGAGATACATCAGCTCTCTGCATATAAGGTATCTCAAATACATACATTTTTGCTAAGTATGTCCAACATACATATAAATATTTCACTTATCTCTGGTTCTCAAGTCTTGTACATTCTTTTGAATGGAAGAGAAATATGAGTATCACTATCTTGAAGGATGGGGAAACTGATATTTCTTGTTTCACAGGAGTAACAAAAAGAAAAAGCTAATGGTGTATGTGGCCTGCTGTCCTCTTGGATGTTTTTCACCCTTCACTCCATGTTGGTATGGTTACAATTATCAGTAATTCTGATGCTGTCTAGATGGTTACACAAAGTTACGTTACTGAGCATGTAGAATCTCTGCTGAATATGGTCTTGTTTTACATCCAGAGAGTGGAGATTTTAATAGCTTGCCTTTAATATTTCTAATAAATCACAAGTTGAAATGACTAGTTTACCTCATAGAAAGATGTGAAATGCTTCTTGCTGCTTCTTCCAAGAGTTGCCTCACTTGTTCTGAATTTCAAAATATTTCCAGTGAGTTGGAAGTGTTTCTGAATTGTTAGATTACCCATTGCTGTGCAGCCAGGGCAGGTTCCTTTGCTCCTCCAGCTGTTGTCCAGTTATGCTGAGCTGTTGTCTGCCTGTGAGCTTTGAACTCTGCTGTCTTTAGTTTATTGTCGAGGTCCTGCATGTTTCCACGTGCATCCATATATTTTCTTCGAAGGAATCAGTTCAAATGAAGGAGTGGAAACTTGTGTGAAACCAGTGACCTACATACAAGTGATGATGGGCTCACAGTCGAAGAATGTGAGCTGTGAGCAGGAACCGTTTCGTGGAATGTTGGTCTTGTCCCTGAGAGCTCAGGAAGTCTTTTAATACAGGTATTTTTCCAAGGGCCATTCAAAATAGGTAATTTTAAAGCACAGTTTAGAGCCTCTGTTCTTTTTGGTGTAGAAGTTGATTGCTAATGCCATCTGAGCCTTCTACAGTCATAGAAAGAAGCCCATGAAAAAGATCATCAAGTCCAGATCAAACTAGTCACAAATACAGAAACGAAATAAATTCAGTGCAAGAAAAGAGTCTAACTTGTGTTTTTCACAAGAAATTGAGTGATAAAGAAAAGCAATTTATTCTCAGACTTTCAAAGGCTGTTACAAAGGGGCAACTCTTACAGAAAAGAAACTAAATACTCAAAACTGTGGTTTACTTATGCAGTAGTTCTTATTGAGAAATACAATAGAAGAAAAAAGGTCACTGAGTCACATATTGTTTGCAAGCTCTAGAAGAGCAATGAAGTGATATAAACCAGAAGAATGGGGGGGAAATTGGGCAAGTTTTCAGAGAGGAAGATTTAACTTCACCATGTGATTGAGCATAAAGAACTGCAGGAACAGGAGGGAGGGGAGTCAGAGCTGCCCTCCTTATGGGGCCATTTGCTTCTGGGTGACCTTGAACAATCAGCTTCATCTCTGGGAGCTTCAGTAAATGGGAATAGGCAAAAAGCAAGCTGGGCTGTCACTTCTCTGCAATTTCTACAGTAATCTACCAAAAAGAAAAGATCAGAAAGCTGAGCTTTCCAGTGTCCCAACAGCAAAAACAGCATAAAAAGCCAGAACTCCCAAGCTGGGACTAACTCATACTGTCAAATGTCTCCAAAACTATCCACAGACTGACTGACTGGAAATATTTTTTTGATCTGCAGACTTCCTGAACTTTAGTAAACACAGTAATGGGAGTCATGGGTTGCATAAAAATGGCACAGTCTGATCCTGCTACTGACTCCCTGGTAGTCAGCAGGAATTTTGCCATTCTACCCTTTTGGGGTAGAATTTTGGTGGAAGACTATTTTTTATGTTGCTCAGATCTGCACATCCTCTGCAGAGGGGAGTTGGCTGAGGCTGTGCTCCTGTGCAGAATACAGGCTGGGGGAGCTGGTTGTACCTTTGTGTGGGTGTGACTGCGTAACTTCACACAGTGTCTGCCAGCCAGCAGCAAAATCTGGCAGATCATTAGCATAAATCCCAGAAAATAGGATTATGGAAGTGTTGATGATATTACTTAAGTGGCAGTACAATGGATTCCAGCTCAGTTTGAAAAGTATTAGTGGGCATTACCTAGTTAACTGGAAATGTAGATTCCTGGTGCATTTATAACCAAGGAAGCCAATGCATTTGCCTTTCCATTTCTGTAAGAAAATGGGGCTTTGAAGTGGCACATTGCATGGCCAGATTTCTCTGGGGTTTGTTTATGTACAGCTTGTTCAGATGGTAATTGAGGAAAGCAATAAATGTAGAGCACTTCCTTCATCACTTCCTTCTTATCCTCTGACATGTATTTAATATATAGGGATGATTGTGAACTGTAATCTAATTTACTTACATCTCTTGCATTGAAATGGTGGAAACAGCTTCTTTAATCAAACACTTCAAATCTCTACAGACTTGCACAACACACAAAAAAAATCTGATGTCATTGTGGTTTCCTCAATTTCCTGAAATTTCAAGTGGATTAAAATTTTAGTTATTTCCAGAAGTAGTTTATTTGAGTAACTCAGACCAAATTGCCTGTGTTAATTTTGTTTGTTGTCAAGAATTGTTGTATTGATAATTATGAAAACACACAATTTTAATATGTAATCTATTTAGATTATTAGGAAAATTTGCTGTCCTCCTTTCTCTCCACAAAAATAAGTGTGAGAAATAAGAGGTCAGTAGCTATAAATAAGCCAGTACCAATTTCCTAATGGAAACAACAGGCAATGTTTACACTTTTCATTTGTTCCCAGGCAGACCTAATGTTCTGTGTGTGTCCACATCTCTTCCTCATGTCCCAGTTCCAGCACTCTTTGCACCAGTGCTGTGTGTGACCTGAGCTGTGCTGGGAATCTGTCTCTGTTCCTCATGACACCAAATGCTTCTTGGAAATTTCCCATCAGAGCAAAACTACACAGTCACCTGCTCAGCTGGGTTCTGATAATGACAGCCCAGAGCCCCAAGGCTGGGGCTTCCCAGTGTTCTGTGCCAGCTCTGAATGCCCAGGTGGTTGGCAAGGAGCTCCCCAAGCACTCGGTGCCAGGACTGCTGGGGATTGTGGCTGGAGTGAATAAATCCTACTGGAAAATCTCGCCGTCTTTGGGGGTCACTGAATTTGGGCTGGTCTGAATTTCAGACAGTGAAACAGGAATAAGCTGCAGAGGACACGTGGGGTGGGAGTGTTGCTCAGCTGCTCTGCTTGGGGTGTTTGGCTGTGCCCATGGGGGACATTTGAATGGCAAACATGTCAACCACCTGATCTCACCTGCACAGGTACTTCAGTATTTTCATCCTTGTGGTTTAAATTTTCTGAAATTCAGATGTGAAACCAGACTTCCTCAATTCTAACAAGGTTCTGCTTTTTACATGCTTCAAAACTTTGCTACATCATAGTGTGCTTGGTGAAGCCCTGGGACCAGCCAAGTTCCAGAGGTGAGGATGGAGAGGCATTGAGGGACAGTCCAGGATCCTGTGCCGAATCCAGCAATCCTTATTCAATCACTTGAAGTTCAGGTTCTTCCCTTTCATTTCAGTAGGGGTGTTTCCCCCAGAAAGGACCACATGATTGATTTGTCAGATTTGATTTCCTTCAACGCTAATTTCTCAATTTGATCAGCTTGATAGTCACCTACCAGTTCTGGAGTGATGTGGGGGAAGGAATGCTCTCATCCTTTCATTGTTGTTGAATATAGTCACATGAAGAACCTAAATACAAACAGATGTCTGTTTTTAAGAAGTCAGCATATTGCTGAAATTTAATATTTTTCTTAGCGTCACCGACACAGATTTTATTGCAGAACACTCAATCTCTGGTTTGTGTTCAAACAGTATTAAGAGCTTGTTTCTGCACTGAAATCTGGAGGATTTTCAGCAAGATCGTTCTGCAGCATTTATTTATTTATCTATTTAGTATCCTGACTGGCAGAAATTGGAATTACAGAGTTCCTTTGGCTACTGCTACTCACCTTGGGGAATGGGGTGGGGTGAGTGACCCATGGTCTGTCTGTGCCTTTCCTGTTGTGCAGAGAAGGCTGAGCCTGCATTCTCCTTTTTATCAAGCCTGTAGAGGAAGCAAGAGGGTTTAAACCCACTCTTTGAAGCAGAATCAAGAGACTTCTTTGTTAAGGGTGGTTGCTCGATGGAGTGACAAAGGGATGTACATTGGGACTGGTTCCTGTTCCAGAGCCAGGAGCACAGGGAGTGTGAGCAAAATGAACTACGAAAAAATACCACATTCTCTCAGGTGTTGCACAGGTGCATCAGCTACTGGTTCAGCAAAGCAATATGTAAATACTTTGTGTGTATGAATCTAAGTCCAAACCAGCAGATGTTTTCATGTATGTATTTAAGTTTGCTGAGGGGATTGTCCGTCACAATGGAGTTTGAGTAGTTCCTGTTAAAATCTGCAACAGTTATCTAGAAAATTGTTTTCAGTCAATTCTCTATCATGTTTGCAGTGTCCTCATTTTAAAGAGAAAAAAATAAACTTTTTCTAGTGCAAAGAGCTAAGTTGGAAAGTTTAACTTAAAAATGTCAAAGGTCCTATTGTCTGGGGACAGCAGCTTTTGCTGCATAAATCTGCATTTGGCCAGATGGAAGGTTCTTTCAGTTAGCTGGGTCAATACATTTAGCCCTTCTGTGCCTCAAGTTCTGTTTTCATTTGGGGTGGGAGCTGGGAACACAGAGAAGATGCAGCATATACAGGAAGAAGGTGAACTTCCTAAATTAAAAGTTTTGGTTCTCTTTACTAGATTAAAACATTCTGTTGATGGAAACAGAGTATGTTAGTCACTGGGAAATTAAAGAAGATATTTGAAATATGTTGGATCTGTTCTATGAAAATCAGTTTAGAAGTCATCAGTGGATCGAGTCTCCTTGGGGTTATTGCAGGAACACTGGATAAAATCCAGTTTAAAATGAAGTCAGATTGTACTTGCAATAATATCCAAACGATGGGGTTAGTTTTTCCTGCCTGAAACAGCTGCAGATGGAGTTGATGCTGTGTCTGCTGCATGAAGGTGAAGATTTGTGTGCAGTGCTCCTTCTCAGGAATTCTTGCTTTTAAAAGCTGCACCTGTTTTGAAGACCCAGGTGCCAGTTTTGTCACGCTTTCTCAGTCTGCTGTTTGACTCTGAACATAAATCTGCTTTAAACACAGTGGTATCTTGTTGGATGTGATGCTACTCAGTATTGGGGAGCAGGAGACTCAACCTGTCTGGGTACTCATTTTGCCCTTGTGTACTGTGTGAACATCTCAGAAATTATAGGAGTACCTCTGGGAGAAGGGAAGTTTTATCCTGATTTTGTGGTTTGTGATTTATAGAACACGTCTGGTTGCTATTTCATCCAATGCTATAAAGCAAGTCTTAGCTATGGTGGGTTCTAATATGAAGCATTCTGCCTAAAATGTGATTTATTCTATCCATCGTCTTGGAGCCCATGAAAGGAGAAACTAAATGTCATGATTAATTTAACTCTTACAACTGTAAATGAGTTTTTGGCTGAAACACTGATGAGAAAGGCTTCTCCCTTACCAATGTTGTAAGCAGTTGGGGAATTTCTCTGAAACCATCTCAGCTGCTCTCAGTGTAAATACAAAAGAAAAATAGTGTTAATTGCTCATCTTTACTGTTAGCTGGTCAATCCAAATTAAGCATATTGAATAATATATAGGTCCAGCAGACATCCCTATTCCTGTTTTTAGCACTCTGTGTTGTGCCAAGCCACATGTCAGTGCCATCATCACTCTGTCCACAATCACCACCCTCAGCACAGCCAGGGTCTGTCAGTGGGAATAACATAATAGATCCAGAATTATTTGCTGACTCCAATTATCTTCTAACATGCTTAGCTCGGTTGAAATGCATCTCATGCCCCTCTCATCCCATGAGCCATCCTCTTTGTCTCTTGAGGGACTCATGGCCAATGGTAAGGAGATTCTGTGGGAACTTCTGTGACTCTGTATTTGCTGCTAGTGCAGAGTGGAATCCTGGCCTTGTGCTTACAGAGGGGTTTGCAGATGGAAATGGACATCTGACATCAGTGACAGAATCTGACCAAACACATACAGACTGGACACTCAAGAGAGTTGGAAAGTATTTAGAAGATAAAGCAGTTTAAATGACTATGTATTGTGAAATGCAAATTTAATATCTACATATTTGCATCTCATCTTCTACCAGTTCTGTTTTTTGATGAAGTTTATTATGGGTGTGTCTGTCTGTGGGTCCTTCCATCTGCATTCTTATCATCTCTTTCAAAACCATCATGATTGATATTACTGTGAATTAGCTTGTTACTATGAAGTCTATTTATTTTTGGAAATGGAGAGACATGTGCAGGAATCGAAATCCAGCTGAAACTCACTGCTAGAGAGCTGGTCTGGTGTAGGGAAGTACCAGCTACAGCACCAGGGCTGTGTATTGCACTTTCCCCATCCCATATAACAAGCTGTGCTACTCTACATTATTTACTTAGTGGCATAACTTAAAGCCTGGAAGCTGTTCCAGTCAGAAGAAAGGGAACAGAAACCGTTTTCTTGGTGCATCTGTGCATCTCAAGTGCAAATTTCTGGATCAGCCCCTCATGTGCACTGTAGATGTTCAATCTGTAATGTTAAATACCGTGCAGTACCTCTGTGGCAGAAATCTGTCTGCAGTAATTCCCACTTGTAACTAATACATCTTCCTATTTAATTTAGTGAAAGTATCTCCATATGATTTGAATTCTTTTGCATCTTCACTGGAGTTCTCAAGAGTATGCTATTAATTTAATGTATGATTTTGTTGCGTATTTTTATTGTATAGAGGCTGGTCCATACACAGGCAATAAACTGGAATAGCTGAAGTGTCAGCATATGGCAGGTTTATGTGGCAGAAGTGCTGCAGGATCAGTGTCCTCAGGTACATTATAACAGAAACTCACTGCGCTTTCAGAGAGCCCCAAAATTCAAAATATTTACTTCACCGATAATCTCCTCCTCAGAATCCATCTGAACAGGTCATTTGCTTGGCAACATCCCTTGTTCTGTAATTATGAATTCCAGAAGAATAGCAGCAAATGCAACTTGAGAGCCCCTCTATTTTTCCTCTGACTCTCCTCTATTTTCTTTTAAAGGCAGAATTGTTGCACTGGATACAATCTGGCTGTTCCCTTGCAAGGACAGGGCAGTGCCAGTTCATGTCTGTACTCCTATTCTACTGCTGAGTATTTTGGGGTTTAGGAAAATGCCAAATAAAGGAGAGTATTGAGTGAGGATGGATATTTAATTGCTTTCATTAGCCTGGGGATTGAATCACAGTGCAAAACCCTCTTGTGTTTCTTGTTAAAAGAAGCCATGGATTTTTTTCCCCAAATCCATGATTATGCCACGGATTGGGCATCCCATTGAGCAGGCTGCTCACAGGACTTAACCAGCTTACTTTCACCAGAGGAGCAGGCAGTGTTTCAGGAAGGGGGAGGGTGGGCTGCCCAGAGCTTGTGTGTGCATATATAGCTTGAAAGTGTTTGAGCCAGTACAGAATGGTTTCAATGGAAAATGGATAATGGTTAACATCAGCTTTTGTACAGCTGCTTTTTGGCTAAAAGAAAGGTAATTTATATTTAAAGTCTGTGAGTGTGATTCATTATTTTTCACAACAGCGTTTTGCTGAAGTTTCCCCTGCTTTGCCCCTCAGATTCTTCAGTTAGTAAAGCTACTTCTGCTGTTCCAGCACAGTTTTTTCCTCTGTAAGGTCTGTACCAGGTGAACCCTAAATCACAAACTGTGCTTGCCCTCCGTTTTTGGATAATATTTGTGAATAGCTTGCATATTTGGCTGCAGCCTTACTGCCAGACTTGAAAGGATTGCTGCATTACTATGCTGCGCTCAGTCCAGCTTGGGGTAGGGGCAGGGGGAAGAGCTGTAGCAAATTTAAGGGAGCTGTAGTGATGTGTGTCCCTCTTTCCATGCTATGTGAGCAAGCATTAATTGATACAGACATTTAAAAATGACTTGCACAATTAAACATTCATTCCCTCTCCCCCCTAATTGCTTTGGGAAGAATGACTGTAACTAGGCTGGCCACGGTTTATTAACTTAGCTTTCTTGAGGGTTTGGAAACGTTTTTGCAATGGCCCAGACTCCACTCAAATTCCCTATTGTTCTGGGTGGAGTAGCCTGGCTGCTCAGGCACAAAGCAATAGGCTAATCTGCCTCACACAATCATTGTAAGGTGATTATAAATTTAACACCTTAAAATTAATTTTCAGAAAAATGAGAATGTTTATTGTGTCAGATCTTCAGAATGGTTCTGATAATTTCACACATAGGTAACTGTTGACTGCTGTGGTATGGAAAGGAAAAAGTGAAGTGTTAAACAGTGGGCCCTGTATTGCTCCCTTATGGTGGTAACAAGTATGTTACCATGTCAAGACAAGGATTTTTTTTGTTTTGAAGACTGTACTTAACTACCAGGTGATCATCCTGATAATTTCATTATTAGAGATTCATGGTTTGACCTCCAGTATCCTATGAAGACATTTACAATGACATTGTTCAAGGAGAAATTTAAGTTTCTACCAAACTAAGGTGTTTCAGGGTATGTAAGACACTTGGAAATAGTTGCAGCATATTTCATTTCAGCAATCTTTAAATCAATAGCCTGAAACCCAGATATACATGTTTGATGTTTTCTAGATATTTGATGCAGCAAACTCTATGAGTTGGTTTTGGCATAATATTTACGATAATTAGTGGTAATATTTTTAGAAAGCTTTTTAAATGTTACTAATTACATCACATGTACTCTGTTAGACTCACAGCTGTACCTTGGTCAATGCTTTCCATATCCAGCTTTGGGGACAGAAAATTATGTACTTTAATTCTCCTTTCTGCAGTCCAGAATGATAGGTAGGATTTGCAAGACTGAAACCTCACAATTTACTGCTTTCCAGAGACAAAAACTGACCTATTGGAAATATTTTTACAATTAAGACTTTATGCTGCTTGGTGCAATTCTCTGGGACAGGGTCCAGCCAGGTGCAAGAAAATCTTCCTTCTTTCTCATTCTGAACTCTGAGCATCTGTGTATCTGGGGCTGTGCTTGAGCATTTACATTTCTTTGGGGAGAAGCCACAGAGAGACATTTATTCATGCAGAAATGGTTTTTATTACCAGTAACAATTTCCTTGATGGTGAACAACATCTTAACATTTACTGCATGACAGCAAATACATTTTGAACTAAAGCTACTGCTGGATCTGTTATAACTGGGCACTGTGGAAGAAGGAAGGAGTCAATAAATAAACACAGGAAAGCTTGTGTGCTCTGAGAGATCTTAGGGTAGGAAATGGAGCCCCTGAGAAGAGCACAGTTTGTGCTTATTCAGTTTGTCCCAGTGCCAGTCTCCAGTGGTGGAGATTCTGCTGCTCTCCATAAGTAAAGTCTTTCCAGTGGAAATTTTTCTGTGAAGTGTAATACAGACTGCCGTGGTACAACTTTGGCCCGTTACCTCCTGTCCAGTTCACAGCACACATGGGACCCTTCTCTTCCCTTCTGCACTTTACCCGGACTGTCAGCCCCTCTGCTTTTTCAAACCACCACCATTATTTCAATCTTCCCTCTTTAGCTGTGTTTTCTAGAGTGCTGCTCACTCACTCTGTCCTCTGGATTGTCTTCCCATGGCCATAAGCAGTGGGCAGTTCTCCACTGAATGTCAGTTCCTGATGGGATTTTGGGACTGTGTCACATGTTAAATGAGATCCACTGTCACTGCTCCAGATTCCTTGTGTAATTACTGCTCCTCCATTAGTTTTTCATTCTGTGTTTGTGCAGGTGGTTTTTCAGTCATAGATGTGAGATATCACACCGATCCCAATGGCATTTCATCCTTCCTTTCCAGACCCTTCCCCAAGCTGTCGGCATCTTTTCTGAGCTCTAATCCTTCCCTCCAATAGTGTTGCTGCCTTTCCCAGCTTGGTGTTACCTGTGAATGTCTCTGTATTCCATTGCCTCCCTCATACATGAACCATAAGTTGGAACTGTGCTTAGGAGAGATCTTGCGGATTCTCACCCAGCCAGTGAACTACTGAGTGTAGCTAAATCACAGCCACTGCTTCTCCTGCATACACAGCCTGTTTGTAGAAGGAAATTAAAGGAGGTTGAAAGATTTTTATCTTGACAAATCCGTACTGGTTGCTACTGTTGCCCTAATTTTTTTTTAATGAGTGTTTAAGAATGGGGTGGCAGGGGGTTGAAATCTTGCAGAATTTTTCCTAGGAAATTAAACTGAATTGACTTGTTCAGCATTTCTCAGCTCTTCCTTGTTCTGCTCAGAAACTCTCACTTTCTAGTTTTCTCTCATCTGACACAGCCTCCCGAATTCCCAAAGATAAAACCCCTCTGAGAGTGCCTCAGGAATTTCTGTGAGTGCCAAGGGGTGTGTCCCTGAGCCTGCTTGGGGCACCCCAGGACTGGGAGCTGCTGTCTGACCACTGGAAGGTCTGATGGCAAACCCTGCACTGTCAGCTCTTTCCATCTGTCTTCAGAAGCAAACTCTCTGGGAGAATATGGGGAATGAGAGGAGAAAGTTGTCACGTGCTTAGTTTAGTGTATCTGGTTCTGTTTCTTGCATGCAATGATTACCTGGCAGAACGTGCAGGCAGATGGCACATCAAACAGAGGGGACTCTGCCATGCCATTCCTGCACTGGTGCCCACTGCCCTCCTCGGAAAGAAGCCCTTGGCAGCCCTGCCCTGGCTGCCCAGCGCTGTGCTGGGAGGAGTGGGATGGAGGGGAATGCCACGCATGAGTACAGGAGAGACATCCCAGTTTAATTGGGAGAACTCTCAATGTGAGAAAAGCCTTTTAACAGGCACTCATTTTCCCCTTAGCTGACAGAAACGTGGGAGGTGAGGGGAGAACTTAATCTTTGTTGTGTTGAAATCCAGTTGCAAGAGCATTGAGGCTTGGAAGTGCTTGGATCAGAGGTAGTGGAGAGCAGCTCCAGGCATCGGGGAGCAGCCACTGCCTCCCACTGCCTTCCAGGTAGATTTTCCCAGATTTAAGTTCACTGAATTGGTACCTTTCAGGTTTTGCAGGAACCTTAACATCTGGCAATCAAAGCATGTAAGCTCTGAAAACCCAGAAGGAAAATTGGAAGCAAAGCTACTCAGAAATCTTGAACCTCAGCAGTGATCATTATAGCTTTTTATACACTAGTCTTAAAAATAAATGTAATGGGAAACACTGACTATTCAGGATTTTATCTGCTACCAGAAGGAAAGCAGCTTTCAAGTTAACTGACTGAGCTCCAGGTCACTGGCATCCTAGTGAAAACACTGTTCTAATGAATGTTCATTTTTTAAAATGATGTTTATGAGAATGAAGGACATAAACATCTTTGAGTATGTAAATAAAAGCACAGAATGTTTTAACTAATCCTTAAGAATTTATATGCCTACTAAAGGACTGTGGCAGGAGGCCATGGAAATACACTTAGGACATTTTAGACCAAATAATAGCTATATTAATATTTAAATTAGTACAAGTCTATTTTAGTATTTCAGAAACACTCATCACCCCATAATAGTTTTATTCTTTATCCTAAGCCAATCAGTAAGTGTGTAACGCTCAGTCAGAACATCCTGACATGTATTTCCTAAGGGACAGTGACAGTCAGTCAGGGGCTGACTTTTGGCTGCTGCTTGTTTCTGATTTTGTTCTTTCTGCTGTGGCTCCTCAGGTGATAATTTCTTGGTGTTATTCCAGAGCAAAGAATGTTCAGTTACAAACTTTTTAGAATAAAAAGGAGTTTAGTCTCTTTTGCTTTCCCCATTGATACATAGGCATTTATCCTGTGTGTAACAAGAATAAAACTTTTTTAGTTTATAAAAGCACAGGCAGTGGATTTTGGGTCCATGTCCATCAGAGCAGCTGAGCACAGAAAACTGTAAATGACAAGGTTATCAATCAGGAAGATATGAAATGGTTTGCAGTCTATTAATCAGTCCAGGAATTGGATTATTTTTTTAAAAAAAGTATTTCAGTCACTGCCTCCTCTGGAATCAGCAAGGAAAAAGAGGCAGGGAATGACCAGGATTATTATGGGTTGATCCAAAATTATTTCTCTGGGAAGTGTTGGCAAATTTAGTCTGTTTAAAGAAAAAAAAAAAAAGAGATAACTGTAAACATTATTGCCCCTGAGTTGTGTAATAGAAGTAAAATGAAAGTTGATTCCTATATATAAAAATTTTAAAAAGATTGTGTCATCATTTCTTATAAGTAATGATGTAAAAAATTTTAATTTTAAAAATAAAGTGATAGATTTCTTCCTTGCCCCCCAAGCTAAGTCAGAGAAATATAACTTCAGAAAGCATTTTGACCTCAGTGCAGGCTATACTGCTCAGAGCAAGTTCTGCTTAAGAAAGAAAATAAAGACTTGCTGCCAGTCATGTAACAAAATAAAGCTCATTTTGTATGGGAGCTTGACAGTGAGAAACAGCATCGGTGTTCCCTCCTTGCACCGCTGTCACACTTGGCTGCTGGGTCCTCTTTTATCCTCAGATGAAAGAAAGGGAAGGGTGCACTGGAGAGAGGAGTGAGCTCTCACCTGTCAGAGAGCATGCCATGGGTTCACATGAGGCGAGAGTGGCTCTGGGCCCTTGGTTGGGGTTTATGAAACACCAGAGAGCTGCGTGTTGGGTCTTTTCATGACAGGCGTCACTTGGGGAATTTTGAGTGTTCACATGCAGAGTTCATGTTTTAATAGGAGAGAGAGAGAGAGACTTCCAAGGCATTCAACTTTGTGAGCATAAATATGCTTCCTTGAGAGATGGCTGAAAGCTTTTGTCTGGAATGCTGCTGGAGGCTTCACAAGCCCGAACTTGAATCTCCTCTCTTCCCATCTACCTTTGGCATTTATTATTCTGAAGTGTGACATGAAGTCCTCCTCCAATAGAATGGATTTGAATAAAACCGACCAAGCTCTCTGTGGAAAGTCTGAAGGCAGGATTTGAAGGTATATTTATGAAAGTTGCCAAAACATTGATTTATATAGTTTAACATTATTTGACTTAGCAAGTTTTTGGGGCTGTTAGTGTGCTAGTGGTGATAGAATCATGTTTCAAAGTACAGATCTGGATGCAAGCTGAGTTTCCAGAGGCCTGTAAGATTCTAATAGAGACAAAGAGAAGAGACAGTTCTTTACAATTTTAAAGACAGTCAAGAAACAGTATGAGCAGTTGGGAATGACAGCTCTCAGCCTCCCTCAGGAAGTGGTCAGCACTTCATGGGATGGAGCATTTTATGGTATTTTCCAGATGAGAAATTGCATTGCATGTAGCTTGTTTTCATCTGATTAGTGCCAGTATAAATAAATATATAAATCTGCCTGGAGAATGAGATTGTTCAGATTAGTTGTAATTTTTTTTCCTCAGTAGTTTGGGCTTTAATATATTCCCTAAATATTTTATTTTATTTTTAATAAATTCTATTTAATAAGATTGCAGGAAAAGGCACCTTCCATGAAATCCTTATAGTCCGTCTTCTACATACAGTTTCTAGGGAATGTTGATTTAATCAGATTGATATGAAATAGCCAGTTATAGCAGCAGAGTGAGGAGAGAACTTCCCTGCTGTTAGGAACACCCATGCTGGACATTTCAGACAGTTCTTCACTCATCACCTTATCAGGGTTTTATTGATAAAGTTTTAGCTATTGCTGGATATCAACAGAAAAAAAAAAGTTTTGAGCTTAAGCAGCTGCTGTTGGGTTTTATTCTAGTTATCTTGCAACATCCTCATCGTTCTGATTTTCCATGCTGGGAGCTGTCAGGAAAAGCCTCAGCAGAAGGGCAGTGTGGGGGAACTGCCACCTCCTGGCTGTGCTGGGGGCCAGTGTGGCTGCTGGACACTGTGTGTAAGGTGGGAGTGATGGCTTGGAAATGAAGATAAATGCCTTTTAAAAAAACTTTTTCACTGATAGAGAGCTTTAATCTCTGTTTGCATAGGGCAGTGGAGACATCCAGTGGCCACTGACTGACAAATGGTTGTGTCTGGGTTCTGACTGCCAAACATGTGAAAGGCTGATGTGAAAAGAGGCATTTTTAGGAGTTGGGATTTTTTTTTTCCTTCTCCTTTAAATTTGGAAAAGAGTTCCAGATGCAACACAGTAAAAACTAAGGTCTATAGAAGAAACTGCATTACCTGGTTATGTCATTGAAAGGGGTGCTGGCTTTGAGCCTCTGTTAAACATATAACCCGTGGCAGTTGTACTGAAGCCAACAGTACTTACTTAAGCAGGTATTCACTGAACCACCTGATTAAGTGCTTTGCTGCACTCAGGCCAGCAGCGCATTGACATCTACAGTTTAGATTTAAATTGCATCTTAAAATAAGTTTTTGTAGACAAATGTGTATGTATTGATTTAAACTTCAAATGAAAAACTCAGTTTTGAGCAAAATTATTATTAACAAAGAAACAGCAAAGGCAAGAAATTGAGACTTGTGTTGTGGTTTCCAAAGCCTTGAACTAAACTTCAACAGTGGTCAGAGGATACAGAAATAACCTCAGCTGGGAAAGAGTGGCCACCTTGCAATATGCAGTGATTTGAAGCAGGCACAAATGTTTATAATGCTTTATTTAATTATGACTCAGTAATTACATTCGTAGGATTTCCCCAGTACTGTAAGAGCTGTAACCAGAGCAGAAAAGTGCCTGTCCAGATAAAGAGCCTCTGCCATTCACAGTGTAAATGCCTGATGTGCTGTCACAGAGGACTCCTGCTACTCCTGCTGTGCAAAATCCCTGCTGGATCAGTTATCAGCATTTCTTCATGCTGTCAAACCCCCACCTTTAAAGGTTGTTAAGGCTGCCCTTTGGATTTCTCACTCTAGTAGAAGCAATTCCAAGTGCAGACATGGCTGAGCTCATTGTGGGCAATTCAGAAGCTTTTACGAAACATCACGATTTCCCAAATGTCTGCATTCCTCCCCTTTTCCAGTGGGACCCAGGTAGAACATTCATACTATGCAAAACCAAATTTTTAGATAGTCAAAACAAAAAGAAATTTCATAAAAGCACATCAAACTTACATCTTTTGCTGCTTTCCAGATGTCCAGCTGGTCAAGAGAGTATCAGATATGTGTGTTTTGATGAATTACTTGTTTCTAGTTGATTTATTTTGATTTTATTGAATAATTATCAATTTTCTAGCTATTTTCAATGCATGACTAAATCTATAAAGTGTTATTAAGAGTTTTTTAATGACAGAGGAATTTGGAAGGAATGGAGGTACCAGGAAAATTGAAGTAAATGACAACATCTGCAAGTTTCTTATTGCCATAAACACTAACTATGAGGACAAGATTGTGGAATGTTGGGACCTCTCACTTTCTTTGAACTTTCTGTTCAGTAAAGAGTAGAACAAACTATGGTATATTCAGGTAAAGGTGAAGAATTTGAGTGATAAATTTCTTTTTGGCTTTGTATATGTTAAAATGTGCATGCAATTTCATTATAAAAGCTTGATTTATTTTTTCATTTGAGAACCCCAGTGCAGACAATATTTCAAATATCAATTAAGCTGTTGAGACAAGGTGAAGTAATAAACATCTTTACTAAATGAGAAAATGAAAAGTGAAAATAGGGAAAAAAGGGAAATGTTCTTTCATCACTGGAATGAAGAATGGAAAATGTTTTTTGAAAAACAATCTGAGCCAGAGTAATAAAAGTTTATAAGAAGTTAAAAAAACTGAAAGGGGCAAAGAAAAAGAAATAAACACAACCCTTTCTGGTTATTGTCAAGAGATGTTCCCAAGCCTAATAAGGACAAAGTATCAAAAGAGACTCAAATAAAACAGACCAAATCACATTACTATTTCTGTTGGAGAGACCAAATGTTGTTACATGCTAATTATTTCCTGGAAAATGTTTGCATATTGTTATTTAGATATCTGGCAACAGGTAATTGCTGTAAAAAGCCTTGTTCCTTCTGGCCACTTCAAGCACTTGTAATTGTGTCAGTGGAAAACCAGCCTGATTTGGGATCGGTTTTCTCTTACAGCCTCCTAACCTGCAAAGCCTGAGCTGTGTTCCAGTGCTGGTAACTCAGCTGGCATACTCCATTAGCCTGAACAGGGAAACCTTCAACTAGCTCTGCTTTCCTGAAAGCTTTGTAGGGTGTGTTGTGTTTCCTACACATTTTCCTTTGTATAGGAAGCTGCACAAACAGTGTTGCCAGCAGCCTTTGTCAGAGCTCCACCGGTGATCACTGCTGGATACTCTGCAGGGTGGAGTTGCCATGTTTGGGTCTGTGTCTGGCCGGGGGTGCCACTCTGAAGTCTTCAGTGTAGCTGTCAACCTACAGTGTGCAAAAGGACAAGACTTCTTTGAGAACTGTGCTGGGCCTGCCTTTGTTTTCTTGTAAGTAAATATGTCTTGAAGCAGTTCCCATATGAAAATAAAAAACCCTTAAGGGGCCTTAGAGACCATCTGATTCCAACCCCTCTGCCATCTGCAGGGACACCTTCCATTAGACCAGGTTGCTCAGAGCCTCATCCAACCTGGCCTTGAGCACTGCCAGGGATGGGGCATCCACAGCTTCCCTGGGCAAACCATGCCAGTCCCTCCCCGTCCTCACAGGGAAGAATGTCCTTCACCTGCGAGACTATCCCTGAAATCCCAGAGCATTGATAGGCTTTGACTGAAGGACATGTTACATGGATAGACACGAGCACATCTCTTAAAAGTTTTTCCAGTGTCTGCTATGCCCCATTACACTTCCTGTGAAGCAGATTCATTGTTTTTATCGTGAGTAAATACTGAATTACAGCCCATGGCAAGCTGGGCCCTGAAAATAACTGAGCTATGCAGAGACAACTTGTTCCTGGAACAATTGTTTCTGACACATCATGGATAAGTGTATCTTGGCTCGTTGTGGAGAAGCACTGAAGTTGACTTTACAAGGCAGTGTGCACACAGAATGAAGCCTAATTTAAATTTGCTTAATCCTATAATGTAGTATTAACATGAGTGTGATATTTGCCTGCCAAGAGTGTGCATGCCACTTCTCTGTGGGCACCCTCAAGGCATGTTTCTCAAATTGCAGAGCTTGTTATTAACTATTTTTAGATGTTTAGGCAAACGTACAAAAACTGACAAATAGTAAAAGCATTCTGTAATGTTCAACGGAGAACTGGAGCTGCCTTGTAGATAACAACGAGGAGTCTGGATCTCACATTAAATTAAGCTTTGGCCTGAGGAACCATCAAGGGGGTTTTGTACATTCCATGTGCTCACGGCACTGATGTATCGCTTACTCCAGTAGCACCTACAGCCAGCGTTCCCCGTGGCAGGGGATCAGCGTGGCAGACCCAGCCCACGCTGCCAGCGCTGCAGTGGCAGGAGGGGCTCGGTGCGGTCTGGAAGGACGGGCAGTGCGTAGCTGTGCACGGTGTCATGAGTTTACTGACCAATTGCTCTCTGATTTCACTTGGGTATTATTTCCTGGTTTGTGTTGGTTGGTGGGGTTTTTTTGGTCTGGGACTATTTTTAATTTCCCTTTGAACAACCGAATACATATTTATCAAAGGTATTGCGGTTGGAATGCTCTTTCTCCTAACATTTTTTCCGAGGAGTATCATTAGGTTGAAATCGCGTGCATTGGCAGGCTGCCTGCCGAGCTCTCTGTATCTCTTCAAGCTCGCTGCCGAGCAGCTCATCCACAGCTTGGGCTCCTTCTCCCCGCCCGTGCCTCCTGCAGCCTTTCCCTGCGCTGGGGCTCGGGGCAGGCGGCAGAACGCCTTGGAAGAGGAAGCTGAAGGAAGGCAAGAACTGACATGAAGTCCAAACACCCTCCCCACACACGCTGTGGTGTGCGGTGGAGGATCCCGAGCGGGCACAGGGGCTGTGCGGGGCTGGGAGGTTCTGCTCCTGTGGTGGGTGGGATGCGCAGCCACACGCGGTGCCCTGGGCCGCGCGTGCCTGCCCTGCCCAGCCCTGCCCAGCGCCAAGGCAGGCGCCTGTAACTGGGGGACTGTGCCCCTCACCACGGCACCGCGACAGCTCAGCATTCGGAAATACTCTGTCTCAATGAAATGCAAACAGGTCTATTCACCAGCTCCTGCAAGAGGGAATGTTTCCAAGAGGGTGACACTCTGCCTTTTCAGCTCTGCACGGGTTTTAGATTCGTGCTGGGGGTTTGAGGGTTCACTAATTTATTACACTTTGATTTACTGAAACCCGTGAGGGCCGAGAGCGGCCCGGGATGGGTGAGCCTGTGCGGAGGGTGCGAGGAGGGGCTGCCTCGCCCCGCGCGTGGCCACTATCGCTGCGGGCACTGCTGGCCCTCAGTGGCTTCCCTGTGGCTGGAGCCTTCTGGAGGCAGCGTGGGGAAGGCTGTGCTCCGGGAATGGCAGGACACGGGACGAGTCCCAGCGAAGAACGAGCGTGTTCACTTGCAGGGAGGTTTTGGTTACGGTCCCTCTTGTTTCGGTGTCTCTCCCGGGTGTTTTGTCCCTCAGGACCTGCTGTGCTTTGCCCGTGCTCGATGGTGCTCTCGCCCTGAGGCGGCTGCACCTGCCCACGGTGCTGGGTCTGTCCTGCCTCATTAGGGACCACGTTGTGGGCTTGGACAAGCCTGTGCTTTCTCAGCACTGGGATTAAAAGACGAGGCTTGTTCTCTGTCAGCCTGTGAGTCCCGGTGGGGACAGTTTCTCCCTTGCTGCTCCTGCTTCCCAGCGGGTGTGCTGCTGCTGACCCTCCTCAGCCTGGAATGCTGCTGGACAGACCCGGTTTGAACTCCAGCCATTAGCTGTAGTGTGGTAACATCTGAATTCCTCTTTTCCCCTCTAAAAAAAGGTGTGGATGTGTTCACAGTTTGCATTTTTTCTCAAACCTCTACTGCGCTGAAATCTGCATCTAAGCACGTTGTTTTGGGAAATGAAACTTGCTGCTGTTTCACTGTGATTTAAGTTTGATCAGTTCAATCACTGTTAGGAGAGTGGTGGAAGGTTTTCCCTGCAGTGTCTGCTCTGTGATGCACAGCAGGTGCAGTTCACAATGACACGTGAGGTCTTGGTGGGAGTGGAAGGTGCTGGCACTATTCCATGGCCCTATTTTAGCATACCTGGGCCTTGCATCTCCTAAGGAAAGGTGGAAGGTAAGTTTCAACAGAGCATTTGGAAAATAAACTCCCAAGTTTTGCAGTTTAGAGAAGACCAGGAGAGGCACTTAAGGTTAGTTTGACGAGAACATTGTAAAAAAAGTACTGATTTTTTGATTGAGATACTTTTTAGTCTGTAAAATGAAAACCAAACGTTACATGTTACCAGGATTATTTACCAAAGGCACCTCCTTCAGTTAAATCAATAATAAATGCATCTGGCAGAACCTGTGTGGTAGCATTAAATTTCACCCAAGCTGACTATTTAATAAAGTAGGATAAGGTGAGAATTTCCACAAAGACTTGTTTGTGCTGAGAAGGGCATGTGAATAAAAAGCAAATACATTAGGAGGACATGTTAAACAGTACCTGTTAGTGAACTGTCCACACTTAAAAAGAGCCCATTTTGGGGGGGAAAATATGTCTTGCTGCCAGCTAGTTTGGAAGGTCTTCACCTAGAAGCCTTATGTGTTCCCAGAGGTCAGATAGATCCTTTTGTAAAGTCTGGGATCACATGACATGGTGCTCAAAAATGTTGCCTGTGTGGAATCAATCGCTTCACAGCTCCTCGTTTAATTGACATTTTATGTCCAGTTGCCAGGCCAATAGTGCAGCTTGACCTACTGCTTAAACTATAAAACCTCCAGAGCTGTGGCAAAACAGGCTGAGGGAGCTGTCAGGCTGTGTGTGAGGTTAATGGGCAGTGGAGCACTTTTTACTACCGTGGTGTCTTGTTTTACATGGAAATTCTAAAATATGTTTATTCTGCTGTAATTTCTGCATTGTACACAGTAAGACAATGCTGACATCAAATCCTGTGGGAATTTCACATTCAACAGGGGCAATTCAGTTAACAGATTTTGCTCTTTGTAGACCATTTTTTTTTCAGATCTTTCATGTCTGGGAACATTGTCTTTAAGGACTAGTAATTGGTATATGCCTAAGCAAGGTAGTACCTTACAGTAGCTCATCAAAATAGTCCGAATATCCAAGGTCAAAGGGTTACAGGGGATATTTGTCATTAAAGTGTGGTTCTTTTATTTGTTTGAGGTCAAAGCCAGTGACTATTCTAATATTTCTTTTTTTGTGAGCAGGAACAGTTCTTAATAAGAAAGAATGAAACGCAGAAATTATGAACTGGGAATCATTTCTTACAGAGAAGGTAATTTCAGTCAGGGTGGGGTTGTCGGTGTGTTGCATTCGCAGTGCAGGGGGCTGACCTAAACCAGCTGAAGTGAAGGAAGAGATGAGTCCAGGCAAAAATACTGTACTTCAGCAGTTAATTTCTTCATCTTTGAGTAGCACAAAACTTTTATTGGGATCTGGAAGGCCAGCTGATAATTCAAAGAGTAAATACTTTGAAGTATCCAGACCAAATGGGAGATAATTAGGAGAGGAAGAGTATGAGAATGTGAGACTTCAGGACACTTCGAACTAAAGGGAATCAACATAGAAGATAAGGACATTTCAGAGCCCCTAAATGGCTTGTTTGACTTGATTTGAGGGAATTGGAAGATAAGAAAAGATTCACTTTAGAGGTGCTGCTTGATTGCTGGTGTTGCATGTTATAAAAATAGGATATTTTCAGACACAAAAAAGGACAAGCTGACTTAAATTGTAATGAATCACTGAAACTGGATTGTATTCATTTGGGAATTTTGAATACAGTTATGTGTGAAGTGATGAAGCTGCTAAGAATAATGCTCACTGTGTCATTAAACCTAGCTATTACACTTGGAGGTTGAACTGCAGGAAATACCTCAGGGTTTTTGTTTTGGTTTTGTTGGTTTTTTTAAAAAATAATTAAGAGACATCCTTGGAGTGATAAGCTAGTGAATCTTAAAAAAAAGTAGCCAAGGGAAGAATTCCCTAGTTGAACATGGCAAGCACAGCTTCTGCAATAAAAAAGGGAACAAGGCAGACAGATTTTTGACCTCACTTAAAACTAGTAGAGGTTTTTAAGGATTTGTCAGAAGATTGCCAGAGACAGCTGATGTATATGAGTGGCAGGTAAATGACTGGGTGAGTGGAAATTGAAGATCCAGATTTCAGAGCTGATCTGAACTAATCCCATGTCTGCACAGGGGGTGACTGAAGCTGAGCTGAAAGTGAGGTACTTTTACAGGAAACAGATGCTAAATATGTAATTGATATAATTGCATTTATTTATTTTTGGCTTTTTGTTATGTCTTAGCAGAAGATGCAAAACTACGCTGAAGTCAAGTAGCAAATGCTGTGAATGCAATGGTTTAGCAGTTACCTGGGTGGGCAGCACCTCCTTTGAGAGACGAAGTCGTGGATGCCTCTTTCAGTACAGGGCACGACCTGAAGTGAGAGGAATTTTAGGTTTTTACTATGGTAGCAAGGAAGGTATTGTCAAAAGAAGAAGGATTTCTGTTTTTCCCTCACTGCCACTGTGTAGCAGTGCTGCTCTTGTCTGGGAAGAAGCTTGAGGGTATTGTCATTTCAGTCAGCAAATAGGGGTAATAAGCTGTGACCAACTTCAGCGTGACAGGTGGTTTGTAATAGAAAGTCTACACAGATGTGTTAACAAACCAGACAGCATAAGATTTGGGGGGTGTTGAGCTGTATCTCTTTAAGGAACAGATTTTCACAGGAGAAGATAACATTTCTTGCTTCTTGTCTTCTGTGTTCCTCTCTCCCAGAGCTCAGTGAACTGGTTTCCTCTTGACTCTTGCATGTCAGCAGGAATCTCAGAGGTTTGAATAATGATGTATTTTATGTATTTCTAAAAATGAAACAGTTTGTGTTTTTTCCTCAATTTTCTACTGGCCTAAGGAATAGTCACTGAAGGGCAACTTGTAAAAATAAAGAGAAAAAAAGATACATCTATCTTGTTCAATATGTTGCTTAATGCTGGATGTTAGTGTGGTGGATTGACCTGAAGTGACTGGTGACTGGCAGTGAGCATAATTTGATGCACATCTTTATGATTACAGTGTAATTTTGCTGACACTTAGGAGTTATGAAATGTCATAACGTGTTATTTTGCTTTAAGAAGACTAACTGGTCAACATTTTTATAAAACTACAAATATTCTTGGTCATTTAGTGAAATGTCTGTCATTAACAACTCTGGTATGTTGGAATCGTACGTGGAGTTGGTTTTTAATCACATCCATTTGATGTGGTCAGTCCCATTGCATTCAGTTGGCCTATTTGGTTCTTCTCAAAGCTTGCTGTTGGTTTAATGAGCTTTTCCTTTTAAAGTCTACTGCTGTGGTCTTTGTCTTGATCTCTTTTGTGTCTCTCCACAGTGAAGGGAAGTCAGAAGTGTGAGCTGAACTGCCGAGCCATCGGGTACCGCTTCTACGTGCGGCAGGCGGAGAAGGTGATCGATGGCACCCCCTGTGACCAGAATGGCACCTCCATCTGTGTGGCAGGGCAGTGCAAGGTAAGGATGCTGTCTCTGCCACCTCTGCTCTGCACTGCCTAAACCTGGGAAATGGGGTCTTCAACTTACTTTTTCTTTTTTAAGTAGATGTGAAAAATGTTAACTTTTATTATCACAAGTTTGTTTTTTCCCTTAACTGGTGTTTCTAACTACTGAGAACAAACCATACTGAGAACAAACCATGGAATGCTGATGGGATGGATTCAGGAGGTGCCCTAGCCACAATTAAGGTGACTTCCAATGAGCTTTTCCCACATATTTCACTTTTGACAGAAGAGATTCTAGAAAAGAATCAGAAGCTTAAATAAGAAAGAAATACAGTGTTTTTCTTTGATTCAGTTTTAGAGTGGAGTTAATTTTTCTCAGTCTGCAACAGAATGGTTTCTCTTGATTACTTTACAGCTCCTGCCAGTCTGACTTTCCTGATTGGTCCACATTTGCCTCGGGTCTTGCTGGGTCTCCATTTACTCAGCAGTGATGTTCTCTTAGAAAATACTTGAGTGAATGGGTACTTTTCACAGACTGAGGAGGAGCCCCCATGTTGACTTTTTGCAGTTTGCTGTGTAGATTCCCTTTGCAATGAATAAATAGCTTTCTGCAAGATGGTAGCAATCTTAAACAAAACGTTACAGTGTTTAGAAAACAAAAAGAAGTTTGTAATCTTTCAAGTAAGGTTAGTGAAAGAAATAAATTCCTAGCAAGGGGCATTTGGCACTTGACTGATGTTTCTATATATATTGGCAAAAGAGCAGAAGTGGGTCAGATGTGATTCATGAACTCAAATAGTGAAGGTCAAGTTCAGTTTAAATAGTTGGTTTGCCAGGGGAAATCACTTATGAATACAACCTTGTCCTCTGCATGTCCAGATTCCTCTTACTTGTGCACATCCGGACAATGCCATATTTGTTTCTGTTCTGTATTTCTTAGTGCAAGCAAAGCCATAGCTTTGGATTTCCTTTGTACAGGATAGATCTGTGTGAAGTTGATTGTGCTTTAAAACCTTTCTTGATCTCAAACCAATTCAGAAAGGGCCAGAAATTTGTTTTAATTACAGTTCTGATCTATGACCCACAAAGCTGAAAAACACATTTAGAATACCAGCTGTTGTATTTTCTCAGGTCTGTGCAATTACAAAAGTGTGAACTTCTACATTTGTATTGGAGATGTGGGCTAGAAATTCCATTGAAGTTCTCCCTATTGCTGCTTGTGCCCATCCTCAGTGTGCACGTCCCTGAGGATCTGAGTCCATCTGCTCTATTACCTTCCCATCAGATGTGCACACAGTGAAATCTTGCCCCAGCCCTCCTTTAATGCCAGGGATTCCTGGACTGTAGTGGTGGTTTGGTTTAGTGTTTGTCTCTCTCTTGGACTCCAAGACATTGTATTCCACTTCTGCAACCAGCAACACTGTTAAAAATAAATGAAATAATTTTATTTAACAGTGATTTATACACAGTGTTTTATAAAGTGAACATGGATGTAGCTGAAGAATGTAATACTTAGAGAATCAAGTAATTAAGGTTTTGTACCATCAGATGCTTAAGAGAACATTTTTCAGAAAAGTTGTCAGCATTTACAGTGAACTTAAAATGTTTCTGAACTAATGAAGCTTATTCACACCTTTGTAATAGGGAGCTCTTCCTTAGCTACACATTATTTTCATCTGTTTATAAAGTCAGATAATTGAGTTGTGTCTAATGAATTTATGGTCTCTATCACCCTCTGTTGGACATTTTTCTGCATTACCAGAACAATAATATCTTGTCTCACAAAACATTATCCATTTTGTACCCTGGGCCATTGTTTTTTGTTGGTGTTTTCAGGCTACCTTATTTAGAGGGGGAAAAAAAAGGTGGTAAATTTTTCTATAATAAAAATAACTCGGGGGAAAAAAAAGAATATGATAGAGGCAGGTTTACCTTCATCTGAAATAAAAATATAACTACGTGTAGTAAGGTATTTCTCATTTTAACCATGGAAAAGTTCTCAATATCTAAAAAGGGGTTACAGTTGTTAACACTGAAAATACATTAAAGAGAAGTTTTGTCCTAATATAAAAATCGTACTTCTTGGTGTGGACTAGACTCTGAATCCTAATGAAATTAAAAATTTTAAAGCAATTAAATAATTTAAAAACAAAACTGGGCAAAATCGGAAGAATGGGGTGATATTCTCCCTAACTACATTCTCCAGTACATACTTTGAGTATGTTTCAGTATTGGGTATATGTTGTTTAATACAGTTGCTATTTTATACATTTAAAAATTTGCTACCTCTCTTCTAACCCTAAAATTTGATAGTGCTGTTTAAGACTGTATGAATAGGGCTTCTTCACCTTGCTATTTAGCCAGAGGTGTCTGTTTTCTTACTTTGAAGTATTTTTTGTTGGTTTGTTTTGGGGTGAGGTTGGTTGTTTGGTTATTTTAGTTTGTTTGGTTTTGGTTTTGCTTATTTTAAGTCAGTGTATCTTTGTATTTCTTTTGGAGCCATTGAAAGTTACTCAGTAACTTTGAAGTTTAGAAGAGATATGGAAGTAGAATATTGAGGAAGTTTTACTAAGCAAAGCGAAGTATGAGGAAAATGTGCTCTTAATAATTTTGATCTTGGCCATACTTTACGAAATGTGTCTCCAGGGAAGGATTTTGCATGTGTTATTGCACACATCTAGGACTCTCCTGCCAGAAATCTTTCCCTGTACTGGGGCAGGTGTGAGCACCACCTCCCTGTAGTGTTGGAGACAGAAAAGTGCCTTGTGAGCTGTGAAGCAAATTGGTTTTGCAGAGATGTTGTTGCCACGCAGGGGCGCACTTGGCAAAAGTATCATTTACCGTTTCACCTACGAATTCACTTGGGTGGGAATGGTAAATACCTTTTAAAGGTTCCTGAAACAACTCTCTTCTGTCTCCTGATTTTTATATGACTTTTTTTCTTGCATTGTATTTTATTTTCATTTTTTAGTTAGCTTCTGAAGTTAACTGAAAAAACTAAGCAGTTTTAAACTGCACACAGTGAGTAACTTCAGTGACAAAGTGACCAGTAATAAAGATTTGATTTGCCTTAAAAAATTGCATCAGATATTGAAATCCTTGCAAACTGTTGAGGGAGGTGACTTCTGTCAGCTATATAGGAAGCATAGCCAAACATGCCAAATCTCCATCAGAAAAACATGATCAGGCAGGGAGCTTGCATCTGGAACTGTGCTGATGTGCACTGGTGTCCAGGGAAAAGAGCTATAGGTGGCATTATTGTTTTAAGTTAGGTAACTCTTAATGGCAGATCAGAATGATGAGAAGCTTGTACTTCCCATAAATTAGGGTTATTCTCACGACTAATACATATTGGAATGTAGACAAGTCCTGTGGTTGTTCTTGTAAGGGTAAAGAATCTGTTGCCTGTAGGAATCTCAACTTGTTTGTGTAATGTTGATTCCTTACACTGAAAAAAGGTCTGGCATGGAGTTTTTCCTGTGTGTGCTTTCTTAAAGTTGGAGCCACACTTCTCTCCTTTCTCTGTCCTCTTGGGTTTAGGTTGGAGCTTCTTCTGAGTACTCCCTGCAGTGCTTCTGTGAAGCTTTTCTCCTTTTTCCTTAGGCATTTCTGTGTTCTTCTTTTATCAGTAATAACTTCAGTAAGAATCCAATGGATCACTAAAGCAGAATCAAGGGCATGTTGGTACCTTTATCTGTCCTTCACCTGATCTACAGAAAATGTTTGCGGCTGCTTGTTCACCTCACTTGGTTGTGTTGGAGGAGGGTGTTCCTTAGTGAACAGGAGCTTTGTAAAGCTTTATTAAGTCATGAGATAAAAAGGCTTTGAGAGCAGCCTGAGAAACTGCCAAATGCAACCCTGGTCTGTGCATCAGTGGGGTGCTCTGGCCATCAGTGCTTTGGTGTGAGCCCAGCCAGCACAGGGGCCAGAGAGGAATGGTGTGTCCAGCATTGTTTGTATCTGAGGAGGACCAATGGAAGGGACTGTTTCCCCTTCTTTGATCTTATCCTAAAAGTGGGCCTTGAAACAGTGAATGGTTCAGATGGTTTATGCCATGGGAGCCACCACGGTAAGGTCATGCTGCTGAGAATTGTCCCCAAGGCTTTGCCCAGGACATGATTGCACAGAGGATATGTGAGAGTGGAGTACTGAGTTATAGAGCCCGTGGCATTCAGATGCTGCAATGCATTGCAGAATCAGATGAAAATTAAACCTCCAGTTTGTTAATACTCAAGGTTTGATTTTTTTTCCCTATTGTTTTGTTTGGTTTTTCTCAATGGTTGCTGAGAACACAGTGGTTTGAACCCAAGAATGTTTTTACAGATTAGGTGGGATGCATTCAAAGAGGCAAACACTTGGCATTTGCCCAATCTTTATTTAGTGTGGCTCAGATGGTGTATGTAGTCTCTGTTCCAGGCTTCTTCTTTTAAGGAAAAATGGTTGATCTGTAAAATACACCATAAACACGAAAAACTATAATTATAACAGAATGCTCTCACCTTCTCTCTGCCTTTTCCTGGCTGTTGGAAGTAGGACTCTTCACTATTTCTCTTCAGAATGACTTGCTAATGCCAAGTTTTGCATTGTGAAACACCTGCTGGGCATTAATAAAGTGTTAATGGAAAAAACAGGTTCATGGGAGCTAAGAAATAAGTGTCTTTTGCCACTTCTTCCCTTTGTTTGCACAGTTTTTGTTAAATGTTTTACAGAGTGAGCCTCTGTGAGATTTCTTGACCCCACTGTCTATAAAGTCTTTCAGTCTTCCTCTATTTATAAAGCAACACTAACGTTTTTTTTTTGCCTATGATCTCTGACCGTGACCCAATTTGTTTCTGATGTGATACACAGCAGGTGCAATCCCCACATGTAAAAGACAGTTAAAGGACAACTTTACTGCCTTTGGACTGAGCTCAAGCAGCTGTAAAATCTGGGGATAGGCAGTTGTTGGAAGCAAAGCATTCAAGTCAGTTCAGCTCAAATGAAATGAATGAGCTCTGGTTGTGTGTTTTGTTCTTTCCCCGTTGTCTGTCAGCCTCTTGTCCCGAGAAGGACCTCGTAATCCAAAGGGTGGAGCTCTCTGCTCTTCCATGGAGCTGCTGAGTCTCCAGTTCTGCATCTTTACTTCCATTATGAGTAGCACAGATGTTATCAGGGGCAGATGTTGCTTACAGTGGCATTTAAAATATTTAGCCAGCCCATATAACACAGCATTGACACTAATACTGGCGTTTGTTGTTGAGGGGGTTTTTTGCCCTCCTAGTTTTAAGCCAGTTCTGGGAGGTAAAGCTGTTCTTTACTCACTGTAAGTTAATGCAATGTAGGTGTGGAATAAAACCCACTGAAATAACCGTAAACAGGCATGAACATTTTTAATAAATTTAATGAAAGTGAATTTATATAAGATCTCAATGTCATAATTGTGTACATAACCTTTTTTTTGGTCACTCCAGCACTTGAAACCCTAAAGAGAGATTTCACTGTTTTGTTGAACTACAGCCTAACAAGAAACTTTGAAAAGACACAGCACAGTTCAGTAACGTTAAAATCTGGCTCACAAATTACAGCTCCAAGTACTGGAGAAAAACATTATTGCTATGTGTTAACATGTTTTTCCCAGAGCTGCACAGAAAAAGTAGAGTAAAATAAAATACATATATTATAAAACATAATTAAGGTTAACTGATGCTTGTATTTGTTTGAAATATATTTCTTATTTTTGATCTAGATAATTTTCTTTAACAGCAAAGGGAAAACAACTTCCTTGTTTTACTCTGAAGATTAAAAAATTAAAGGGCTAGAACTTCTAATCATATTACATATTACTGCTATAGTGTTATGCAATTATATAAGTTAAAACAGTAAAACTTGAAACAACACCAAATAAAATGCAGACATTTTACAAATTATCTTAATGCTAAGATGTTTTTAACTGCTTTTAAATATTCTGCATAGCATGTTACTTGGGAATTTTTTGCTTAAATTCAGTTTGGAACAAAAGTAGGTGCTGAAGTGTGGCATAGAATGGCTGCTCCAAATTCTCATTGTATCTGAGCCCCATTCTGTGTCTCTGTTTTCCTGTCAAATATAGTCAATAATGTGTAACCTGCCCATGGGAAGCAGCTTGAGACACAGCAAAGTAAAGGAATTGTGTGTAGCTTCATTTGGTTCTTATTCCTGCAGGATTTTTTAACAATTATTTTTCAGATTTGGATGTCTTTATAAAAAGGTAGAATGTCATTCTCAGTCTGCAGTGTACATTTGTCTTCATAGGCTGGAGATAATAGTGTTAGAAAATACAATGAGCTTAATTGTCTCACTGTCAAAGTAGTTCTGAAAGCAAATGCTGTTATCTCTAATGATAAAGTGACACAATCAGGCAATCTTACTCTATTGGAGGTACTCTTCTCTCTGAACTAGTTTCAAAGTGATACATTTAAAAAAAATCCAAAGTAAACCTAAGAAAATTTAAAGTTTTCGGGAATGCCGGGGACGTTATTCTGTAACAGAATAGAAAATAAAATGTTGTGTGTGTGGTTGGGCCTTGTTTTTTCCCTGATTAAACAGGTTGATGTGTATCAGGCTACAAATGAAGCCAGGTTTTTTTATGAATAATGAATTATTCCCTAGGTTAGAATAATCAAATGATCATCCTGGGATGCTGACTTTCTTTGGGTCTGGCATTTACTATCTGCTCTTGTTCAGTCTGTGACTCCAAGTCAGCTGAGGATTCAAACAGCTGAGGAGTCAGCCACCTTCTCTAACTCCCTCCCGGTCTTTTTTTCCCTGTTCTTGTCTTTTAAACCTTTCCCCAGCATTTTAGTGTAGTATCTTTTTTTTAATGACAAACCATTTAGGTCTGACTTTATTTTTAGAAGTTTCTCTTTTTGCTTTAAGCTGTTAAGAGTAATTTTAAGTGTCTTTCTGAGACCTACAACTGGCAGTGTTTGCTGGGTAAGAGGTGAGGGAGATGAACTTGATTGTTTCCAGTTCCCAGTGCAAACAGGGGTTTGGTATCATCCCAGGAGAGCCATGATCTGCACTCAGCTTGGTTTTAAAGAACTAGATGAAGTCCTGTAATATGCTACTATAAAAGGATGCTGGGAGTGTTTATTAAGGGACATTTAGTACCAAACCAGTCCCTTCTCATGGTTGTTCATAAACACTGAACTCCTGATCATTGGTTTTACTTCTGAAATACTGAGGGTTTGCCATGATGTGGAAATTAAGTGTAGACAAGACAAAAGGAATATGGACAAAAATAGGAAATAAATGTGTTTTCAAAACTATTCCTTTTTCTCAGTCCCTTTCCAGAGTATTCAGGAAGGCACATGAAAAAAACAAGCCATGATAGCCCAAAATAAGATATTTTGCAGCATGGTTCTGCATTCACTGAAGAGGGAACTGGTGAGGAACTGCAGATTCTCTGTCATGGTTGAGTGAAGGGTTTTATGTCATCTCTTATGCAGAAATTACTAATTTATAGTTAATGCCTTTTAAGTAACAATAGAACCAAATCTGGTTTGTGTTACTTTGCAGCAGTTCAAAGAAAAAAAACGCAAAGAAATTTCAACCAGTTGAAATTCATTTGATTTCAATGATTGCATGGGAAAGCAATTGTAAAAGAAAATCATGTAGCTCGTGCAGGACCTCTCTTATGAGGTTAAATAGCAAAAGGAAACAAAGTAATTTAGGTTTTATTGCCCAGAAACAAAGAGGGGTGCAGCAGAAGTAAGGTTCTGAAACTCAGATGTAAGGGATCTGTTAAACACCTGGATAAGGAATTGGGAGAAAGCTGTTAACAAGAGGACTGGCTGCATAAATAATCATTCTTGTTCTCCTATTTTGGACATGGGTGAAAACTTCACTATTATTCCTAAATTATAAATTATAACATTAAAAAAAATGTGTTTTTAGTTACAGGATTTTTTTTACTGTTAGTTGTCTGAATTATGCTTCTTGTGCTAGAGATCAGAACTTGGAAATGTTCAAGACATTTGACTTTCACCATCTTGTTGTGGTGATAAGCTTGGGACTCCCCAAAAGAGGCTTTTTCTCCAGGTGTTGTGTGCCAGCAGAGGCTCTGAGTGTGCAGCATCAGTTTGAGGCCATTGTCCAAGGGAAAGGCTGGATAGGGGAACTTCCTTTACTGCAGGGATTGTTGTGTCATTCACAAAATGAAAATGAAGAAACTGTTCTTGACATTATTGTTGTCTGCTAATGTTTGTACTAGGAGACTGTCACTGTGGACAGTCAGAAGTAATTTTGTCATGGTAAACACAAGAAAAGCAAGGAGAATGAAAAAAGGATTGTACAGTATTAGAGCAGGCTTGGTGTGGCATCACATATGTCATGAACATTCTCATTTGGTTGTTTTTGTTCTCTCTGCTTCCTTGCATGGTGTCTGTCAGTGGAGTTTGGCCTGCAGTGGGGTGGGAATGTGCAATGAGACTGTAAGTTACTGCAAATCAATTAAAAGAAAGACAATGCATGTGTGCTGGAGGAGCTTATTAGCAGATTGATGTGTTCTCATGGCAGGTGGGGGCATGAAGTAGAAGGGAGGCTGTTTGTGAACATTTGTGGGGGAAAATAAAGGCTTGCATGTGTGAGGATTTATGAGGTGAGTGCTAAAATAAAAATTGAAACAAGAAATGGAATTCGCATTTCATTTTTATTTGATTTGTTTTGTTGCTTTCTCTGTCCATTTGAATCCTTGCTGTGTCCTGTAATGTCCATGATCTGGAGATCAGGGGGAGGGGTTTCTTTTTTTGTGCTCCTTTGCACTAGCACATTCTAGCAGTTATGCTGTGCGATATTTCAGACCTCATCTTCAAGTCAGAGTTCTTAGAAATATAATATGAAAGTATATTTATTGCTAAAGGTTTGCTCATTTTTTTTTTTTTTTGGTATCATTGATATACCACCTGGTGACATGTGTGTATTGGTAGTATTTTAATTACTGTTACTACTGATGTTAATTGTAATAAACTATCCGAAGTCAATAACCTAAAGGTCTTAATTGAAGTAGAAGAATTTTTAGAAAGTGATGACAGTGCAGCAAAATGCTGTTTGACCTAAGCTGATTTTTACTAAGGAGCCAGAGAGTAAGTAAATGCTTAATTTTCTTTTGTTGATTTTTAGGAGCAAATTGAAAATGCTAATAACTGTAACAGAATATTCCAAAATACCTACTATTTAATCAGGAAACTGGAACAGCAATCTTGGAAATCTGGCCTACAGGAAATTAAGTATTTAGCCTTTGTTTTCATTTAACTATATTATAATACTACTGTTGAGCCTGGAAATGGTCCAGTATGTTTTTAGGCACTTCTATTAAAACAAAAATTACAATTTTGATAGACTGGGATGGGCAAATTTTTCACATGAATAAATAAATCCTGGGGAGGAAGGTACATGTAGACAGTAGTTCTGTTGTGCAGCCCTTGCACACACATAGATTCACCCAGAGCAGAGAGTTAAGGAGCTGTTGTGGTTTAAACTATGCTGGAGGCATTGCCTTACTGTCAAATGAAAGCTGTGGAAAAAGGCACCTCCCATTGAGTTTGAGAGGTGCTGTTGTGTTGGTATCCAATGGAGAGATGCAATCCCTGGGCTGGCAGGGTGACTGTTGTTTGCAGATCCCTATTTGTGCCAGACTGGCAGGGCTGTTCTGCAGTGGAGTTTTGTGTGGCCTTTGATATTCCATTTAACCTCTTTGTTAATTGTTACTGCAGCGCTCTGTGAGGGTACCTGTATGTGCTGAAGGTACAAACTGCACCCAGGAGTTTTTTTCAGACTATGTTAAACCCAAGTTTTTTAAGCAAGGTAAAGCCCAATATTGTCGTGACTTCCCTCCTTTGGGTGGCTTGATGGGAACTGTTCTCGTGTTTTACACATCTTTTACACATCTTTGTCCCAAATGTACCTTTAGTGCCTGAATTCCCCATCTCAAAATGGGAATAGTGAGGCAAATCCTTGTTTTGTAGGATTATTACTTGTGAATCCTAATGGTGGTGAAATGGCCACAAGGCTGAGTTAACAGCAGGGTTGTTCTTCATTGGAACAAACCATTCTTTGTATATGTTCAATGTGCGTTGACCACATTGATCTGCAAAAAGCTGTGCTTGGTCTCTGAGCAGAACAAAGGTGTGGGAGAATATTCTCAGGGAGAGCAAGAATCTGAGTTTTAACCCCTTGCTGAGACCAGAGCTTCAGTTTTGATGCAGGAGCTCATGTTTACAAGTTGTTTACAAGATACAATTTAGTTTCACAGGAGTCTATACAAAGTTCCCTTCAGTTTAAATTTCACATTGGTTAAGTTTTCCCAAGAGGGTTTTGAGCTTTTCCCCCAAGCTCAAAAAGGAAAACTCTTCTGGATGCCATCTGGTACCACCTCAGTTTGTGAAGTTTAATAAGATTAGATCAGAGATTGTAAAATAGCACACAGCTAGATCAAAATGAGCCTGTTCAAACTTGGTTGAAATTGAATTTTTAGCAGACCCTGAAATTGGCCACATTTTTACGTGGCTTTGCACTGAAACTGCCTCTACATATATACAGTTCTCTTTTCTTTTTTCTCCCTCCAAGTGCCATGGTGTTTGACTTCACAAAACCAGTGAGGTGAGTTGAAACCCCTACTAAGGTCTGTTGATTTACAGGATTATTTTGGGGGCTCAGGCATTTTATTATTGCAACAACAGATTTTTCACGTTGGCAGATATAGCATCAAAACTTGAACAAATGTGATACTATTACATAAGACTGACATATTTAATCCTTTTTATGGCCACAGACTTCAGTCACAGGAATAGACCATGTTCTTGCTGATGGGGAGGCAATCCAGTTTTCTGGAGTTCTGACAAAATGGGGTCTTTGAACAAGAGCATTTATACCTTGCTCAGTGGAGTCATCGAAACACTTGTAACTTCCTGTTCCCTCTTTTTAACAAAGACACCTGATCTATTCAAAGCCTCTTGTAAAAACTTTCTTGTGCATATACAATAAACTTGATAGGTTTTATTTTTAAATTACAGTGCATGTAGATGGATCAATAATGGTTGCCACATAACATTGTCAGCTTTCTAGTTTGAGGCAGCTTAATGTGGCATCCAAGTGCATTTCATGAAGTGAAAACTTGACCAAAGTGGAAGTTGTGCCCATAGTCCAGCAATCCTAAGGGTTCACTGGCAGTGCTTTAGTGTAGTTTGGCTTGTGTGTAGTTTTAACAAATCCTATGTAGTGGAAATTAGGAACATATGTATGTCTGTATCTCATAGCAGGGAGAGATGACTTTGAAACAAAAATCTGTTTTCTCCTATAAAATACAAAATGTTTTTACAGACATTACCTTTCCCTTTCCATACCAGGGCAGTGCCTATAGTTGTAATGAGTCATGTGCTGGGATGTTGAACTCACAGAAATCAGAAATGTCAGAGACTTGTCAGTCACTGATATTGGGCTGCTGTTGATGCTATTAATGTGCAGTCTGGCTGCTTCTTATCGAGGTCATGGCCACAGGAGGAACTGTGCTGACACAGGGGGAGAATGTGCCTGGTTCCTGTATAAATAGGAAAAATATCTGCAGAATCCTAGTGAGCAACTTAAAAATTAGTTGTAAAATCAGTGCTCTAGTCCTAAACTTTTCTGTGGCAGGCACTTCCCTTCCTGACCATGTTTATTCCCTGTGTCCCAGAGGGCTGAGCTGAGGGCTGTGAGCCTTTACACACAAGGAAAATGGATTTCTGTAGCTGTTTCAAGTGTGCATTGGTGATACCTTGTAAAAATGCAAAGCAGAATATTTTTGAAGGGGACTAAGTTCCTGCTTTGGTGTGAAATATGTGTTCTTACATATTTAACAGATGCTTCTTCAACACCATCTTGACATAAGATTTTAATGATTGAATGAAACCCTTTCCTGAAAGGGTTGTTTCCCACCACATCTGTATGACTGTTTTTTTTTTCCCCTTTAGCACACACAGTTTTACCCAGTTTGGTAGAGTGGAGGGTATGACACAAGGAAGAACTGGGATTCTTTAGTTGTAACTTACCTGGGGCTTTGGTTGATGATCATGAGAGCAGAAGCAAATCTGGACAGTTCTGCCACCAATTTGCAGTCACACAGACAAGAAAGAGATGATGGAGGACTTGGAAGTCTTACACAGCTTGGGTAGTATGAGAAGGAAATGTTCGTGTTTCACATAACTGTGCAGTATGTGCAGTACAACAAATACCTTGAAAGCATGGCCTTGAATCAGCTGGTATTTGCTAAGGTTTGAAAGTACTTGTGGGTTGGATGTGAGGCCACATTAGTGCAGATTACCCAGGGAACAGTAACCACCTGTGACTGTGATGCTTGTTCCTGTCAAGTAGGAAATAATGCAGCCTGGAACTGCTGCAGCTCGAGAGTGAAGATAATAGGTTTGCCTTTCATTTGCTGTGGGTGAAGGGTTATACAATTACTGGAGCTCTTTTCCTCTGTATTAAGATCAAATTTTGGTAACTAGCTGTAGCTTGAGTATTGATTTTACTCATAATAAAAAATGAAGTTTCCTAAAAGAAAGCAATGCTTTTAAAAAATGTAATCTCTTAGAATGCCTCTTTTCATTTTTCTGGTAGTTTTTATGATCCAGAGCAGCACGAGCAACAGGCAGTGACACTGTTCCCTTAAGGTGCAGCAGTAGCTGATAAAGGAAAATTTAGTAAACATACTTATTAAAAGGGAATCCAGGCCTGTATCTGAACAAATTCTGTAGCAAATTGATCATTTTTTTAGCAATTTCATTGCTGCCAAAAGCTATTTTAGGCTGAAATGAATTAGTTCTGTACACTTTTGTGCTGGAGGTTGAGCTGCTGACCTTCTGGAGAGTATCAAAACGGTAGCTGGGACCTCCGATTCCTTCAACTGATCCGTCAGGATTCAGATCTTTTCTGTTCTGAGAAAGTTGTTACTTCAGTAAGAATGCTCATGGCAACAAATTAATAATACTGGAAAATCATCATCTTGTTTTGGCTGTTCTTTTTTATTTTTTTTTAACTTTTGAGATGCAGTGAATGGTGGACTGTTTCCTTTTCTGCAGCTTCTTTGGAATGAGGCAAATTTTTAGAGTACTTTTTAAAAACTAAGTCTCACACTTATGCAGTTGTTTCATGATTTAAGGTTCTCATAAACAGTTCATGTAGTAGTTACCTTAAGCAGTAAAATAGTGGAAGGATTGAATGTGAAATATTGAGAGATTTGAAGGAATACACATTCACTGAAGTTTATTAAATAAAATATGAACACAGGCAAGGTAGACCCTAAATTTTGGGTCTTAATTTTAAAATATTCATCTCAATATTGGCTGAGAGGGAGGAAACAACTTCTAAAATAGATTCAGGTGGCCTTGCATAACCTTTGACTCTTACAAGGAAGCACAATCTTTTTGTCTTATTACTGTCGTATTGAATAGAAGAAATATGTAGGTATTGAAACTGTGTTAGTGTCTGAATCCCCAGCATTTAAACCCTTAAGTGGGTACAGTGGCCTGTGTGGAAGCAGCTTAAAATATCTATACTCTGTAAGACTGGAAAACAGTTGTCATAATTGTATGTGTCTCCTCCCATGGCTGCCTTCATTTTAAAGGGATTGTTGCAGTTTATGCTCACATTTCACGAAATGGGGCATGACTGAAAAGTCTTTGACCTGTGGAAATCCTACCTGCACAAGGATATTGTTTTACAGCCTATAGAATTTTATTCAAACAAATAAATTTTATGACTGTGAGGTTTGTTTGTTTGGAGTTGGCTGGATGTGGCAGATGCAGTTTATCTTACGTGCCTGAGGTTTGCTGAGCCCCTTTGCCAACACAGAGTCAGCGTGACAGACACGACTTCTGAACTCTGCAGTGTTTGTGGAGGACTCTCAGGCTGCTCCAGGGTCAGTCACCTCTGTTACGGACACCAATGAATTTGTGCAGCTACTAAGGCTAGACTGGGGCTTGGAATTGCTTTTGTAGGTTTGTTTCCCCCCTCTGGTGTACTTATAAGGCTTAAATTTCCATTTTCCAGCAGAGCAAGACATTTTTTAAAAAAAGGTTGCTCTTTTGCAAGTTAATACTTTTACATTATGATTTTCTTTCACCTTCCCTACAGCTCTGAGGTCATGACTGTTTTCAGCAGCAAAATCAAGTGGGATGAACTAGATTCTGATATCATTGTTTCTATTTTCCTTATGTATTAGTTGCTCATCCTTTACTCCAGTCTTTGTTTGAGTACCACCCCCATTTGAGTGACAAATCAAGCAGTAAATCCAAATATCAAAAAAGGGGTAGGGACAAGAATTTTTGGAATAAAATTTCTATATAAATGTCATTGTTTGTTGCATATGATTTTCCAGAACTATTAATCTTGCCTGTGCAAGTTTCTTCCATCAGTAACAAAATATGAAGGTGATCTAACAGATTCATTGTGGAGCCACAGGGGTTTTAGATTTAAAAATTAACTTTGTGGAAAATACACATCATGGATGCTTTACTGCTGCTGTTTTATTTCAAGTGCTTTAAAATGTGAAATGGTTATTCTCAATGCATTTTAATTTGACCCTTGTTTTCCTTTAAAAAACCCCAGATATTGTGCTTGATTTTAAATTGATCCAAACTGTTTAATTTTTACATTTCTATGGAGCAGATAACAAGAGAAAATCAACCAAAAAAGTAAGTAGAAGTGGCAGTAGATTTTTAGTTGTTTGTTCAATGGAACAGATGTTGCTGTATGTGACTAAGGGTTACCTGATAATGGGGACACAGGTCTGTGTGACTCCACTTGTTACTTCACTGTTCATCACAGCATCTCGTGGTACAAACTTATTTCTGGGTGGGTTTTTTCTGTTTTGTTTTGTTTTGTTTTTTCTTTTTGGACAAAATTTGATCAAACACTTCTCTCACATATGGATTTATAGAGCTCTCTGTTGAGTAAAACCCAGAGAGGCACTGAATTCTTGTAGAAGTTTAAGCTGCAGGACTGAATTCTTGATTACATTACTGCACCCAGTTTAAATGGTATTCCAATTTTAGACTTAGCATTCATTGTTCTAAAACTATTTTATATAAAGTCCAGCCCAATGACAAGAGGGGAAGGTGTCATTGCTCACCAGTATTGGACAATTATATTCCTTAGTAACTGGGTGAGTGGTGAGAAGCAGCATAAACACACCTGGAGGAAATGCTTGTTCTTTTAGTTATGATTTCCAACACCTGTATCTAATAAGTGTTCCTAAAAGTGCTCGGTTTAGGTTTGAAAATGTCTTGGTGGAATCCAATAACTGGATTCCCAGCCAACTCTTAGTGGTGTAAAGATAGTTAAATGAATTACTTGTTATGTTGTGCATATTCCCTGGAAAGCTGCTGTGCCTTCTTACAGCTTTGCTGAACATTTGTTCTTCATTCTTCTTTTTTTTGTTTTTTAAGGGCTTGGGTCCAGGCCAAAGAGCACAATTATGCTTAGAGGGACCTTGATTTCTAAATGTGTGCCTAATGAAGCAAGGGAGCAGTGCCATCCAAGTCGATGGGATTCCGTGCATCCTTGGAGTTAGTGCAGGCTGAAGGGCTTGGATGAATTGAAGCCTTACTGACTGACTGTCTTGTAACACAAGAAAGCATTTCTAAGCACAGATATACTAATAGGAATGCTTACCTCATAGGCTTACATCCATATCTCATATGGATAAAATTACAAATACATATTTGATAGGGAAAGAAGTTACAGTAGATGAGAGAAAAATAATCAATGACGCAAAATCCTCAAGGAATAGTGAGCTTTGCTGTTGTACTGAAATAGGAATTCCAGCACATGCTATTGTCTTTTAGTTTATTTTGGTGGGAAATAATTGCAGTCAACATAATACAGAGAGTTATGGTGGTATTATCTTATAAGATCTTGAACAGCAATGTTGTAACATCTGGCAATTACTCACATGGGCCTTTAGCACTGTATTTTTACTGGGCTACTGCAAATGAGCAATTTCCATGAGTGACCTTACTTCTGGATGTAAAATTTTCTTTGGCATTTCAGTGGTTCCCAAGCAGAAATCAGCATTCAGGCAAACAAAGCAGTTCTGTGACTGTTTTCCATCAGAGAGAGAATTCATACAAAGTAAGAAGCAAATAGGTCTGTTTCTGAACTGGAGCCTTTGAGAGACCTCTCAGCAGTGTAGTGAGAGTGAGCTGGAGTTATCAAGGCTGCCTTGATTTGCAGAGTCAAGCCCATGCTTGTGTCTTTTCTGGACTAAGGCATGCCAGTTGCTTCCCAGTTGTGGGAGCTGATCTTTGTTGACTTCAAAATAGTTCCATGTGATCCTTCTGATTGTCCATGTGGCAGAGAAGTGTCTGACTGTGCTGGGGAGGGGAAAGCCAAAAGCCATGACAGGACCAGAAGAGCTGCTTGGTGCCTGCAGTGGCTGCTGTCTCTGGCTCTCTGGGAATGCAGCAGGAGCACTGAGTGAAGCCACAGGGTGGTGTGGGCAGCACAGCAACAAGCCTGTTCCACCCAGGTTGCCCAAATAACTCCCTGAACAAGGACATAAAAGCTGTGCTTCCATATCTGTATTTTCTCCATTGCCATGCCATGATAAAAGAACATATTTTTCAGATCTTAACTCATATGAACATTTTAAATCTTCATTTGGCACTTTGGAGTGTACTGTGAAATCAGATGAACTTCTCTTAATCTTTGAAGAAGTGTTTTTTCTGGAGACCCTTTCCTGCCTCCAAGCCCAGTTAGGGAACTGCACAAGCTTTACAAGCCAAATCAAGGAACTTTGCAAACCCCTGGAAGGTTGTGACTGGTCTCATGAGGGCAGTGGGCTCTGCTTGGAGAACATCTGCTGTACACAGGATCAGGTATTTGTAACTGAATGCTTTTCAGGTGCCAGACTATCAGGTTTTTTATTCCAGGTGTAAGGTTGAGTTGGTTTCAGACTTCAAATAACAGTTACAAATTTGTTGAAACAAAGAAATAACGAGCCCAAAAGGACCAAGTGCTGTGATACTGTGTAATTGCTCTCTGCTGCTGTTTCTGACTGAATTTTTCCTTTAGGAAATAAATATTCCTTCAGGGAATAAATAGGTTAGTATTAAGGCTTATGAGAATAAAGAAGTGTGTTGAAATCACAAAGTTTCTTCTATTTTTCTTGTGTGTGTGTGTTTTCTTGTTTCGACTTAGGCACTTGAGAAGTTCAGGGCAATGCATACATTTAAGTTTTGGGGTTTAATAGTGAAACACATCAATTCTCTGTTCAACAAAAGAATAAATTGTGTGTTTTACAAATTCTTGAATTGTTCTTCTTTGTATTTGTGGAGCTTTAAAGATGTAAGTAAGAGAACATGGGCAGATATGAAGCTGTTCACATACTCCCAACAGGTGACTGCCAAAGATTAATCGAAAATAGTGGATGTTGCAAATGTACCTGCAAAAGTAGCATCAGGTTTCAGTGCTCTGGTATAGCTGATAGACCCAATTGTATTTTTCTAAGAACTTTGTGTCTTGTATTTGTGCTGCAAAACAAGTAGAGCAGATAAAATTCCGTCTGTAGGGGTTTTTCTACTTGTCTGAGACTAGAATGTGTATACCGCTCTTTGTCATTTTAAGCCTTTCCTGTTACTTGGAGCTTTTTTAATTGCTATTTTGGTAGTATATTTCTGATAGTACTTTTAGTACAATGTGATTTTTCTTGATAGTTTTGGCCTAATAGCTGAATAATTTGATGATGGTGTTGCTCTTTGGTATTTGTAAATGTCTCCTGTCTTAGAATTCTGCCTTTGGAGTTTTTCAGTAATTCAGATTTAATAACTACAACCTTTTCTCTTAGACTGGCATTGTTTAGGCTTCCTGCTGTATCATTCCTAACATTTGATGGAAACCAGAATGTCTGTGATCAGTTTGTTGTAATGAGCTTTAGTTCAGAAGCACCATTAGGTAAGTGTATTGCCTGTTAGTCTTACCTCGTGTGGTGAAACCCCCAGTATGACGTTCCTGACTCAGGGACATTTTGGAAAACATTTGAGGTGGAAGAAGAAGCAGGACTTGACAGTTCTACAAGAGTGATAGACTTCATAATAAGCTTCTGTTTCAAAACCCTCCAGAACTGAGTGGATGGTATGGAAGCCAGAAGTCAGTGAGGCAGGCACATTTGCTGCAGTATTTTTCTTACACTAAGCATAGTGTTTGTACTATGGTTTTGACCCAGTCAGTATTGACCTTCCTTTCCTGTCCTGATCCAGAAGATGATGTGGTGTGTCTGCAGAGATTTTGTTCAGAAGCTTTCTCTCCTCTGTGTACCTTTATTTTTACTTTGTTGGGTTTTTTTCCTTCTTTTCTGTTTTATTCTCCTGTAAGATAGTAGTTAAAGTGGCACCCCTGAGCCTGAGGTATGCATAGACATCCACTCAAAACTTTGCAGCCAAAAGCCTCATGAGCTCCAATAATCTGTTTGTAGCTTGCTTTGAAGTGATGCTTGGCCATGTTTTTGGCAGACAGATAGAAGGTTTCTTGGCTCATGCTCCTTGCCATCCAGAAGCTTTGTAGGCACATGATGCTGCTCCTGAGTGTGCCTGGTACTGTCTCAGAAAGGCAGGCAGCCACCCTGTTAGATCTTTACCCCCTCTCCCCCTCTGTCTGTACAGGGCAGGGTGGCATCTGGCAAGCCGGGAGGAGGACAGAGTGAGTTGCATCTGTCTGCAAAGTATCAAGCAGGCATTGCTTTAGAAATAACTGTATGAAAAAGATTGCAAAATGTATGATCTTTGGCTGCAAGGCAGCTCTGTACTCAGGGGAGAGCTGTAAGGCGGAATCTCTGGATGTTGCTCCGTGGTGTTTGTGCTGAGTGGGTGCATTGATTTATGCAAACGTTTTGGGGAAGATTTTACCAGTAAACCTCAGATTTCACATGGGGGACGATTATTTTAGCAGCTGTGCCCAGGGCTATCATCTAGAGAATATTATGGTTCTGAAAGCATTTTAGCATGCCTGCCTTCTCCTCAGGAGTAATTAATTTCTATAATAGGGTTTTAGAAGGCTTAGTTAGTAGTTTACAGTTTGCTCTGTGCAGATTGGCTTTTTTGGAATCATATGAACCCCCCAGTGACTTGAGTCTCTGGTTAATTCCTTGGCATCATTGCCAGTGAACCTTGTGTGAAGAAACCTGACTCCTGGCACAGAAGGGTTGTGTATCCCAGGGCTGGTACAGCTGCACAGAACTCAGGCTAAGCAATTCCAGCCCCTGCTCTTCCAGCACCAGTGACCTACATGGCTGTTTACAGGGCCAGCTTGAAACCCTCCAGGGACTACAGTTACTGAGAGCAGGAGGAAATTGGCTCATGTGTTCTCCTCAGTTTTAAGAACAATGTTAAGGAAAGCTACGAAGCCTCCTTGTAGGGTGGGTGTGTGGAAAATAAAAAGCCAGATACTTTTCCCTTTTGACCTTATATAATTTGCCATGTACTTTTTTTTTTTTAATTGATAGTTGTTCTTTTTTTCTTTGTAGCTCTTTTTGAGGGACAAAGAAAGAATGAGAATTTGATTGAGAACAAAATGTAAAATGTATTCAGGAGTTCATTGTAAAAACAGTTGCAGACTTCCTGCACAAACTCTTCTCTCTTAATCCTGCAGAGCATTTGTTTTACAGTGCTGTGCCAGCTGTAATAGCTCTGGGCATAGCATGGGTAAAAGATCAGAGATTTTTGGAGATATTTCTTTTGGAACACTGATGGAAGCCATTTGCCAGCACAGACCTAACTTGGGATACCTTGTCACAGCTAAATTATGTTGTGTATTTGGAGCAGGTCTCTCGAAGGCCACCTTGGGTATCTCTTGCCTTGCCCAGCAATGCATGTGCTGGGGGAGACCTTCAGCCCCCTGGGAGCTACTGGGACCTGAAGTCACTGTGGCCTTGTTCAAAAAAAGTGTTCCAAGTACTTACTCATGAGTGCTTTCTCCTGATTTTGAGATATTGAACTACAGTGTTTTCTAGAAAAGTAGTTTAAAAATACATTTGTAATTTAACATGCCAAGTTTATTCTCCAAATAAATAAAAAAGTTCTTACCCAGGAGCAGCACTCTCAGAAGCACATAAGAAGTCTAATGCTGAGTAAGGGAACAGTAATTTCAGAGAGAAGAATGACTGAAAGATGTTTTTGCATTCTTGTTGCTTTATGAGGTAGATTTTCTCAAAGCTCTGGGGAAAGATAAACACAACAGATGTGCTGATCTGGGGTCCTTTGCACTTCAGGTACTTTTGAAAGTTTCCCCAAGGGCAAAGTGGCTTCTTGACTAAATAGATTTCATCAACTTGTCTTTGGATTTGCTAAGCATTGAGTATTAGTTATTAAAATGTGAAATAGAAGGTGAAATTTTGCTTTTGGAAATCTTCTGTAGCAGTGCCATATTTCATGAGCAGATCCTTTAATGAATTGAAGGAACTCAAATCTCACTGAGTTTTCTATTTGTCCTCATCTTTGATGTCACGGGCAGTCTCTCAAGGGTTGTGAAGGAAGCTCTGTGTGTCCTGCCCCTGGTCCCTGTCACTGATACACCTCTGCTCACCAAAGAGCAAGGGCATTTATATGAAAGCTGATGTTGTTGTTTCCTGTAGTCATTGTATCTGCAATCTGTGGCTTATTGCAGAGGGAAAAAATTCCTGCCACCCACAGTTCCCCTGTCTGGAAAGGATTAAAAGTTCAGGAAAACAATGGGAAAGCTCTGTAATTTTTAATAATTTGATAAAGTACAGATCGAAGCCATTCATGTTTATAATGTTAGTGGAATGTCATTTTTACTGTACCTTTGTCATCTGCAGAGAGTGAAAACATCTTTTAAAATGGTCAGTAGAGAGAACCCAGCTTTGATTGTTCCTAGTTGGCCAAGATCTTGGAAACTGGTGCACAGTTTTTGTATTTGACATTCTTACATGTTTAATTTAAGGTATTCAATTGAGTTTTGCAAGTATGTATTCTAATTGTTTTATGTGAGGGATGGTTCGTAAATATATTCTTTAATGTTTTAATTGTGTGTCGTGTTTAAAGTTTCCTATACTGTTAAATTTTCAAACAATGGTTAGCTAAAATTGGAATGCTGCAGTACTCAATGAATTATCTATGCTTTTTTTCTGTAATTTTCACACTCGAGGAACAAAAAATCTTGTAGATAAAGTTACGATAGTTTAGCCCAGTCAGTGGTTTTAGTGCTGGTGGTTTTGCTGGTCCTCAGGAAGCTGTTCTGCAAAAGAAGTCCATTATATTTTGAACTTTTTCTTCATCAGCTGTTGTTTGTATCTTGCCAGAAAGTGCTTGTTTGGGTTTGTTTGTTTTTTTATTAGACCATATTTTACTTGCTGTTCATTATCCTTTCTGAGACAGACATGCAAGGTGGTTTTCACTTCTGTTTTGTCTTTGTTGCCTATTTGGCAGCATTTTATATCATGTGAATAATTTTTTTATAATCTGTTTCAGTATTTCCTGAGATAATCACTTCAAAGGTTTTATTCCTAATGTCTTTGCTTGGACACAAAGTGCTGGTTTTATGCAACTAAATCGGTGTTACATTCCTATTTCCCAGGATCCTGGGAAGAGGCACTTACCCATGGGTTCACACTAAAGCAGTGATAGTCTACCTCTAAACCATTTAGTTCCTGCACTTTTTTCAATCATCAAACTTTCATTTTCTCCCCTCAGTTCATCATGAGTATTAGTCAGACTCCTCCTCCCACCTGACACACCTTCCCCTTATCAGCTCCTTCCATCCCCTTATCAGCTCTGGGCTTCACTTCCCAACAGAGTCAGTCCCTGCTTCAGGAATTGTTCTTTACCCTCTTCTTATTCCTTGCTCCTCATCACTACAATTTTGAAAATCCTCCAGGAATGGTTTTCATTCTAGCCAAGGGACCACACAGCTAGAAAAAAATCTGCACAGGGAATAGGAACATAGTGCAAAAAGAATATAATCCTTTGTTTTGCTATTTTTAATGGCCCTTTTCTGTGCACACTTCGATTCAGCTGGAATGTTCTTATTTGCAAACTTACTAATGCAACTGGGCTGCCTTTCCAGGAATCCAAGACACCCTTTATTCACTATTTTCTGTGGCAGGGGATGGATAGTGGATATCTGCATGATCATATTTTTATGTAGTAATATTGGTTAAAAAGTTATTACTCTGTAGACAGCTAGACTGTTTGTGTATAAAAACATTGGGAATAATCTGTAAAGTGTGCAGAGCTAACCTGGCTTTGGGGAGGATAAAGCATTTGGTTTTTAATGCAAATTTTTTACTAGCTTGTGACCAGCTCAGGCAAATAATAACTTTTAAAAGTTCAACTTAAAATATTTAAAAATATCTAACATTTGTTACACTCTTACTATGGGCAGGTTAAATGGGCAGTAATGACATGTCAGCCTGAATTAATTTATGGCATTAATTGCTGTTACAAGTTCCTCTCCTGCTCTGTATATGTTCCATACTAATTCTGATGTGGTGCTGGAATCTGAATTAAACTACACTTAGCTATTAAAACTGTGTAGCCAGGAGCAAAACTCTGATTGGAATAAGACCACAGTTCATAAACACTATCCCACACCTTAAAAACAGTGTGGTGAAAAGTCAAAGTTTGGAAAACATGGTGAGGAAAATGTTCATAAAAACATTTAAATGTGGTAGACCAATGAGTGTGGGTCAGAACAAACAAAGCTGTGTGGCTGAGTTAACCGTTTGCTCCATCACCTTGACAACATGAATGTCATCAGTGCATCTTAAACTCCTGATAGATGCTGAACTGTCCAGAGTGTTTGAAGTCTCATCACGCCTGGGCTCTTTGCTGCTTGATATGTCAACTGAATTTAATCTTGCATGAGGCAAAGTGGAGTATCTTAAATATGCAATGTTGTGCTTCTTCCATTAAATCAACAACTCCTCCAGTGTTGTGTTGATATTGTGTAATCCTGTTGATTTCGGTTGAAAGGTTGCCTGGTTTGGGTTCTTTAGTTGACCAGAGACTGATGTTTGTGCCAGATTTTGTTCTGTTTGTTGACTAAAAGAATGTAGAACAGAAGACAGGAAAAGGAGGAAGTGAGGACAACAAAAAGCTATTAATGGGGTTAAATCAGCCACCTAATTACCCATTAAAGTCATGGGCAAAATTGCTAATATTATCTTTGTAGAAGCGTATTAAAGAGACATTGACATACCTGTCTGAAAGGTGCCTTTCCTTTTTCAGCTGTTACAAAGAACATTCTGTTTAGCTTTCATTTTGGTTTGTTTGTGTAGTGACAGCAGTCTAAAATAATTTCCAGCTTACTTTCATACGTATACAAAATATCCCTGGTGCCACCAGCTATTGATCACAGAATCATGGAGCTGTCCTGGACAAATAGTTCACACAGAAAATTATCTCAAGCTGTGTAATGTGAATTTTAAATTGATCTGTTCCGTTTGCTTGGTTTGTGTAGTACATGCCCTCATCAACATACATTATTCTGCACATACGAACTGTCAGCTTTGAATGTTTGGAATCTCTGTTAACTTCGTGTAGGATTCAAAATGTGTCTGCATAAGAGAATTGGGGATTAGCAAAAGTGTTTTAGTAAGGAAGCTACTGAGAATATTGTAGAGAGCCAACACTCAAAGCCTTCTAAAGACTTTGCCTGCAGAGAACTATTGCAAGAAAAGTCTTGCAGAAATAACCAGGGCCCCCTGAGCTGAGAGAATATTGCACAAAAGTCACAAGGACTCTCTAAGAGGAAAACAGACACATAAGCAGTAAAGACCAATAGAGGCCCTTCTGGTATTTCCTTGGCAACAACTGCGCAAAGACTGGGAAAGAGGGAAAAGCTGTCACTGTGTATGTGGGATCTAGGAAACTTTTAATACTTCTGTTTCTCATTTCTCACTTCATTTAGGGATCAGCCAGAAGGAATGTTGAATGTGAAATCACTGAAGTTTTGGAAGGGATGATTGGAACTGCATCTTCAAATCAAACTGTCACAGCCTGATAGTTTTTCTGTCTGTCAGATTTTTCTTAATTTCTCTACTTCTCTAAATTCACTTATTTCTCCAAAATCATGAACTCCAGCATTCTTTCAATGCTAATCTTTAAATTGATTTTGAATTTTATTTCTATGCTCATGTCCAACTAGGAACGCAGACAGGTCATTTCACTTTTGTTCTGGTGTAAGAATGTAGCTTTTCAGAGTGCCTGTCCATTGCCATAAACACAAGGCCCCATTAACTCTTCTCATGTTGCATAATGAGGAGAGGACAGAGGGAGCTTTGCATGCTGTACAGCATCAGAACATGGAGCTGTAAGTTACAGCAGCTGTGCAAATGTCTTTGCCTCCTTCTTGAGATGTGTATTCCTTAACTGCTTCCCACTACAGCTGCAGTTCTTACTTACTGTAAACCAGATTTAAGACAACCCATGTTTAGGAAAGCCAATCCCAGATCCTCAAGTCTGGGGTTGAGGTGGCACATTGGTCAAGAGGTGTTGGCCACTGGCTGAAAAAATGCTGAAGCTGCAAAGAGAGAATTAATTTACATAATACATGAGTTTATAACAAATATTAAAACCCTTCTGAGGAACACTTTCATGCTGTCTGTCTCACACTGTCAGGTCTGACAGTTTTATTGCACAAGCCCTCAAGGTGCTGCACTTCTGCCAACACACACGTGAATTCTGGCTGCTACGTTTGATAGAGGGTGTATGGTCAATGTTCTGATAGTTCATAGGCTTTTACTGTGCAGTTTTCATCTTAATTTATGCAGTTCTATGGCTTCATTTTTAAAAATTCAGAACTATCCACTCAATTTACCTTAAGATGTTTTGCTTCTAGTGGCAAACCATGCTTTTTATTGGAGTATGTGTCTTCAGGAATGAGTATTTTGTGTTAGGCTGAAGTCTTTCAAGCACACGGAATATTCAGTATTTGCTAACTTATATAGAATATTGATGAGAAAAATTATGTGTTACATGAAGATCCTCACTTTCATGTCACGTGGTGGCCAGACAGAGCAGCTGAAACCCACATTTAGAAAAGAAAACATTTCAATATAACGAGAGTCAGACATGCATCAAAGTGCAATGTTGGGTTTGTGCTGATCAGCAGCTCTCAGACCTCCCATGCTAATCATAAACTTTCCAGGCCAGTGCAGCTAATTTGTTCTCTTACTGCCACTGGCTCCAACTTCCTTTCCAAAGGGAGATACCACACTTGCTGCTATCTAGAAAATTAGCAAAAGGCCTTCTCTTTCTCCTTTTCTTTAAGCCTGTTATGTGTATAGTATTTTGGTTTGTGTATATGGTGTCTTGTGGGTGTGTCTTAGGTGTATGCATGAGTAGAACCTGGAGAGCTGCCCTCTCCTTCTGTTAACTTATAGTGCACTGGTTACAGCAACCACGTGTTCAGGCCTCATCTCTTCCTCTCAATTATGCCCTCCTTTCCTCCTGGAAATGACCTGGGTAAACAAAAGGGATTTTTTTGTGTATTTGTCCAGGCTATCCAGATGTGTAACATTATGCCTGGTGTTGCAAACTAGTGAATTTCTACAAAGTTACACCAGCCACTTTTATGTGTGTGGAAAAGGCACTTTGAGATGCAGGATAGGTATTCCAAAGGACAGCTTAAGATGGTTAAGGCTGCCAGATTACATCTTGTCAGTCAGGTCAGACCCTCTTTGAATTGGCAGATGCTGTTCAGCACTGTGTCAGCAGGCTGGAGTTGAACAAGGTACAGATCTCAGAGGTGCTGGGCATTTAGAGTTCTGCAAGCCAAAAAAAAAAAGGCAGATTTGGAAATAGCACTAAGAAAGTGAAGGCCAGTGCTGAGTCTCCATCCAGATGACGGTGACATGTGACCTCTCTGCTGACAGAGTATCAGTTCCTGGGATGTTTGGGTTTGGTGGCTCTCTGTTACTGCTTATATGCTAAATGGAGCATCCCTGAGTGCACTTTCCTTTTGAAGCTTAAAAAAAGCTTTTCATCATCATGATTTTTTTCCCTCAGCTTTCCCATGGCTGTGAGTGCAATGAGCACATGTTTTAATGAGTCAAAGAGGAGAGCTCTGTGTGTAGCATGTACCTATCAACACTTCAGTGTTCACTAAAGAACCGTTGAGTGTGTAAGGTTCAAGAGGACCTTGACATCAATTGTTGGAAGAAAGTAGAATTAATCACAGATAGAAGAGTAGGATTTTTATTTTCTCAAAAATATTTGAGTATCTGTTTGAACTCAGACTTGACTGAAATTTCAGTTGTAAAAAGAAAAGTCATTCCTTGGCTTGCTTCTGATCTACAAAGGTGGACTGTAAGGTCATTTTGAAGAGTTTGGTTTTGCTGTGAAGACAGAACTAGGTACTTTTAGGACTTCATAGCCTATTATATGAAAAGATAGGGAACTAGTCAAAGAATGTTAAGATTGTGTCTGCAAAAGTGTGATGCCAAAGATAGACTGTTATTACTTTTTCTTGTTTCAGAAGTGTGTTTATACTGTCACAGTTGTAGTGGATTTAATCTTGTGAAATAGGTAGGTTCAAGTGCTCAAGATATTCCTGGAAATTCCTGTATTACAGAGTGTCCCCCCCAGTGTAGACATGTGTATGTTCAGAGTAAGCATTGTGGGATCCACGTGAGCAGTAACAGCAGTAACTGGAGGTGTGCTAAAGCCTGATGCAGTTAATGGGAAAATGCAGAACTAGAATTTGAATTGTTGGGTAATATGTTGCATAACAAGTCTCTCCTAGAGCAAACTCACTAGAACTTAATTCTGTGTAAAGTTAGAGGTTTGTATTTCTTAAGCATAATTCCATCCACTTTTCTGAACATGAGAGTAATTTTAAGAGAACTTCCAGCTCAGAAGTTTGTTGCAAATCTCTCAGTTATACACATACTGTGCAAATTAGGGCTGAGATGGGTGCAGCCTGCAATACGCTCAGTGGTTTGACTCTTACAAAAATGTTCTCTGTAGTCTTACTATAGCCAATGTAAAACCAAAGTTACCCTGAAATCCTTTTTCTAAACTCTCCCATGGTCAACTCTGATCACACATGATGAACTAGTAACAGTCGTTATTGCAGAGCAGCTCTTAGCTGTCTTTTCTCATTATGCTTCAGGAATTATGATGAATTATGATGAGTTATTATAACTCTTGATGAGTTTGTCTTCAAATTCTTAGTTGCTTTTCGTTACATATATAAAGGCAAAAAGATACTTTGCTTTCAGCACTTTTTTCAGAATCAGTCCTAACAATTTTCTTTGTCCTTTTAAGTGTAAGGTGCACCACACTGTCCCTGAGCAGACTGTCCTGTTGGGTTTCACTTTGTAAGAGGAATGCTCAATTAAGCATATAAGGGATATGTCTTTTGGATTAAACCCCTATGTATTCTTCCAATTAAAACAATGTGCCAGACTACTCATCAACATGCTTAGAAAAGACATTTGTTGAGGAAGGGGTGTCTGTGTGTTCTTTTCAGCCATATACTGTGCAGTCCTCATTTCCCCACTATTGTGCCCCTTGAAAAAAATTGGTTTTTTGGTCTAGGGTTACTCTTTACTGTGGGGTGCTTGCTCGTATATTTCTGCAGAGTTTTTTTTTCTTTATTTTTTCTTTTAATTTTTATGCAAAATGCCCAAGTGCCATCAGCAGACTATTGTGGCTATTGTGCGAAGGTGAAAACTGAGTCCTGGTGTTGGATTCTCCACATGGGTCTTTATTTTGAAAGCCTTGCTTGCCAAAGATGTTCTTATACTTCAATCAGCCTTCTGGGCAGTGGAACATTGCAGGAGGAATGCGAAGGAGCATTAATGTGACTGAGTGAGGCCCTGTATGTTTTCCTTTGCAATATCCTCAGTGCTTGCCAAGCTGCCTTGGCAGGGACAAGCACGAAGGCTGCGTGAGGAATTATGGATGTGAACTGGATTTCCCTCCACACTGAAGGGAATATGGGCTGTGACTCCTACACAGACTGCAAGGCAGTGATGGGAAGTGTTTGGGTTGTAGGACAGACATACTGAAGAGCCAATTGGTGATCTCTTAATACTCTAAAAGTTCATTATGCTCTCCCTAATAATATGTATAAGACATGATCATGGATAGGAGTCTCTAGGAAACTTTTCTTTTTTCTTAAATATATTCATGATTTTCTAGATAGGGACATGAGAATATTTACTTTATTAAGTAAACTAAGTATAGTAGTGTAGTATCTGACTTTGAATCCTTCACAGTTAAAAGCTTTTAAGAGGAAAGGAAAAGGTCTAGAAATAAAGGTTACAAATTGAAATCCAGTCTTTACTAAACACTTTGGTGTCTCTAGGTTGCAAAAAATCTTGCTAAATTGCAGTACATTACATGTCCTAAGAATTAATTCATGTAGAACCTGCTGATTCTACTCTGCCAATGTCACAACTGGAGAAACGTAAACCATATGTGACACTTGGATTAAGTGATTTACATTTAAAATTCATATTTACCTTTAAGATCATGCCCAAGGAGCCAGGCTGTTTACAAATATTGCTGAAGAAGCATTAATCTTTATTTATCTCTAAGATACTGCAAAGTATTTGGTTTGTAATTTGGTGGTCACAATCAAGCTGAGAGATCTTGAGAAAACAGGGGCTAATAATGGGTATTATAGAGGAGTCCACCTGAAAATGACTGAGATGTCTGAGAACGTGGATGTGGAGGCTTGGAAAAGCTTCAAAAAGGTGTCTTGATTAGAGTACATTTGGATTGCCATTAGGCTGTTTGATGTAAAAGGAGTGCTTGGAAAGTTAAAGAATGAGATTTTTAAAGTCTTTTTAACATAAATGCTTAGTCTTCTATGATAATACTTCACAATAAATATTTTCATTCATAAATTAGTGGTTGATTTAATCTTTGTCTATTTTGGCTTTGGATAACTAGTCATTAGGGGTCTGTGGCAGATTGAATTTGTTTGATGCCATTTACCATCACATTTTAGCATGTATACTGAAGTATTGTAACATGTTTAGAAATTTGAAACAATACGTATTTTGTAGGAACTATGCTTCTAGTTGAGCATATTGTGCAAGATTTTGCACTGCAAGTTATCTATGAAACCTTTCATAAGAGATGAGAATATCATTTTCAGTGAAAATAAGGGGAAAATTGGTCTGTCTTACTGGAAAAATGAAAGAAATGGTTACTGAGATTGAAAGAGAAGCAAACAATTTCTAATCAAGCCCACGTTTTCTAGTTAAATATAAATTAACTAAGACACTGTAAAGCAGTTACTTACTTTGCAGCCCTGAGGAAGAAAAAAAAAGGATTCTAGACAGTTCAAAATATTATTTGGATATTTGTGGTTAAGAACTTATGCTGAAAACCTTATCATTGCAATTTATTTGATGTATTTTCTTGGAAGGGGATAAAATGACTGCACTTAATTGTAAACTAAATTGTTTCTAAAACAAGCAATGACAAATATACAAAGTTATACAGACAAAATAAAGCTGCCGGTGTGGAAATGGTGGCTGGATTTGCTCAGTGATTTGTCATTTGGGGAATTTATGTATCTGTGTGTGCTTTTTCCAGATGATGGGTATTAATAATAAGCAGCATTCTCTGTGCAGCTGTCTGGCATCAGGACAAACAGCTGGATCTTCCAGTGGCTACCAAATACATCAGCAGAGCCTTAGTCACACTTGCCATCCTTCACCAGCTCGTGTCACGGGGTTGTTATACAGCTTTGAGTGATGCTTTCATAAATTCCTGGGCACCTGCTGCCATGGGGAGTCCATGGCCAGATCACTGACCTTTGAGTGGGGACCATGGCTAAGAGAACATTCCCTTCTGTGTTATGCCCCAGCCCTCCTTGCTGATGTGCAGGCCCCTGAGTACCTGAAATGTTTGCAGCTGAAGGCAGCAAAATAAAAGTTGCCTTTTTCTCTCTGTCACTCTCTTTTTTTCCTTTTGAGATGTGTTTGGACGTGTGTGGTGGTGATTCTGGATAAGTGATGATTCATCTCAGGCTAAAGTCCCTTGGACAAATTTCTCTCACTGACGATTTGGATCAGGACAACTTAGTAATCTGCGTGTCCTAATAAAGTACATGAATTCTCTTGGGAAGTTCTTTTTTAACTGCTGGAAGTTGTAAAAGCTCCACTGGGATAACCCATAAATCTGTATTGTAGGATATTGTCACCTTTTGATGCCTTGAGAAATCCCTCTCCAGCTTTCCCAAGTGTAATCATGATATTGGCTATTATGTGACGCTGTTTTCTGCCAGAGTTGCTTTCCTATGGGACATATCACCAAGTTCGTTATCTTTGAAGGATCATCTCTTCTAACAGTAATAACAGCACTGAAATGAGTGAGCTAAACAAAACCCAAAAAACTCCATGGAGACAGAAAGTTAAAGATGGGATAAATATGTATATATGTATTTTAAATATCCTTAATTTTGTAGCTGTTTTGGATGCTTGCACTATCCCTTGACAGCATATCTAAGCCTGCAGGGATAAGTGGTTTGCAAAGCACATATGAAAAAGGCAAGTGAAATATAAGCCAAGTATGGTCCCAATGGCCTGGCAGGGTTAAACCCTGTTCCCCCTGGCCATTGTGTACCTGGAGAGTACTGGTACTTGTCCTTTGGCCATGAGCCAGCATGTGGGACTGTATATAAAAGTTGTGTGATACAGCCATTGAGAAATCATTCATTGTGAAGAAGTTTTCCCTGAAACATTGTCAGAAAATTACTTCATACATGATCCATACAAATGGGTAATTACTGCATTGAAAAGACTTGGAACTGGGCAGGAACTCTTCGGAAGGAAATCTTCCTTCCGCAATGTAGGAATTTGCTGTGGATTTTATTCACTTGCTTCTTGTTGGAATTGGGATTGTTTTTCAGTCATGTGATGTGTTGGCTGCACAGATGTGCTTTTACAACCAGGTTTCTCAAACAGTCCAGTTTTATGTCTCTCCATGGGCCTTTAAGATTAGAACTGGTGTTATTGCTCACTTTAACCCACGTAGACAGGCTGAGCATGGGGATAAAGTAATCAGCACCATTTGTGTCTTTCAAAGTATACACAGAGAATGTTTCCTCACTTCCTTTGTTCTGTGTAGCCTTTGAAGAAGTAATTTTTTTCTTAGTGTTCATACTATATTTCTTTACACCTTGTTGTCAGCAAACAGTATCCCCAGGTTTTGTGCCATTGTGTAGAGATTTTACACTGTATACTGAAGGTTTTAGTCTATGTATATGTGCTGGTTACCAAAGGTTAATAATTTTACTGCTTAAAAATAAAATGGCATGCTAAGGAACTTCCTAAAAAACGTTTTCAGTTTATTGAACTACTTCATGCAGTCATTTTGGACTTCACTTTCCTCCTTATATAGTAGCAAAGTGTTCCTGTATTTAGCCAAGCCATTTGTCCCGTGAGAAATTTTGATAGTTCTGGACTTGTTTCAGTTCTGCATCAGGAAGGCAAATTTCAAATTAAATTATACTGAACATGCTCTGGATACTCAGAGACTTATCAGCTGTTTACTCAAGTATTTATCCATTTTGTGAGTTGTTGATCTGATAGTAAATGAAACATCTGAGACATAAGAATGCATAATTATTCTAAGATGCTCCTTATCTGGTTTGAACTGCATATGAATTTTCAGAATTCATGTACATGACAAGGAGCCCAAGATTTAACATAATTCACTTTTTCTGAAATCAGCCTGACAGAAGAATTGGTTATTTTCTCTTTATAAATGGCATTTGTACTTGCAAGACACCTCAAAAAATGGAATAAAGTCCACATATCTGCTCTACCTGTGTGTTTCCCCAGCCTTTAAGCATGTGGGATCACTGTCCAGAGTCCAGACAGCTGGAAAACTCCATATACACTGATGGTTCATTTGGTCCTAATGGGCAACATGTGTTTAATGGGATTACTTTGAAAGCAAGCACATTTATAAGATAAACTATCAAAAAATCTATTATATAAATAATCAGATTTCCCTGTAATTTTATTTTTATCGAGGCAGTAAAGATACAGAGTTTCTCTATAATTACAAAGTTGTTTCATTTTTATGTGCTGTACATCTGCAGAGAAAGAGAAGCCTCGTTCTTGCACTGCAGCTCCGCTTCTAATTTGTACCTAATTTGCACCAGCAGTGGAACTGATCTGTTGGTGCTGCATGGTTTGACCTAGCATAGCCCCCCAGTGATGGAAAATGAGCCTTTAGTCTACTAATGGGGTAGATGTTGACCTAGGCTGGTGTTAATTCTTTTCATTTGCAATGCAATTAGGGGCAGGGAGTACGCTGAGATCAGACAGTCTTATTGGTAGAAATGGTGAACTGGGAAGATGGAATCAAACGAAATATGGAGAGATTTTGGGGAAGGAATAAGTGCATCTTTGACTTAAGAGTTTTGTTAACTAGATGGGAAAAGTTGGGATGTGGTTTCTGCCCAGTGTGTAATTGGCATTACTATAGGATTGGTTCTCTGCTCACTTCAGATAACTGGGTTGTGGAATAAAATTACTTGGGAAATCTTCCTCCTCTTTATTCCTGTATTTGGGTTCAGATTTTTACCAATGTACAAAATAGCAGGACAGGGAAAGTATATGCATGAAAACGTGGTCTCCAGGGGCTTCCTTCTCTGAAAGAATTCCAAGAATGTTTCCAAGCAAAAGTTAAAATATTATTACATTTGCAATCCTAACTGGTTAGGCTTGTTCTCATCATTTTATGGTGCCATGTTTGAGGTAGCTTTCATTTGCCAGCTGGTCACATGGAAAAATGTGTGTTAGCCCTAAAATCTTGTTCCAAAGTTTGTAGTTTTGGGACTCTCCTTTATGACTCTGACCTCATGGGAGGATTCATTGCATACGTTGTGGCCTATTATGTTGTGCCATTTGGTACCTTTTTTTTTTTTTTGGTACTTCTCTTTATTTGTTTTTTTAATTAAAACGTAAGTATACTTGCATGATCCAAAGGCCTCAACTTTTTTCTGTTGTATCTTTAAAATACTTTCTACATAGACTTAGGAGTATCAACATTTGTCCTGCATGAAGAAGTGAAAGATTTGAAAATACCATGACTCAAATTTATATTTAGAATGTTTTATCTAGGAGGAGGCTTACTTCTCCCAGGGAATAGATATGCAGTATTTCTATAATTTATAATTTATTTTATGTAGTTACAGATTATTTAGAGTTTTTCGTGCGGATTTATTTTTTTTTAAGGACAAACAGATTTAGTCTCATTTCTTATTTTAGGTGAAGTATCCAAATATAGTTGTGGTACCAAGTAGGTTTATTCCAGTTTTGTTCCAGCTGCAAAGGAACAGGTTCAAATATTTCAAAGGGTAAGGCAGGTCTTTCCTTTGGGCCCTATTTTTAGTGGCTGCTCATTTGCCACCCTTCAACATGAAACACAGATCAAAATGCCTGATGTGAAACTTGGGTGATGAGAGGCAGTTTTCTAGAAATGTCTGTCTTTTTTTTTTTATGCACACAAAGAAAGAGATTAAATAGGATCCATCAAAGAACTCTTTTCCTTTTGGTTTCACCACTCTTTTCTGTATGGAAAGAGGTAGAAGGCAGCATGAATAATGTTGGGTAATGTCTTATGAGAACACGTAAGAAAATAATATTAAAGTGTGAGGAGAACCAGAATACAGTGCTAAAAATCTTGATGCCTTATTAGGAAAGCAAAATGGTTGATTAACAAATGTAGAGAGAAAAATTTTTGTATGATGATGAATGGTAGTCATAAAAATTAGAAGTTCAAAGCATGGTGTCCACTTGTTCTGCAGTCAAAATACAGTGTTGGTCAGAGGAAGGAATGCCTCATAAATGTCATCTTATTCTACTTGCACTATGCAACTACTGTCTGGGGAGGCAAAGAGGTGCTTGGAGAACTTGGGATATAAACCAGAATTCTATCATCAAAATACTGAAAACTGGAAAATGGCCATGAAAAATACACATTCTAGCCCAGCCCTGAGCAGGTGATAACCAAGGGTCTTTTCCTTCCTTTAGCACACTGTGATGCCAGAAAAGAGAAAGGCATAACAGATTTAGTACTGAAGGAAAGATTCAAGATGATAAATCAATTTGAGGTTAATACTCAGCTCTTTGAAGCTGGACCTTTTCAGTAAAGTCTGGCTTTGCAATCAGAAGTCTGAGCTTTAAGAAGTCAAGAGTAGGGAGAAGAGGAAGGAAACGCTCAGATTTCCTTTTCAGGGTTTGAGTGTAGCTTCAGAGCACCGTGCACTGCCAGTACCGTGGAAGTAAGAGGAGAAAAAGGGGATGATCTTGAAGACTCTCAAGTTATTGCTGAAGTAACTGCCAACCTTCCAGTGCTGCAGCCCAGGCTGCGCTGACCTGATGACACACCAATTCCTGTTGGAAACTTCCCTTGTAATGCTGTTTTCACAGGATGGAATAGCACCTTTTAAATTGTGTGTACTTTCTAAACTGGTCTCATCTCTCTTTCCTCGCAAAAGAGAAACCAAAAGATGAGAAACAGAGGAAAAGTCAGATCTTGGAGTGATTTTAAATGGCAAACAAGTGGGGAAATGAGGATTGTTCTTTGTACAAGAAATTATGAGAAGTAGCTGCTTTCATAACAAAAAAATGGAGGAAAAGGGTACAAGTAAGAAGCTGGGAGTTACTTGGAAAAGCATTATTATATGAAATACTTAAATTGAGATAAAATGTCACCCAAGAAGAAGGTGCTGAGATGCAATGCAATACGTGTGAGACTCTGGGACTTGTTTTCTCCAAGGTGTTCAGTGTCTGGGGTTTGCTCTCACAGGGCTCCATGTACTCAGCCTTTAGGTTGTCACACACGGCTCACACCTTGTCTTTCTTCCTGAGCTGAGTGGGTTTGGGGTTTTGTTTAATGGCACATATCAAAGTCCAGATGTTCCTTCTTGTACCTGTTATTTCATCTGTTCCTGGTCACTAAGAGATAGAGATGCTGCTCTCTCCAAAGGACTGCAACAGCAGGGAGAATTGCTGTAGCAACAGAAGGCAGAGGATGGGAAAGAATCTCTTACTCTCTTTCACCACCCTGTCTGGCCAGTGAAATGCAGAAACCAGTGGAGTGGCTGTAGAAGCCTCCTTGGGGGTAAAGAAATCCCACCTGAATCCAAGAAGGGAGGGGAGGGAGTGGCATTTTCCTGCATCCACCCTCCTCAGTACACTGTTTTATCTTCAAGGAAAATGCATTCTTTCTGCAGTCCAAATTCCCTGTCTGCTCAGACACACATAATGTGGCAAGAGTCTTGGTTATTTCAAGTGTTCAATTAAACACAAACTTAGTCTTTTAAATATATATTTTTTTTAAATAACCTCATATCTACCTCACATCTTTCAGTAGCTCAGGGTAAAGGACGGGAGTAATTTATTCTAACCTTAAAACATCTGAAGAATAAATTCAGAAAGAAATGCTTCCTGGAAAATGTGAAATGAGATAATGGTTGGAAATGCCTATCTGACAGCAATTAATGTGGCAGCCTTTTTACACATGACTTCATCAATGTAAAAATTTTCTCTGTTTCTTCTTTTTTTAAGTAACCTGTAGATCACCAACTGAGAAAGATGAGCAGTTAAATAAAACCAAAACATAATAGATTTTCAGCTTGATTTTTTTATTATTATTTATCAGCCACTCATGTAATTTGTGCTGAATTTCTAGTATATTCAGCCTTTTTTCTCCTCTGCTAAATTTTTACATGGAGCATGAAACTAAAAACCCAACACCTTTTCTTAAATAGTAATAGAATATGCTGTATCTACTGCTTGTCTTGTTACTGATTCCTGTCAGGTGGTGTCTGTCAAAAGCAAATAATGCTATTTTAAATATTTGTTTCTTAAACAGGTAAAGGGCTTATGGGTTATGCTGTAGAAGCAAACTTGTTTGGGCCTTTATCTGCCTTTAAATGATTCTTTGCTTTCATGCTGAGCACCAGCAAACCTTCCAGCCAACCTTCTGTTTCCTTGCAGCTCAGTGGCACTGATGTTGCACCTGTAATGCCAAAATGTGAATTAGGCTGATTGTTTTCACTTGTACTTGTTACTACTTTGAAATGCACTGGAATTGTCATTGTCTGGTTCTAATGAAATGTGAAATATATAGTTATTCTCCATGTTCTCTTGCTTGAAGAGTTTGAGAATTAAGCTCTACAAACATGAAGGCTGTAAGAGATAGAAGGGAAGTCTTTAAAATCTTGTTTTGATTCGTTTTTTCTCTTATTATTACTTTTATATTAGAAATTTGGTCAACTTTCCAAGCTAATCAACCTTTAGCAGAAAGCAGGAGCTGTGAGTGGTATTACCTGAGCTTACTGTTCATGATTCCACATGGAATTACTGGAAGGCTGAGAGACCTGGATAAGAAATTGTTTGCTTTTGATAAGCTTAACAAACTTGTCCTTGTTTGAGATTCAGGTGCAGTTGCCTCAGGAGAAAGCTGGTCAGCAAACTTCATAAACTGATTGAGATTTACAAACCCCTGGAGACTGGCAGGTAATTTGTTCACAGGGGAAAGTCAGTCCTGTTTAAATGAGAGCTGTACTGTCCAAAGATCCATTGTTTGGTTTGCGTATTTTTGTTTCTCAGAGTAAAAGATAGAAACTTTTTCCCAAAAGATCGTGATGGCTTTTTCTGTTTAAAAAAAAAAAAATTAAATACCTAAAATAGTTTTGGTGTTATTTTTGCTATGTTTGTATGTTTCTAATTAAAAACAAGAATGTTTTTGTGTTGAAATTAGAGATATCTTATTTCTTCCATTTTACTCTTGCAAGGTGTTTTGGTTTCTCTATCCACTACTGCAGAACTTTGAAATAGCTCATCAGGCATAAACTGATTTTTTCCTATTACCCCAGTAGTTTTTTAATCTCCAGTGTCATGATTGTTGAGGTTTGCAGGGAAGTTCTGATCTTGGCTGCAGCGGTGCAAGTTTGGCAGAGTGTGAAGTTTCAGGTTACCCTGTGCTGCAGAGAAAGGCTCTGGTGTGCTTGTGAGTATGCACAGTTTCATCCAGTTCAGGGGGATAAAGCTTGAAGGCATAATAGCAGGTATGAACAGATCTCTTGTCTTAATATGGAGAACAGAGCACCAGCCTCTGAAATTCAGGGAATTTTGCCTGTAATTTTTTTTTTTTTTTTTTGGTAGAGGAAAAATTAAATGCATATGGAAAGACTTAATTCTATGACTTATTAAATGGGAATGTAGTACAGTTTTCTGTGCTCAGAAGCTCATCCTAATAGTATCTAGTTAGACTTCAATAAGGTTGTTCATTATTATACAGAGAATATACTGCTTTCTGGAATGACCAGCAGAGAGAAGTCTAAAATCACAGTTACTCTTCATTTTTTAAAATTTGCTTTTCTACCTGCCATTAAAAAAGAGAGGAGTGGCAATGTTGTGCCTATGCTATACATTTAATCACAAAACTTAGTCACTTTGTGAAGAACAGCAAAACAACATAAAGCTTAAGTTTATGGAAGGAGTAGTCAATCTGCACGACGCAGCTTTCATCACTGGAGTTTGTTACACATTGCAACATCTGAAATGGTATATTCTTTTAAAACTTTTCAAGCTCTGAAACTGTATTTTCAAAGTATCGTAGTTGGAGCTCTCATGCTGGAAGTGTTTTGAACTCCAGCTCAGTTGGCAGTTCACTCACTATCCTTTTTCCTTTTGTGGTATATTGAGATATTTCAAAAAAATATGGAAGGACAGGTTGGCTTCCTGACAGGGTTTTGATGGAAAATTTCCTTAAGTTTATTTGGCTTTACATTTTTAGTCTGGAGCCTTTGCCATAGGCAACCCATGTACAAAGTACCTGCAATGGCAGCCCTACATTTAGCTGTCAGCACCACAGGGTAATCTGCAAACCTTCAGCTTGCCTTGAAAGGGGACAAAATACTTCTTTCATTTAGGTCTTGAAGGGAAGTGTTGTATTTGTAAGATCAATCCAGTAATGGAGAGTTCTGGGTGATTTTTGTCAGAAAGTACCACTAAGTTTTGTGTCAAGCTTTCAAAAGCTGTGGATTTGTCTGTCAGTCACCATCCCTACAGCTCCGGGGCCGCCTCCCTGTGATCACTCAGATCGTTTGGAAGAACCACTCATAAGCCCCACACTGAAACTCTCATTCTGGCATTTTAAACCTTCTGAACCTTGTGCTGCTCCCTCAAGGAGGAGGATTCATTTGCCATGGAGAACCCCTGTCCTGCCTGGCCTGCATTGTATTTGCATCCTCGCTGGACGTGGTGCTGGCAGGAGTGTTCCAGAGCCGCGGAGCTGAGAGGCAGCAGGGCAGGGAAAGGATAGCCCATGAAAGGTTGGCTGCTGAGCTGAGAGGCTGAAAAGGGGCAGGCTTTTCTGTAAGACCCAGCGCTGTGAGTCAGGTTAGGCAGAAGAGATAGGACTCTTCATGGGCAACAGCAGGAGTCTGTAAGAGGAAAGACCTGGAGAGGGAAGAAGTGCAGTTAATAGAAGACAGATTTTACTGTGCTGGAGACCCAGGTATCCAAGTGCAAATACAGCAGAATCTGGACTTTTCGCAGCAGTGAGAATGCTAATTTGCTCTACTGGTTTAGGAGTTTGACTGCATTTAATTGCAATTCTGAGGAAAACTATTTTATCTTTCACCTTTTGTAGGAGAGGAAAAGAATGGTTGGTAAAGCGAGTTTAAAAATAGCCTGAGGAGTCTGACATATTCAGCTGTGTATACAAAGCTTACCAAATTACGAAAAGAAATCTAATCCATAGTAATGGTGTGCTTCTCAATTTCACTGACATTTTTTTACTTCCCACCTCCTAAAATATTGATATATTTTAAAGTACCTGTATTCTGAGTTCATGTGGTTTACCATTTGACATATGAGACCAGGTTATTGCTGGGTCATATTTTTGAGATTTCCCCTGGAACAATAAGGATAAGAAGTATGTATTTACATGAAAAATGAGAATATAGTGTGTTTTCTTGACTTCAGGACTTGGAACTTTAAGAAAGGCTTGCACTTCTGCTTGCTTAGTCAAAACAGGTTATTTGATGAGTTGGATTGCTATAAATCAAAATTTCCTTTGTTCAGCTATTATATGAAAAACAAATTACTTCCATATCCTGCTCCAGGATTATCCTAAAGGATGGGGGTCCATTCCAGGAAGCAGTTGTGACATTCTGAAGAGCGAGTGGCAGTTGGGTTGCCCTTGCCTGGGGCCAGGAAGGAGAGCTCCTGGCTCTGCCCGAGCCCCGGGCAGGATCAGGCCGGTCGGGTCGCAGGGCTCTGCTGATGCAGGGCTGATTGAACAGCATAGGCTGCCTCCTGGTTAGGTTGAATTTATTATTTATATATTCCCAACCTCCTCAATAAAAGGAGGTGCTGTACCTTTAAGTAGCACATGCCGTCTAACCATCAACAGGCATCTCTTGCAGCAGCTTTAGCCTGTTTCTCCAATCATGCCTGCCTAAGTCAATAAGGCTTTGCCAAACCTCCTCGTGCATTAAAGGTTACCGTTTAGCTTGTTCCATGAATCACAGCAGATGCATAACTTGGCAGTGACCATTCCTGTCCCTCCCCTGCCTCGCTCCATGCGAACTGCAGCCCCCCAGCTCAGTGCTGGCCGAGCCCCCTCCCCCAGCAGCGAGAAGTCATTACATGAAGAGATCAACTTACCAGTTGTCTTCAGAGCAGTGGCTGAGAGCAAAGCTCCTGGTCGGACCGTGAGTGCGAGAGGCAGGGGGAGAGGGAGAAAGCCTCATACCTGCAACAGCTGAGGGCTGTGAGACTGAGACACAAGTGCATCTGCTTGCTGTTAGTACTTGGCAGAGGGTTCTCTCCTCCAGGGTAGCTCTAACTTTGGGTAATAATGTTTGTCAGCTACCTGATACTAACGTTGCTCTGCTTTCAAACAGCAGTGTTAGCAAGACCTGGGGGTGAGGTAAGCAAAGTATAATGTCTTGTCAAAAATCGTCTTGTCAGAGTTGCCTTTTCTTCATATCTATTAAGATGGAGCATGAATGATTTTTATGCTGTTAGACATTTTAGAAGTGCGTTGTTTGCCTCATGTGTAAAAAGCCATTGTTTTGTTTGGGTTTAGTTTGGGGGATTTTTGTTTGCATTTTGCTGGAGGTTTGGGTTTGTTGTTTTGGGCGTTTGGTTTTTTGCTTTTTGTTTGTTTGTTTTTAAAGCCCATAGGTATTTAAGGAGAGAGTTTGAAAGTTAACTTCTCTCGACAGTGTGCTTTCTGTGAGAGATGACTAATTTGTGAATTTTTCTTGACTAATATACAGAGAAATATGATACTCTGCAGCAGTAGTGTGTTATTCATATTTTCTGCAAAAAAAATGTGCACTATTGAAAAAGTTTCTACACAGGATATATTTTGGGATGGGAGCATGTAAAAACTTCAGGCTTCATTAATAGCATTTTCTTTGTGCAAATATGTGTAATGTTTAGTGTGGGGCAGGGCAGAAAAAAATTCATTTTAAAAAAATACATCTCATATCATTAAAGAAGGACTTTATGCATTCCTAATATTCATAATTCCTCAGTCTTGAACAGTGGAACAGAATAGCTCTTGCTATGCTTTAAAAAGTTGCTACTTGATTTATGAAGAGCAGTTTTCTAGA
>JAWWEV010000018.1:14786077-14823892 GCA_035583235.1 Hafferia zeledoni | reverse complement strand
GCAGTTTGTCATTGAGTTCTTATTTCATACCAAAGCAGAAATTTTCAGCTACTCAATTGCCATTTAGGAAATAATTCAGCAAGCACAGTACTCTTAGATACAAAATATTCCATCTAATGAAATTACTAGCGGAAAACACATTTGATGCCCATTTTCCCTCACCCTAACTGGAATGTGGTGTGTAGCTGTGCATTTTAAAGGAATCATTGGATACTTTTGTTCCATTCATATGCCTTCCTTAAGTAAATCTTCTGCAAACAGTGATTCTGCTTTAGAGCCTTGTCTTTTGTTAGCCCTGTCATAACTTTAGAGTAGCCTAATGAAGTCCAGAGCAATTACTTTCCCTGGTAAAAGAAAGTGGAAGTGAACTGGAAAAAACCAACAGCGTGTGGTTGATGCTCTGTAGCTCATATGTCCAGATATAAAGTTTATTTTGCTTCCAGGCTGTTTTAGTAAGAGAAGCTGTAATGATTTTGATTCAAGAAAATGTCTCTTAGTGAAATCTTATGCTGCCTTTGATCTGGTTAAAGCAGGGAAAAGTTTTCAGCAGAGTCTCAACAAATTTCAATGGTTTGAGGATCAGAGCAAGTGGAAGCTGATCATTGCCCTCTAGTTGTCACAGAAGTTTTTAACTTCCCGGTTGATTGTTACTGAGCACAGAAAATGACAGATGGGCTCACCTTGTCCACACTGAGGGATCTTAAATTCTGGGGTGGCTCATATGGAAAATATTTCTGTCACCACTGCAGGCACATGTGGTCTTCAGAGATCCATATAAAGGCCAAATCTAGAGCAGCAGCAGCAGCGTTGCCTGCCAATTATCCTCGTTAGTGAGTAAAATAAAAGCAATGCTGTGTTCTTACCTGGAAATGAATTTCTGCTGTAAAAGTGCAATGTGGAATGTTTTAGCACTGTGATCCATATGCCAAGTACTTGAAACTGTACTACTGTTCTTAGTTTTTCAGCTAATACAGCAGACTGAATATGAAAAATGGCCTGTTACTTTATCAATGAATCTTAGGTTGTAGGTTTTAGTGTAGGTAGTAAGAAACTTTCCCCTTTATTATGTTCGTATGGCTAATTTTGAAAATTCCATAATGAAAAATATACTGTGGCTACTGTTATTAATATAATATTTCTTTGTCCTGTATTGTAAGGGACCACCCGATAATCTTGTGCACTTCCCTGCCCCAGCTGCAGAACCCTGGCTACAGAAATATTATTTCTCTAGGAAATTGCTCAGTAAAGATTTTTCCTGTGGTTGACAGTGAATTGAAGACACGGAATATAAGTGAGAAGCCATTTTTAAAGGAACCTGTGTTGTAGTTTTGTGCTCTTTTGAGCTGCTTTGTATACTTCTCTGAATATTTTAATTGATTTATATGTATGTATCTTTTAGAGTTCTGCTCATAAAAGTGTCAGGTTTTGATAGATTATAAAGTCAATGGGAAGCTGCTTTACTTGCCAACTTGCTTTCTCTGTATTTTAATGCTGCAGAACTTGGATTGTTAAACAGAAAATTACAAAAATCCAAGTGTTACCTTTTTTCCCTTATAAATCTTAAGGAACCCCTAACACTTGTTTTAATGTGTGTGTGATTGTGTTCTGCTTTTGATTTGTTGTTGATTTAAGACATGACTTGGCATGAAGTCAGTGAAACTGCATTGCATCACTTTTCCATCCAGGAGGGAAATAAGGTTGTAGAGCTTTGCAACTTGCACCACATTTGTAGTGGCCAAGCCCAAAGTTTCTTTCTGTATGTGCTGCTCAGGAAAGGAGAATGTTGAACTCCTAGTTTGAAAACAATAATCAAAGTTTCCTCTTTCACACATCTTTAATCTGGTGGTTTGGAATCATCTCTAGCACAAAAATCATTGGTTTAACCAGATATATTGGGCTTCAGAAATCTTTGAGCAGCTAGGGAGTTTTCCTGAGAAACAGCCCGTGGCCCTACTTCAGATATTCCAAAGTCTATCATTATTCTTCACTCACAAGCAGGTAACCTTTTAAATTGTTTTCTCAGTATACTCGATAGGTATTTGTATTTGAGAAGAGGCTTTCACATTCCTTGAGATTTTAGTTGTTTCAGCTGAATTCTCCCACTTTAGTAGCTTCCTTAACCTCGTACAAATTCACCATCAAAGGGCACCATCAGCCCTGCCTGCCTCAGTACAGCTGTCAGTGAAGCTGTGAAAATGTACTGAAGTCACCAGCCTGTCCTTCTCAGCAATAAAGCAAAACCAAACTGTACCCTTCTGAGTTTGGTTTGAATTGTTTTCTATTCGCATGGAGAAAATTCAGTCTGGCTCCCAAAATGTGTGGACAAAGGAAACTGAGCCTCACCTGTAACTCAAATGTTGATTTGATCTGTATTTTAGTATGACAGGTAATCATAATCTGGCTAATCATAAAAATACACGATCTATGACTTAACACAGAACTTTCAACATGTTTAAGTGAATAGGAACAGGTTTGTAAGATTTAAACCTAATTCTTTTCAGTTCTTGAGTAGTATTTGATCAGGTAACAGGATCTTTGCTACAGTTAATCAAGCTGTTTATAGAAGCAAAAGTTTTATATAAATATGTGGGTACTGTTTACCTTAAGACTAGCTGAATACAAGATACTGTTACAAATAAAGCTGAAAGTAGTTCAACATGAGGTGTAGAAGATACTAAACAATGTCCTCAAGAGTTCTTTTAATGTATTATTTATTATAAATAAATTTCACAGATGTGAAATGATTCTCTTTGGAATTTGGGCATAAAGAGGGTGAAATTATCACATTATCTCTGCAAAACTAATGGGAGTCTGAGCAACTTTGGTGATTCTTGGTGTGCTGCAGGCACTGCTGGGTCTCCTCAGGAGCTTGTGGGGCCAACACATGGAACGGTTGTCCCTGCAGTGTCCCAAGTTCCAGGACCAGGAATTAACAGACAAGAATGCAGAGGAGCCCGTTGTTCTGAGCTCCCATTCATTCCCCACCCCACAGTGGCTGGGCTGCCTGCAGTGTGGGGCCTGTCCTCAGGAGCCAGAGAGGCAAAGGGAACTTGTCAACATCTTAAAAGGTCATTCGGTTCTGAGCAGGTTCAGGTGTCACAATCCCCACTACACAAAGGCACCCATTGCAAGAAACATCTCAGAGTTCATCCTAAGCATTGTGAAATAAGCATTGTGACTTATTTCCATGTGGTACAGTAGGAATGGAGCTTTCACTGGCTGATCTCAGAAACAGACTGCTGGAGCAAGAGGGGGGAAAAAAAACCCCCACAAAAAACCAAACATGTTGAGGTCATGGCTCTTTTGACACTGTCTCTTGACTGACTTATTTCTTGTCAAGAACTAACTCTTCGTTGTGACTTGTTGGAGTAAAATTTCTGACCTTACTCAGTGGAATCTCTGGGTGTTGTGTGGTCAGACCTGATGCACATGTGGCAACTGGTGTGTGCACTTGGGCACAGGCACGGGGGCAGCTCCTGAGCAGCTCCCAGGGGCTTGGGAGAGGCAATTTCCTCCATCTCTGGGGAAGGGCAGCATGGACAATGAACATGGTCTTCATTTATTGCATTCAACATTATGTTCCCAGTCACACTGGCATGGCCTTAATTACAGTTCTATCTGTGGATTTTGTCATCTTCAATTTTTTTTTTATCCTTATGCTAGTCCTGTGAGGTAGAGGAGTGCTATTACACAGCTGTTACTTATAAATTCCAGGGCCACAGAGGTAAAATGCAACTTAGAAGCTCAAACAGTTATCAGTAGGAATGACTTTTTATATATGCTTGACAAATTAGCCTTTCTTAGCACATAATGAGTTTTGTGTCTGAGCACTGTCTCAGAGAAACTTTGTATGGCCAGGAAATGAACTGGTTAACCTGTGCTCAGTCCCCAGGCTGCAGTTCAGCTGATGCCACTCCTTCAATTCTGGGCAGGGAGCACATGATGTGGCCCAATAAAACAAGCATTTTTATCTCTGACTTCCATGGGGCCATATAAGAAAACATAATTTCTCTACTGACATAGTAACAAAATAACTTCTCCTCTCTGTACCTGAGTATTCCCATCTGCCAGCCAAGGTTAATGGGGTTTCCATAGATTCTCCCAAGAAATTGATTTGTCATCTTGACTATTGTTTTCCCATAAAACATCACCCTTAACCCTTCTGTTTGTGAAGGATGAGAATGTTTGAGAACCTGTGTGGACTGGTAACTAAGGAGGGATTGATCCATTTATTTATTTAGCATACATAAAAGAAAGTTCTTTGGATTTACTTTAAAATGACCCTCTTCTGCGTTAGAAAAAAGCAGATGGTAATTTACATATGGCAGTAACTGTTGACATCACCAGTAAAACATCTGAAAGTGAGACATACCACAGTTGAAAAATAATCCTGTCAAGTAAATATCCACAGCCCTGCCCAAATTATAAAAATATGCTCTGTATTGCTGTAGGTACTGCAGTACACATTTCTTTGACCCCTGACTTTCTTGCCTTGCTCTTCCTGGCTTTATTGTCTGTCTCAACTGCAGTATTAATAATGCAGCCCTGGTTTACTTTAAAAAGCTCTGATGTAGATTTAGTGTAGTAGGATTTTCAGTTTGAAGTTAATTACATTCTAGCAAAATGACTCAAAATGTGTTCTTTCAGCCTTTGTGATGAGGCAGAATAAATGTTCTTCCAGTTTTAATCTCAAGATCTCTGTGTGGTGTTCAGTTCCTCCCGTTCAGGGTATCCCTGCCTGTTCTTGGGGGAAAGGCAGGAGTGGAATCCCAGCAGAGAGCTGTGCACAGCCCAGAGGCTGCAAGGATACTTCCTTAATAGCTCTCAGATCATTAGCCTGGATCCAAAGCCTTTTGACTTTGGGCTCTGGTTCGGCCTATGCTGAGCTTCTTGTTCCGTGCCATAAACATCTCAAAGATAGACTGAGGGCTATGGTAATTCCCACAGTAATTACAGCACCGTGCTCAACCCCACCATAGTTAAGCTAAATTCATTAAGTCATTACCAAATAAATGGTTACGGGTGATGGATGAGCTAATTTGTTTCTGAGACATGGTTCAGAGACCATTTTCTGGAAAGCTGTTCTAGAAACTTGTTGGATTACTAATTAGATAGACATATGTTTAAATAAATGTGCCATGAATTTTTCACATGGAAATACTGTTTTCCCTAGAAACTAACAGTTTGCAGAAATACTTTCTTTATCATATTTCATTATCAGTATCTGTTCTTTTAATTTGTTGGGGCTTTTTTCCATCTTTGCTTTTTGAAGTAATAATTATCTTAAAATTGAATTCTAGTAAATGTGGTTTTATCACTGTAACATAAATGCCTTTTTTTTTTTTTGGCACAGTGCGTTTAGCTTGAATTTCTTAGTATTCTATTATTTGTTCCAAACATGCTCAGCATTAAAATGGAGCAATGAATTTAGAAAGCAAGTAGTTTATATTAGGATCTATTGAAAGGTATTCACAAACAGGAAAGGGAGGAATAAAGATCTGGTAAGTAGAATAAGTCCCTGCAATTATTTTTTAAATCATAACTGTCATTGTATAAATAGGTCTTTTTTCTAAAGACTTCTTTGGGTTTCCTATCTCTTTATGGCAATGTTATAGGGCTCTGAATTTTTAAGTGCTCTGATGTATAATAGGGCACAGGAATGTGTTCCAAGACTCATAAAATCTTTAATTAAAAGCATGGAAATTCTTGTAAACTCCTGGTGGTTGCCTTTAAGTGATATCACTTCTTAAAACACTTCCCGCTCCCCCCAGTCTGTGAGATTATTCTGCAGTTTGTGGACAGCACTGGTACATTCTGTCTGTGGGTGATGGCCACATTTTAGGGAAACAAATTGATTGTTAGAATTCCCCAGCCTTTCTGGAAGGGAGACCTGGCACACAGAAGAGACTGTGCTAAGTAACTAAGCAAATGCTCTGCTGGTAAAAGTCAAAATACAATTTTGCTCCCAGCTTTGCTGCAGGTAATGCTGCTGTAGGTGGGTTACCAGCAGTGCTCCCTGAGCTGCTGCTCAGAGCCTGGGAGTCAAGAGCTGGAGGGAATTATTGAGGCATCAGGACCAGAAAGGACATTTTCACTGTGTGTTTGAAGGACAGTGGATAGAAGGGGACTGGCATGTGTGACACATGTCCCTGTCCTTGCTTGATCTGTAGCTTCCTTCACTGCCCCTTCAGTATCCCCAAGTGTTCCTCGCAGCCAGAAGGACAGCAGGGATCCAACAGCAGTCACTGCTGTGTTCAGGACCCAAGGGCACCACCACAGCAATAATAGCACTGACAGCAGCCACATTGCTTCTCTTTAAACGCCCCTTCTAAATGAGACACATGAAAGTGGAGCATGAGAGAGTATTAAATGAAAGCTTTGCCTGTGTATGTCATTGCCTGGAGCTGTAGTTCTGTTTCTTCATGGGTTACAGATATCATTTTCCCAGCATGTGGGCTGGGAGGAAGGTTTATCAAGAGGCAGAAGTTTTTGTCAAATTTCCACTCCCACCTACTTGGCAGTCACAGGAGAATGAGGTGAATTAGGAGTCAATAAATTAATCCTTCCAACCAAAACTGCTTTTTTTTTTTTTGACTGAAGCATGTTGTTTGCTTCCATTTTTCATGAGATTTCTTTCCAAACTGTCATGGTGCTGGGAATAAATCCTTAAACATTTTTGACCTCAAAGAAAAATCCTTTTGTTGTTAAAATTTTTAATCAAAAATTTAAAAGGTTTTTAGAACTGTTTTTTTAAAAGATGCTGATATGTAAGTCATCACAGGTAAATGATAATGTAGCAGTAGGAGGCTTGGTAGTTTAATACTAAATTGCCTCCTTGTTCCATGGAAGTTGAAGTTACAGGGGCAATGGTAAAAGCATATGGAAATGCTGCATTTTGATCCCAAACAGTTAATCCATTTACCATAAAAAAATCACTCCCTCTGAGGAAAGATCTCTTCTTTCTCTTAATGTGGTAATTTCACTATACATTTGAAATGAGCTTTAAGTAACTGCTGCAGAGGCAACAAAGCCACGTTTGACAACACTCAGTGCATGGAGGGTGTATTAAAATGTGACAGAACGTCTGAAACACGTGCTGGGCTTCTGCTTGTAAGTACTTGAAAACTGAGATTTATTTAGTGCTCAAACGAGCAGGTGATAGTGAAGTATTTTAGCCAGGGGCACCAACTGTTTTGATGTTTTAGCTATGAGCCAATATCCTCTGGAAAAACACAAGGACACCGAATAACTGTATAAATTATTTCTCTTATTTCCTCATTAAGTGGAAAATTCTTGCTGAAATGGCAGAATTATCTCATTTGAGCCAATCTGTTGAACTGAAGACAGTTTTATTAAATATTTCCTTATATATTTTGATAGTGAGAAACTCAGGAACAGATTTTTTTATTGCTGTGGAGAAAGTAGCAGAGAATAAGTGATAGGGACATAGTAGCTGCATGCCACTGAGGAGAGCACACTCATGCCCTGCTCATGACTACAATATCATTTGCTCTGGGCCTGCATCTCATCCTTTTGAAAATGTCAGGCACTCAGGTGATGGTCTAATATTTCAAGGTAAACTCTTCAGTGTTGTCCTGAGGATCTCTGGAAGAGCATACACCAAATGCTCTGTAACATTTGACATTCCTTGAGGTGCTTTGTGATGGGATGGCACTGGGATGGGCAGTGCATTACCAGAGACAGCAGTAATTGGGAATGATCAACGTAAGAAACAGAGAGATTTCTTCTGCAGCTTTATTATGGCTCAGGAAATGACCAAAGTGATAAGTAACTCCATCACTGCACTACTCTGATAGTGGAAGGAGGAAAATACCTAATGCATGCAGCTGCCCCAGGGTGGCTGTTGGGGATTCTGTCTAGGAAGACCAAGTCAACAGAGGCTGGGCTGTGTCCTGCTTTAATTCCTGAGTGATGACCACTGCTGATTTTCAGATGAGAGTGAGAAATACAAGGTGTGAGAACTATGTCATGATGCTTTATTTGTAATCACAGAATTGATTTCTAATCATGTAAAAGTGGTTAATAACTAAGTAAAACCATGCTTAGGGTTCAATTTAAGGTAAACAGGCAGAATAACTTGTTCAGAATAAATTAGAAAGGTTAATAGTCTCAATTTTAGGGGTACTCACTTCCCTTCACATAACTGTGTCAATACTGAGAGGCTTTAAAGGAACCTTCGTCTCAGAATCAAGCCAGGAATCCATCAAGTGCAATTCTGGTTTCTTCTTTGTTCTTACTCCTAACAAACTACCTAAACATCACACTGTTTTAAAGGTGGTAATAAATGTTGCTTCTTAAGTGTGGGCTTTTTCTGCCCATCATTTTTGCTTTAGTAGGGGGTACATTGATAAATTTGAACTATGCCTATAATGACTCATTCTCACTGCAGTAGATTCTGCTTGTGAGAAGTGAGCCAGCTAATTCTTCTATGAATTTCCCAAAGGAAGAATTACAGGACAAGATACAGGGTTCTGAAGAGGTAGGAGTTCCTTAAAAAAACGTAATACATTTTCCACGTTGTCAGAAGTCAGTATTGATGCACAGAAGTCCATTAGTCCTTGGAAAGAATGGCACTTGGTGTGGCTCCAGCTGTATCTGCAGCCATTCATTTTAGGAATTTATTGAGAGCAGATGAGATCAAAAGTTAACATCTGCAGCTGTTTCTAGCTGCTAAATAAGCATTAAGAACCTGGTGGAGCTGTATTTTAGTGAAGGATAAACACTTCAGAATGTGCAAGTACAAATTTCAATGCTTAGAGTACCATAGCAACGTTCTTGCTCAAGTTTCAGCACTGGGTTCTTCTCTCTGTCGAAGGGAACGCTGGGAATGCCCAGCAATCAAGTTAAAAGTTGCAGAACTTCACATCTCCCTGTAAAGGATAAGGAGTTAGTTCTTGGGTAGCAAACTGATGTTGCTAAAAATGCTAATACTTCTGCTTCAAGTCAGAAGGAAATTTGTACAGTTTGGCAAAATTCTAGAAAGTCAGAAGTTGCTTAAAACATTGTTTGCTTTAAGAGGATTTGGCCAAGGAAAGTAAGGAAATGACCTGAAAAACAATCAGCCTTGTGCAAACTATTGGAGACTTCATTAGGGAGACATTGCAGGGAAGCAGAAGTGGAGGATCAGCATCAGGAATGTCAAGGTGAAGTCTTGGCTTGGATGAAGATGATGAAAGCCAAATGGTCACTGATTTAAAACTGTTATAAATAGGGGTTTGATCTCAGCAACAGAGGATTTAGGAAAGGTGTCATTAGCCAGATCCTGCTGCCTTGATTAGATGCAAGTTTTCCTGTGTGCATTATACAAATATCTGTCGATGGCTGAGTTCTCAGTGCATTGGTTTGGAGGGTCTGGAAATAAATGTGGTATCCTGCAATATAAGAATGAAAAAACATCTGGTGTGGGGGATTTCTAAAAATAGTAAGAGCTGACTAAACTCTGTGCAAACCATTTAAAATTTTAGAATTTCAGTGCTAAAATTAAACAGAAGTGCCGTTCCTTTTTCATTCACAGAAGTCCTGTGGCCTAATAAGCTTCTGATTTTTATGTATTTATTTATTTATTCTTTAACCCTAATTTTAAAACATTGTCAAAAGGGGGAGACTGGTGAGTGATCTGTGTGTAATTCCAGGAGTGCCCACACGTGCCTTGTACCAGTTAATTGCAGACAGCTCTGCCTGGGCAACAATCTGCTGCCAACAGGCAGAAGAACCAAACTGTGGAAGTTTAATGAAATCAGTCTCAGAGAATGTTGGGTTCTAAGCTGGATGAATATTTCATTAGTAATGCTGCACTGGGCGGGTGGTGTTATTTCAGCCTAATTGTTCCTCTTTTCTCCAGATGGTAAATGTTCTTACCTCCTGCAGCTGCTGTGTGTGCCATGGTTGGTGATCAGTGGAGGGTTTTCTGTCTGATGTCCATACTGGATGTGATGAAGCCTTTCCATGTGGCTTCAGAGACCTTGCAAAGGAGAGCTCTTGGGTCAAGTCAAAGACTAAACCCAGTATTTTCCAGCTGGGAGTTTAAGAAAAATAAAAATCTGTTCTAGCACTTTGTGGCATTACAGTAATTATTACAGCATTATCCCTGTTTTCCCTTTTTTCAATCTTTCCTTTACCTCTTTTTGGGTTTTTTGTCTGTCTTAAGTACAGAGGATATTTTTGTTTAAGGGAAAAGAGTGTGTCAGTATTGTGATCGTTTTTCTGGCAGTTCTCTTGTTTGGTGATGACAACAGTTACAGTAACTGCTGAAAACTGTAATTTTAAACTTTTCAACTTTTTAAAAACTTGGGTTTTTCCAAATGTTTAATCTTTAATTGAAAATTAAACATTTCTTCCTGCTATTTTTCTCTTTTAAGAATTTTTATTGTTTTGTCTAGACAAAAAAAAAAGAAGCTTTAAATAGTCATACTGGAATACAAGATTATAATTGTCCATGTGGGAAGGATGTCCTTTTTTAATGATTTTTCTTCTAAACCTGACAATTTCCATATTTCTTCCTTTTCTTTTTCCTTTTGTCCTTGAAGGTTCTGAGATAAGTAGTTAAATTTAGGAATGTTCCTTTTGTTTGGAAATAAACCTGCAAAACATGGATAGTCTGAATATTTGACAATTTCCCTCAAAACATGTAAGATTATGGAATTCTACAATAGCAACTAAGAATAAAGACAGCCTTCTTATGTTTGGGGAGGGTTTTTATCTGATTTGGAATGTCATCAGAATTGTTTGGGCAGCTTTAGCTGCTTCCTCTCAATGCATTAATTTCTGTAGCTGCTTCAGTTGTGATGGTGCAGGCTGACCTCATGAATGGGGATCCTTTACTGTCTGGTTCATCAGATCTGTCAAATAAAGATTTTCTGATGTTGTGACATCCAGAACAGGTAATTTCTGTATGGATGCTCTAACAGACCATCTAACAGATGGGCTTATACTGTCATGTTTTTCTGGTGCAGTGCTGGGAGGGTCACTTCGCTCCCCAAGCAGAGCTGCATGTCCTGACACCCTGAAGGTGGTTTCCAGTTCCATGTCCTCCATGCTACTCACTACTGTAATGTTCTATTCACCTTTCCAAACTGAGGTTCATCTGGGAATCCTGAGGTAAAATGAGGGAGTCCCAAGCCACAGGGCAGCATCAAAGTGTCCACAAATGGTCTTAAAAATTGCTGGTGTCACTAATCCCTTATTAGATATAATGAGGCCCTAAAATTTCTTTTTGAATTGCCTTCATTAACCTGAGTCCTGTGTAACTTGGAGAGGCAGATTTTAAATGTCTTTGTTAACATAGCAGCAGAGGTTATTAGAGGTTAATCCCTGAAGCATGACAGTTTTTTATGCAGCTTTAAATTTATTTGTGTACATTAAAAATACAAATGGTTTAAAGTTCAGCCCTTACAGTCTGTCTGGAGCTTAACTCAATGCACAATCATGGCAGATTTCCAGGCAGTGGTTGTGCCAGGCTGCAGCATTGGTTTCCCTGTAGTGGTGGAGCTGAAACCATCTGACTCCACATACTTGAAGTCAGTTTGCTGTTGAATTGGCAGCAGTTGTGGTCAGGCTTCAGTTATAAGAAAATGCTTTATTACTTCCAAGTTTCCCTTTCAGCAAAGAACACTTATAAGACCATAAAACTGTCTGTGTCTTTCTAAGATCTATCATGGCAGCCTGGTAGAACAGCATGGATTTTTCATTTGAAGTGTTAGTGCTTTCCAGTTATGTTGAAGGCTTAAGTAGTAATATTTATTTGCCCTCTGACTTGTTTCCTGTTGTTTTCCCCTGTCCCTTCTGAAATGCACTGGTCTGGATCAGCAATGTGCAGAGTTCAGTTCCTCTCCTGCTTTTAAAGCAGTGGGAAATGCAAGTGAGGGGAATATCTGCCACAGCACAGTTCAGCATTCCTGCCAGAAGAGAGGCAGAAAAGTGCCACAGAGGTTTAAACCAACTCTCTGTGTGAAGATGCACAAGGTGATACCTTCTTTACATCTTAATCTTTGAGATAATTTCCCTCCTCGCTGCTCTTATTTATGGTACTTGTGCATGCCAATCAGGAGCACTGACTCTACACGTTCCCTATTTTCACTTGCCTTTGTCCACGTTTTTTTAGGCAAGTACAACATAACAAACTGGCATGGCTTCCTTCCCAAATGCAATGTCAGCATGTTGGGTGCCTTCTTTCAGATAAACCTGAGGGAAAGAACCCCTTCTGTTCATTACTGGAAAATATTAGGGGTGCAAAGAAGACAGATTTCTTTTTACTGAAAACAGCTTTTTGTGTGAGGAAGGTGGGATTCTGTGCTTGTATCACAGACCTGAACTTTCTGGAAATGCAGTTTTTCATCCCGTGCATCCATTTCCCCCCTTCTTCTGCTTAAGTATCATTATTTTAGGTTTTGATTTAAGAATTTGATTTGTGTGTGAAAGCTAAAGTTTTTCCCTTCCTGCAAGTCATGAAGGACTCTCAGTAGGAATAGCATCAAAGGGAAGGCAATCAGATGGCAGCCCTGGGGTTTTAGAGGGTGAGAATATTTGCTGACTGATCTAGAGGTGTAGGATTTTGGTGCAGGTAAGTATTCCATTAATGGACCTTTCAGGTATTTGGAGTGCAGATCTGTGGGGTCCATCTCCTGCAGCAAATCCTTCTTGTCTTCCACAGGCTTCTATTGATGAAGTCCAGCAACAACTTTTGTCTCATGGGATTGTGTCCCAAAATTCTCTTGAGCCCTAGTGGAAAGAGGTCTGCTGTGGAGGAACAAAAGAATAAATTAAAAAAAAAAAATTTAGAATTTGGGGTCTTAAAGTTACAGAGAGATTTCTAAAAATGTAATCTTGTTTCTGTGTCTAGTGCAGTGAGACTACATACAGTCCTGTGAGGACAATGGGACAACTGCCATGAGTAGTTCACTCTGTTCACTGGAAAGCCTTAATCTTTCTTTTTAAGTATACTGAATATGGCAAAAGTTGTTTTTAAAACTTTAGAGTTCTTTACATATTACTTCCTCAGACTTGGGATTGAATTAAGGATTTTCCACTGATTAACAAGCCAATTAGATTTCCTGAAGAGCATCTGTGGAGAGTTGCAGCTTACAAACATCTTTTGAAAAGTACTGTGGTTGGTACATCAGTGAAGATGTTTTGTCTTGGTTTCTTACAGGTGCAGAACAGAGAACATTGACAAGAGGAGTTAGGGTCTTAATTAATTCATTAGTGGTGTGTCAGGCAGTCTTATCAAGGTCTTCATCTCAAATTGAGAAAAATGTTGAGTTTATGAAGGTCGGAAACATGAATTTGAATCTAAACTTAAAAGAAGCTTAAAGGAGGGGGAAGGAAGAACACATGCAGAAACAAATGAAAAATGAAGCATGATACTTAAAACTGTAGTTTTGTGGAATGTCGAAGGGTGGCTTCGATGGGTTTAATCAAGTTTATGCTTCATTGTAAAGCTTGTAATTGTTTCACTTCTGTTTGAATTAGTTTTTGCTCTTAACCCCCACATCTGTTTTCTCCCAATACTGATGGTGTTTAGGGCTGTCCAAATCTGAGAACACAGACCAAACTCCCACAGAGTACGCCCCTATGTGTGAGAGAAAATACATTCACATAGGCAAGGGCAAGCGGGCTGAGGTGCCCTGAGACCCAGAATAGACATGTTACAGCAGTGATGCTCTGTCTGTAAAGTAACACAGTGGTTGTTTCCTATGAAGCATTTCTGAACCTAAATTCTCTAGTGTGGCTATGGGGCATACTCAGCAATAGATTCTCATGAGTTACAACAGGACTCAGATAACATGAGGCTTTCAGCAGTTTCCCACTCCTGAGATACACAGCTCAAAGCAGAGCTGCGTGTTCAAGTAATCATTGCCTGACTTTTTTTAGAGAAGTTTTTATTTTAGGTCCCCATTTTTATTTTAGTTGCCAGAATTTTTTTCATGGTTCCTTTGTAAGAAGTAGTGAAAAGCTGTAACTTCACACAGAGTTAGTGCCATCCTGGTCACTTAGTGCTGTCAGTGGTCATACAAGCCTTTCTTTATTCCTTTTGTCCTCTGTGTTCTACAACGTAATGTAAATAACATGAAATTATGAGGATGCTCACTGGTATATGCGGGTGACTTAGATTAGGTATAAGGAAGAAATTCTCCCCTGTGAGGGTGGGCAGGCCCTGGCACAGGTTGCCCAGAGAAGCTGTGGCTGCCCCATCCCTGGAAGTGTCCAAGGCCAAGTTGGATGGGGCTTGGAGCAACCTGGTCTAGAACGAGATGATCCTCAAGGTCCCTTCCAACCCCAGCCATTTTGTGTTTTTGTGTTCTAAAGTAATTTATGATTTTCATGGCTGAAACATGCAGGAATGACTTTCACTCCCATTCTCCTCAGCTTACAGAGCCATGTACCTTCTGAGCCAAACCCAGCATTCTTACCCAAGCAAGACTCCCACTGACTTCACTGACTTCAGTGGGAGTTTTGCCTAAGCAAAGACTGAAGGATTTGGATCACCAAGCTTAGAACATAGAGTTGTCTATAACCTTGGGCTGAATTGCACAGAAGACAGTGGGTGTTTGAAGGAAAAAGGAAATACACTTTTTTCTACAATAATTTCAGCCCTGCTAGTGCTGAAGTTAAAAGCATTCCTCTTGAGAAAGCCTGGCTTCTAAACTCTGCCAGTCTTGGGCTGGGGATGCTAAGAATTACATTTGGAATTCTTTGTACTGAACTGCCAAGTTTAAGACGATACTCTTCAATGAATAAGAGTAAGTATTAGTATGGCTGGTGTTTTTGTCATGTGGTAACAGAGTAGATGTTCTGTGAAATATAGCAGTGTACTTGCTTTTTCTTGCTCTGAGTTTAAAACAAAGACTGGCAAATATAAATATAAAAACCTTGAACCAAGTCCAGGAAACTTCTGTTTACTTATCCAACACAATAAATATACCAGAAGTCCATCTTAAAATTATCTACTGCTAACAACTTGTTTAGAAGCTTCTCCAGTGAAATGTAGTTAAAGAGTTTTCCTCAGCACAGTGTTTTACTGCCCAGGTCAGCATATGCCCAGATGAGTGGCTTTTACACAACAGTACAAAATAAGTTTTAAATTATAAGGAAATTGGAATTCTAGTGTGTTACACCCACTTTTCCCTTGTGCCTGTGTCCAAGCAAAATGCAAGCTGTTGAAGAAGCAAGCCAGGAGTACTTATACAGCAAAAATGTAGCAGGAGCATCGTCCTAGATACTGAGGAGTTCACTACTGAACAGGATGTGAGGCCTGGAATTTTTCATGTGACTCTGGGTTTTGTGCTTTCTTGCTTGTAGAGACCAGGAATGCCATAAACGTGGCCTGGTGAAATGTTCCTGTGGCTCGGGCGGTGGTTGATGGGAATTGCACAGGCACATTTGCTTTTCTAGGATCAGTTTATCTCCTCTCTTCATTGGTGGCTCAGTGAGGTACCACAGTGGCTCTAATCTGTGGTGCTCTGCATAGCACTGGAGAACATGAAGGAATGTGGGAACAGAATGGGGAAGCACTGCTGAGACCTCCTGCTGAACCCTGGCATCCTGGAGGCTACCTCTGATCCCAGGGCTGTGTCTGTGGCAGGGGTGAGGAGGAAGGGAAGGGAACGGGAGGCTGCCAGGGAGGGCTGGAATCACCCAGGGCTGGAGGGAGAGCATGAAGGGCTTGATCCTCAACCGGGATAGTTTATTCCGGCCTGCAAATTTCATAGTTCCTTTTAAACAGTGTACATCACCCAGGCTCTTTGAAGATTTTGTGTCAGAACTTCAAAGTGCTGCTAATTTTGCTCTAGGGTAGCAAGGAGAATAGTTAGGCTCTTTTTTAGTTCTAGCATCAGGTTTCTAAAACTCTCTACGATGTGACTTTTCTTTACTGAAACTGTATGTATTGTACCCAGTATAACAGAAATCGTTCTTGTGGAAACTAATCATCACATATGGATGGACAGTCTGACTGAAATCATGATTTCTTTTAATTCTAATCCATGCATAGAGATTTTTAATAGATGTATAGTAAGAAACATCATGTAGTGACTTTTTTACAGCTTCTTATGAAATGGTGACTGCAATCTGGGATAAATTCTTCAGAAAGAAAATATTTTAAAAGTAATATAGTAAGTATGTAATAGGCCAAGTTCTGTGGTCTTTATAAAATTTCCTGGTCCTACGTTTTGCAAGTCTGTGCTTCTTGCATAAACTCCTTGAATTTCCTGGTCATTGATCCTGCTCAGTGTAGTGGAGGAGCAGAGAATTACTTTTCCTCCTGTCCTGTTAACTGGGGGTTTGAATATCTATTTGGTCTTATGCTGCAGAGCACACTGTGGTGGAAACTCTTGGCTCTGCTTCATGTACAGAGCACTGAGTAGTGGAAACTTTTGGCTCTGCTTCATGTTAGTTTGCCCTTCAGGCAGTTTATTCAGCATTGGTGTTGGATTACAGAATTGGTTTTTCCAGCCTGTTTCTTTGTAGTGTGACAGGTACAGTGGTCCCCACTACCACACAGCTCGCTCAGCCTCACTTCTTGAGCAGGAGGGCCACTGGCACAAGCTCATTGCACCAGTCCTGGTCTGGTCAGAGCTTTCCAAAGAAGGAGAAGTCCCTCACAGAATAACTGTGATTACCAGAAGCAATGCTGTGTTTCATCAGTGTGAAATAACAAAACAACTTGAAGACATTTTAACAGAAAGTGTTTCATGTGATTACCTCTACTGGTAGCAATTGTATTATCTTTGAGCTGTCATTTTTATATAACACACCAGTTGTTTATAAGCTATATGATTAAGAGCTGGATTGCAAAATAGTGACATCTACCTTAGGTGCTTAATTATGTATCTGTAAAGAATGAGGTTATCAGGCCAAGCACATCACTCAGAGTGCAGAGTCTGGCCCTGGTGAATTGTGATGCCTTCAGTTTTCTGGTCTTCACATAATCATCATGTTCCTCAGTTCTTCTTGTAGGAACAGTGTTCTTTGTAAGCAACACAGGCCATTTTTTAAAAACCATTGCTAGGCTGTTTCTTAGGGAGCTTGTGTCTGTTTTCATCCATAACAATCTTAATATTTTTGGTGCAATTCTCTACACAGACTTCTGTTTCAGTTTTGAAGAAGTCAGTTGTTCAAAGTTACGGTTTGTCTCTGTGAAAATACTATGAAGACACTCTGTGTCTTCCTGTCTATTGGAATATTTCAAGAAACTGCTCTTGTAAGTTTTTTGGGGTTTTTTTATGGTGCATTCTGTAGACATAAATGCAATCTAACTAAAGAAAAATATTTCAAAATTTTCCGTAGGAATCGAATGACTTGTCAACCATCAGTTAGGACCAGAATGGAGATTAGACTGTGCAAGTTGCTTGCAGGTTAAATTTTCTCACTGTATCCCCTGCTAATCTGATTATCGATCTTTCAGTTGATCTCTTTACCTTGAAACTGATTTTCCTCAGCCAGCAGAGTCTTTGCAGTCTCTTACAATTTCACAACCAGTCTGTCATCACTAAAACACAACATGGTAACATCTTTTTCCTTCCTTTATGCTGTTTAAGTAGTTTCCCACCTACAGTAAATTTTATTAAACCAACATTTTATTATCAGTCTTTTATTTTAGCTCTGGAGTTTCATCAGAGCTGAACTATCAGCCAAATTTTTCATGTATTTTATTTAATTTGCTGATTATATGAATGTTAAATGTAGATGTAAGCAACACAAATGCAGTCTGGAATGTTCACATGGAAGTGTATTTATTCATGTGTGATAAGTTGTGTGTATAACATGACTGCAGACACACCCTGGATAACAGCATAGCTTTGATTAGAATAATGGTTTTCAGCAAATTCACGACATCTTGTTGACAGCAATTTATATGGCCCTTCAGGTATTTTGGCATAGGCAGATATTGCACATTTTGATAGTGCTCCCTGATTATTTTAAGGACCAGGGAGCATGTTAGCCTGTGACTTACTGGGGCCTCACCTGAAAAATCCACTGTGCAGGCTCGAAGGACACACCCATGTGGGTAGAGTCCTTCCCAGTCAGACACACACAGATACATACTGGTTCCAAAGAAATGGGTAATGGTTTTACTGATGAATTCATTTCCCCTTTTTCATTCTTTTGTGCTTCTTTTTGTTTCATCTCTAGTTTGTTACGAGCATTTTAGTACTTTGCTGTATTTCTGCACACATTTCTGGAAGGAGCAGCTCCTCATGTGCCATTGCCTCCCTCCCTGCCGTGGGGCACGGGTGTGAGCCGTGCCTTGTGGCACAGGTGTGTGAGCCGTGCCGTGGGGCACGGGTGTGAGCCGTGCCGTGGGACACGGGTGTGAGCCGTGCCATGTGACACAGGTGTGTGAGCTGTGCCGTGGGACACGGGTGTGAGCCGTGCCGTGGGGCACAGGCGTGTGAGCCGTGCCGTGGGACACGGGTGTGAGCTGTGACACAGGTGTGAGCCGTGCCGTGTGATACAGTTGCCAGACAGGGCACGTGCTGCTTCCTGAGTGCTTCTGCCTGTGCACAGGTTGTGATGGTCAGAGCTGCTGGAACCCCTGCCTGCGGTGGTTCCCCTGTGCTCAGAGGGCTCTGCTCCCGGGTGCTGCTCCCTGCCTGGCACAGAGCAGGTTCCCTCGGTACTGACATGGGGCCAATGCACAAAACACATGCTCACCTGAGCACTGCCAGATCGATCAGGGTATTGGTTCAGTACAACAGCAAATCCAGCGGCCAGAGTGCTGTGCTCTGGACTACTTTATGAATTTGTTCCTGGTGGAAATTCACCTCTCTTCCTTCTCTCCTTCCTTGGATAGGAAACCAAACAGTGTGTTTGCTTGGCTGGCTCTTTCCTTGCCTGCCATTGGTATTTTCTTGGCTGTTTCCATATAGCTTTTGGCCGTTTCTCTAATTGGAAGAACCTAAGTTTGCCAGAGATTTTATTGACACTGTACTGCCTGGTTTTGCAGTTACTTGTTTTGTACTACTTTGTGTTAGGGAAGAGTTTATTTTGCTTTTTGTGTGTGTGTGTGTGAAGTGAGTCTGGACATATTGTAGGATTGGAATGAGGAAATTATTCAGGTGTGATTTTTTTCTGCAGTTGTGTAAATTCATGTGTGGGTATGCTGTAGTTACTCTTGTTTTCATGAGAACTAGTGATTAAGTTGTTTATGAAGTATCAGTATGAGATACCTTGTGGCATCCATTTAGGTGAGACAATTACATTTCTAAGCCTTACATATAGATGGCACCTTATTTTTCTGGGATGTTATATAGTTATTACTACTATACACACTTACATGACACTTATATTTTAGCTTCTGCTTATTTGTAGCACATTCTTAAGTTACAGCTTAGTCCTGGAGACCTCATTCAGATCCTTATTCAGAGTACGATCTCCACTGTAGCCAGAGCTTGCAGTTCTTCATACCTGAAAGTATTTTGTCTCTGCAGCTGGCCAGAGATTGTATTGTGGTGGCCACTGGAGCAGATGTTTTGGAGGATCAGAATTAAATAACATTTCTAAAGAATTGAATACTATTTCAAATTCAGAGAGAAGTTGTAGACAAGTTAGAATCTGGTAAGGATACAGAAATTCTCTCAGCTGTATGTGCCATAAAAGCTTAGATGAGTAGGTGTGCTCAAAAACAGATTTTAATTCTGTTTTGATGAATAGCATAAAAATTATTGCAGTTCTTCAGCTGTGTCCTTCTAGAAGAGAGAGCAAGCAGGACAGTGTTGGGCAGGAGGACAGTTGTCTGGGTGTCTGGCTGGATGCCAGAGAATTTGCACTGTTCATACCGTGATGGGCGTTTGTGTTTCCATTGGACAGTTGGGATTGCTGTACCAAAGCAAATATTAGTCAGAGTTCCTGCTGGTTGTGTGGGACCAGTTCAGTAAATCACAATCCAAAGGTACTGGGAAGTGTAGGTAGGTGGTACTTGCATCTCATTAGCTGCTACTGAACTATATTATGGAAAAGTGCTACATTTTTTTTCCACAGGGTTCGCCTGATTGAGAAATATATGGGGTATTTTTCAATAAATGAAGTTGCAGAATTCTGTTGAGTTCAGTGCCCAGATAACAAATTTATGAGGCTAAGCACAACACTTTTCATCATTTCTCTCCCTTTCCCCCCTGCCATGAATAAACAGATACTTGAGTGATAAAGTAGAGAGAAAAGACTGGAGAAAAGCAAGCAGGATTGAAAAAGGAACGGGACTCAAATCCTTTGCAGCACTAGCAAAGTAATGTTTTTTGCATTCAAGCCACAGTAAGTACAACAGAGCTAAGTGAAATAAATCAACAGTTTTCTATTTGAGAAGCACTCACTGGCAGAGTAATAAATTTTAAAAAGGCAGAATTAAATGGAAGAAAATCCTCAGTTTACAGCCAGAGGAAAAACTGTATTTATTTCCAGCAAGAAGCTGAATGTGGATCTGCCTTGAATAGAAATGCAGTGTTACTTTGGCTTTCTTAATGTACTTTATCAGGCACTTGGACAAGAGCAACTAAGGCTAAAGAGTAAGAGCCCTAGAAGAGTTGTTTTTGTGAATTTGCTGGGGATCAAGCATGGGCAGACTGTGATTAATCCTAACTGTCATGCCTTGGCACAAACAATGTGTAATAATTAAATTACATCAGTGAGTTTGCTGGTACTTTGAGTGAGAGATTTTGGAATGTCTAAAATATGGCTGAAACTGAAATTGTGTCTAATTGGTGCCATACAGTGAGTGAGTGAGAATATTACATAATCCCTGAGGCCAAGCTAATTTACTAACAGATGGATTGGACATTCTAGGAACAGAAGTGCTGGGCAAAAGCTGTGTATGTTTTGCTGTTGGCATGAGAAATATAATAGATGCTGGTTTTCACTGTAGGAGTCCAGCTACGAAATCACCTCCCGCTGTTGAATACGAGTTTCTTGAAAGAACAGCTCAGTTCTTGTTGCTGCAGGACATCAGTGCTTGATAATTCCTTGGATTTCAGGGTGCCATCAAAGGACATAGGGGTTGTTTGGGTATGTTTTGGTAAGCCCAAAGACTTCCAATTTTTGCTTTGTCCTGTTGTGGGGAGTATCACTTTCAGGTAGGGAGAATGCTGGATTCAGCCCCTTGCTCCAGAGTATGGGATGGCTTTGCAGGTTGATAATGCAGACTGGGACTTAATTAAAACACAGAGAGGACAGAGATGTTGGGCATGTGTAGGCAGAGTGGAGGTGAATCTGTGGTGATCCCCCTTCCTACCGTGGGCTGTTCATGACTGCCTGGTGTCCCTCAGGGCAGGACTGAGCTCAGGCCAGAGCGGGTGTGTGGAACCCTCCTCCCACAGGCACTGCCCTGGTGCTGCTGTGGGACAGGAATGTGGCCTTGGGGGCAGTGCAGGAGTGACCATGAGAACCTGCTGTAAATGGGTGTGAGTTTGGAGCAGCCCAGAATGAGCACCAAGTAGGCAGCTGGGAGCACTGCCTGCCTGCACTCTGCCCTGTCTGAGGCTTGGGTTCTGAAGCCTGGACTTGGCACTGCCCACCCCCTTTCACTGTGCCTTGGGCCAGAAGAGCACTTAGGGAATGCCTAACCAAGTAAGAGGCAAGTTAGACCTTTCAGTAAAATACGTAGCATTGTCTCACTAAGAGGGAACATTTCTTACCTGCTGGTGGTACCTCCCCACCCAGTTAGCAGGGCTGCAGTGTTGGGGTATGTCCCTGCACCTGTGTGACCTTGGGAAGGAATATGGAGTTCAGGAGGCAGGGATAGCAAGAGCTTGAGAGCTTATTATGGGGAGATACACTTGAATATTGTCATTTTCCTGTATTGAACAGTCACAGAAGCTTTCTTTGTTTTCAAAGAAGGGAAGCTGCAGACCTTTGCTCTCACGAGAGGTTTCATCAGGGCATCACCTGGACTCTCATAAAGGCCAGCAAGTGTTGAAAAGTCATTAGGCAGAAAGCTGCTGGATATCAGCTATTTGCTGAACAGATAAAGTGTTAAGACAGGATTCCTTGGTCGTTTCTGTCCTTATCACCCACTGCCTGTACCTTCCTCAGCCATGTGCAGTAAAACACCCTGTTTCTGAGCTGCTTGTGCTGCAGGCAGTTTTCATGCACCTCCTTCCTGACGAGCAATTGCAGGCCAAGTCTGAAACTTACTTGAAACTCTGGAGCTTACACAGTATGACTGGCGTTTCTAAGTGTTGTGCTGCCCAATTTTTAACTTGTGTGTGTTGACCAGATGCCATGGTGATACTCAGGGGTTTAAATCTTGACTAGACATGGGCATCTTTTCATAAGAAAAGAAAATATCACATCCTTGATACTGTCTCAGTCTCCTTGCCAATTTTGAGCTCCTGATCTTAAAAAAGAAAAGTACAAGCATTTCTGAGTGAACCAGTTATAAGTTCTTTTAAAAACTATTTGCAAAACACACAATTTTATTTAATCCCAGTTTTTGGAAAAAAATCAACATTATTTTTGCTGTTTATTTGCTTTGAAAAGAAATGTTCAGCTTGTTTCAAGACCCTGGCAAGGAAATTTTCAGTGTGGGTTGTTAAGTTTTGGCAGAGCTATAGCCATCTAAAAGCAACAGGAATATTATAGGAAAGCATTTGAAAATATTAGCCATTACTATAGTTACCAGCTCTGCTTGTTTTCTTTCTTTCTTTTAACTAAATTGTAACTTGAAATCTTGCTGGGGATGAAATTGCATCGGGGCAAGGAGTCTCAAAGGTGGGAACACCAAGGGGGAGAGGAGGGAAAGCCCTGAGGCCAACACTGAAGGGAAGCCCAGCTCACTGTGCTCCTTGGGCTCGAGTTCCTGGGGGCTGCTGCTCCTGGGGCCACGCACCTCCCAGTTCTCCAGAGCACAATTCTAAGGGTAACACACATAATTAAACCCCTGGAGGGAGGGGAAAACAAAAAGCAACACTTGTTATTGAATTTCAAATTTATTAGAATTAAAGGAATTAATTAACATTGTCCCAGGAGATAATGGAGAACACTGTATTATTCTGTGCTACCTTTTCTCTGAGTGACATGGTGGATAAAAAGAAATATATGCAGTTGAAAGGGAGGGCTAATGAGTAAGTGTTTATTGTACAGATACAGTCTGGCTGTGTTAGCTGCTGTTTCAAGATCAGACATCTGTCCTTAAAATATTTTGCTGCTTGGAGGTTTTTTCTTTACCTTGAAATAAAGCCAAGTTTTTCCTTCATAAAGGAGAACACTTGAATAAACATAACCCTTGTATAAAGCCAGTTGGGACTAGTCTGCTGGCAATGGCCAGAGTTCTTTTCACGTTGGGAATTATTAGAGAGACAGTGAATCTGACTTCTCCCCTCTCGAGGATCCCTCCCATAGTCTCTGTTCTTGACTTCTGTGTTATGAAGCAGCATGGAACGGTCAGAAGTTTACAGAAATATTACACTGGGACACTTTTATATATTGTCACCTATTTTTCAGAAAATACTGAATATTTCTTCCTGTTAACTTTGAAATTGCAAAAGGTGCAAGTGTTTGTTAAATACAGGATACCCATAGGGATGTTTATTTACACATACTAAGCAGGTAAAACTTGTAAATCTCCTGTAACAGGACAAAGACGGTTGAGAAGTCCGTGTGACTTAGAAAGCTGAGGGGTTTGTAGTGTGAGGAGCGGTGCTGAAAAAGAAAAAAAAAGCTGTGAATTGGATTCTGCAAAATTGGGCACACTTTTGTTCCCCCTAAAAAATTCCTTCTAAGAGTTGGAGTTTCTGTGTGTTAGACCAGGTCAGATTTGTACTGCCAGTAATGGCTGAAACCAGTTAATTGTTTCCCTCATCCTCAACTATTTGAAATAATTCTTCACTGAGACCTCTTGCTTTCTAAGTCTGGGGGAGGTGAGGGAGCGTCTACATAATAAAAAACCACCAACCCCAGGATTTAAGTAGGCAGAATCAACTGCTACATTTCCATTATCTTTTCTCATTTATCTAGTTAGTCATAAAACTTGCTACACAATCCCTTCTAATGTCATTGCTGAGGCACTGTGACAGTGACAACTGTACTGTCTGTTTTTCAGCCTTTCCTTTCGAAAGGTAAGAAAATGAGGAGTAACTTTTTTTAATATTCTGTCCTCTAATTCATCTTTACTGAAAAAAATCCAAATACCTGATCCATGTTCAGATGACTACTCAAAATGTGTTCCTTTCCCTTTCCAGTGTATCAGTCCAGGAGGCAGAACTGCCTGAAAGATGCAGAACCATTTTCTAGTAGTCTGGGAGACATTGTATTACATTCCTGTGACCTGGTTTCCCATTTTACAATAAGGGATCCTTGTGTTTGAAATTTCACGTAACAGAACTTAAACTCAGATTTGTGTATTGGATCAGCTGTTGAGTCCACACTAAGGAGATTCTCAGCAGTCCTCAGGTGCCCCTGGTTTACCCAGCTTGGTTCTCAGCCTTTCACTGACAACCAAAGCAAAGCCAAAGGAAATCACATTTTTGGTTGCATTTGTGATTTTCTTTCCTATAGCATAAAAGTTGTTTGAAAAACTTCTTGAATCTCACTCTTTGGACTTAAGTACTCTGGGAAAAGTCTTAGATTGGATTTCTCAAAACCCAGAAAAGAATCCAAATACTGTGGCTGTGACTTTACAGGGCATTCCAAATGGATGATGCTCTGGGGAAAGATTTCACCTTTTAAAACTGCCTGAAGTTTTCATACCTATTTGGACCTGTTGAGATGTCCAAAAAAAGAAAAAAAAAAAGATGTTGAGAAATAGTTCCAGGGAAACAGGAATCTCTTTTGAGATCAAGGACTCTTAAGTGGTTGGAAGAAAGGTAAAAGAAGGAGTTGCCTTCTGGAAACATTTTAGAGCAAACAATACAGTAAGAACAGGATGAGGGACAGTAGTGGGCTGGACTTATAAATGATTGGATCAATTGTGAAAGTTGTGCAGTTGCATTTGTTTGCAGGCAGATCAGACTTTGCTTAGTGTGCCAAAATTAACCAAACCTTTAATAAGAAACTGAGCAAACACCGTGAATGTGGTTGGGGCTCATTCTGCACAGCCTGTAATGACATTTAAAACAGGATTGGACTTTTGAAAACTGTGCTTTCCTGAGAAACATCTTTTAAAAAACTGCCTTTTGAAAACTAGTACATGTAACAGCTTTCTGCATAGGCACTAAAGTAAGGGATATTCAAAGAATGAGATTAGAAAAGGAAGGGAATTAGTCTGTTCAAATGAACATAATGACTAAACACACACACACACACAAATCCAAATTCTAATTTAAATGTAAATTTTCCCAAATCTCTGTAATGTTTAGAAACCATTTTCAAGTGTTACTAATCCACTCATATATGAATAAAGACTTTGTAATACTTTGTACTTCATATGACCTTGTCCTTGAGAGTCTCACTTCACTTGTGATGGATGTAGTTGCTTCATTACTTTTTAAAGGAAAATCAAGCTCACTGGGTATATTTAAGTTCTTTGGGTATATCAACCAAATGGAACAAGGAAGATCTTACTTGGATTTCTACAGGTTCTATGTAAGTACCCTTAATAAAAGCCCTTAAAGAAGTTAATTTGTGATGGGCTAAGAAGAGAGATCATATTGTGCATAAGTAACTGGTTAAAAGAAAAACCCAAAGCATTAGAACATATGGTTCCAAAATTTCTTCTTGGTTTTGGCTCACACTGTTCAGCACAACTAAAGGCAAGTCATCCACAGAGAAAAGATAGCCCCAAAGAAAAGGACCATAATGGATAGTAAAGTGCTTTGTCATTCAGAAAAAAGCACTCAGATGTTTTTATGAAGGTGTCAGCTCACTGTAAAGTGGTAAAAATGCTAATCAGAAGTTAGGAATTAAGAAAGCAATGGAAACCAGACCAGGTTGTGAGTGTTTCTGTGTAAGGGTATGTATAGGCAGGCAAAGATACACGTGGGACTTGTGCATCTCAACAGGCTCCTCAGAGGGACCCGCTGGAACTGCAGCTAAGCCAGCAGAGAGGAGCAGGGAATGGACTAAAACACACAGGATTCCACAGGCTGAGCACTTGAGCCTGGAAAAATGATAACTGGGGTGAGAATGATTGAGTGAAGTCCATAAAACTTGAGAGTTGGTGGAGACTGTGAAGAGGAAATGATGGCCATTGTCTTTCTCAGTACAAGCTCTACGAGGCATTGGCAGAAATCGCCTGGTGCTGTTCTCAGGCAAAGATGATGTGGCACGGAGTGGAACTCACTGACAGGGGAATTAAATCCACTGCATTTCAGGAAGGAAGCTGAGCATGTTCAGTAAAGGGCTGCTAAATGATAGGAAGGTGTTACATCTGACTGAGGAATCTTTGTGCCTCAAATCAAAAATGCACCGCGGAAAAATATTCTGTCAAAAATAGCATATATTTTTCCTAGGCTTAGGATCATTCTTGTGCTGCCATTTTTGACGTCTTTGGTCTGACTTGCCAGGACTTTATGCTTCTCTGTTCTTGAGTATAGAGGAAGAGTTTTGGTGATTGAAAGTGACCATTCAAAGGGCCTGATCATTCACTGCCTTGAGATTCTTAGGAAACTATTCATACTCTTTTTTTTTTTCTTCTTGCTAACCTGAATATCTTCACATAAGCTAGAAAATATTAGAAGCCAGGAATTTCTAGTGCAAATTAAGGGTGAAGTCATTATTGACATGCTGGTGAAGTTGAGCATACTCTTCTGAGACAGGCATTAGGCCACATTTTTTTCCTTATTTGCCTGCCAATCAAAATAGAGAAATGCACACAGTTTTCCATTACTCAGGGACCTTGTCACTGATGGTTTGCATGTTTTCTTTCTGATTAACAGCAGGAAAAATATTAGAAAGTTCTCAGCATTGAAATAGGTCTAAGTACTAAATACAGCATATTGCTAATACCTGACCCTAAGTCTTGAGACTGCAAATATTAAGAAACTGCTGGGATATAAGAAAATATTAAAATTTTTCAAAGGGAACATATTTTAGATCTTTAGTGATAACAAGGTCTCATCACTGTGAATTCTAGTGTTTCTTACCTTTCCTGTGTCTACTTTGAGATGTTTAGAACTGCTTAAGTAACAGCCTTTAAAAAATCCTTGGGTTTCAAGAATAACTCTTTTGTAATGCAAGCTGCTAAATCTGACGCCTGTGCAAAGCCCATGAAGTCATAAACACAGGTAACTGAGAAAGGAACTTGGCAACTTCGGTGGCATTATCTAGAGAAAGACCATTCTTCAGTTTTGGTTTTCTGTGAGAAACTCCTTCACTGTTGGCTGAATAGGTTTAGAAGCCTAGGAAAGGAAATTTGGTCTACAATTCTGAGTTATGGGAAAATCAGCATCGTAAGAATTGGAGTTTATCAAAGAAGAGAACAGATAAATTATGAAGAACCAAATTCCCTGGTTTCTGGCTTCAAAAAATTCCACTCAACACATAAATTTCCTGGTGTTTGAGCATGAAAAGTATGTCCTGATGTAAACTGATTAGTCCCATGTAAGAAGCCTATTAAAACAAGTGAAAAGGAGGGCTGGTTTTAGTTAAGAGTTTTTCCAGAACTTTGTTCTATCTCTTCAAACATGAGCTCTACAAGTAGTGATGGTGTGCTCATACTCTCTCATTCCGTGTCTGTTACCACAAAATCACGTTGTAAAAAGGAAACTCATCTCTGCAAATAATTTTCACAAGTAGGTGAGGATCATATAGTAGAGGAAACTCCCACTGCAATCCAAACCAGTTGCATTTAGAACAATGTTCCAGTGTACCATACGGACATGGAGTCATTTGGGCTCAACTCCTTTAAAGCCAAGAACAGTAAAACAAACAGAGTGAAGAACATGAACCAAGGGAATCTATTTCATACCTTGGTTGCAAGATGGTCAGGGAAGAGCTTATCCAGGTAAGGAAGAAACAGTTCCTGGAAATACTATGTCTCATTTGGGAGTAAATGTTATTTTTTCTATTAATCAGTCAGGATGTTTTGAAGTGTGCTATGATGAACCTCAGCATAAGACTTTGGCACAGATCTGACAGCTGCACCATGGTCAGAACCAAGCACTAGTTAAATCCAGTCGTTGCTGGCTGAAGAGCAAAGGATCATCTCTTTCAAGATAAATCTAAAAAGTCTGACAAATGCTCAGGGCCACGTGAGATCCTAAAGAGAAGTTATTTGCAGCTGTGTGGAGTCTTCCACAAAGAAATTTTCACAGGTACTTGTATTCATAGGAAATGGGTGTTCCTGTTTCTGCTCGTTGTGATACAGACACACACTTGGAAGGAGCTTTTTATGCCATCACATCCTCTGCTCTTGTGCTCTCCTCCCTCTTGGATTCACACATTTCCTTCCCCTACAGCATTGATGTGCAGCCAAAAATCCAGATGGCTGAATATGAAATGGACTTTGTGCTTAATTCATGTAGCAGAGCTGGGGTGCGCGGCCTCCTTCCTAAATTCTGCTCAACAGGAGTATGTAAAACTCCAGGACATGTAGATTCCACATGTTTTGCGGACATGTTTAATAAACTTCCCCTCCACCTTTCTGTTTTAAGGGCTATTATTTTCTATAGGGCAGGCAGTATTTTAGTACTTTAGCACTGCAATCTCAAAATAGAGCTTTTTTTAAAAAAAGTAGAAACCTTTAACCTGTAAGTTTGAAAGCTTTCTTTGCAAGTAACTCAGTTACAGCTGCATATAATATATAGTTTCTTTAGGAAGAGAAAGCATTTGTATTTGTGTAACTATATAAATTTTGCTTATTTGGGTAAATCACCCATGTTATTTAAATGGATGTTAATTGGAATGATACTGTAGGGCTGTTCAGCACCACGGATGGAGGAAACAGCTGTGTTGATGGGAGGTCCCAGCCCTGGCTGTGACATTGGAGATGTCTCCTGCACTGTGGGGTGGCTGCTCTGCCAGTTCGGATTTTTCAGAAGAGACAGATCGTATTCAAATGGAAAATGTGCCAGTCCATTTTGCCATCTCCTGTTCCTAAAGGGCAGGATACAAACAGCTCTGAAGAGGCCACCATGCCATAGGACTTCTCTTCAAACAATGAAATACTTGCTGTGGAATTAGCACCTCTCTCACTGCGTGTTGGAGGGCTGAGTGTTTGCCTCTAAGTGCTCAGGAGCCTGTTTTGAACTTCAGTCCCAACTGAAACTATTTGAGTTCTCTTCCTAAGGTTGTCTTCAAATGCTGTTACTGTTTGTTTATGCTCTTTATGACATTCATGAACCAGAAAGTAGCAATGGTAGGTATTGAAAGAGTTCAGGAGTTAAACTGCAGTGTTTGGAGGCCAGCAGGGAGTTGGTATCTATGCTCAGGAAACAGCTATACCTTTGGAGAGGTGATACTGTGTTTTAGGCTTGTCCTCTGAAGTATCAGGCTTTGAAGGGAATTGTGGAGACCTTTCATTTGATCCTCAAATGGGCAGGGTACTATTGCCAACAATAATACTGAGATATGATCAGGGTGGTGCTGACATGCATTAGCTTTAGCCACTTAGATAAGAGGTGTTTTAAAAGGCAGAGAGTTAATATCAATTTCATTAACCATATTATTTTGTTTAACTGTTTCTTGTCGTTGCCAGCAAGGTCAAATCGGGCTGGATTTTAAGAACCATGTCATGCATTTTCACACTGCAGTTACTGATTTCAGTACATCTGTACATCCAAGCCCTGTCTGCATTTTTGAGGGCTTTAGCATATGATCCACATCATAAACATACACTTTGTGTACAAATTCTAGGAAACAAGAGACCCTTCTTAAAGAACTATAGTGTGTGGAGTTGGTGTCTGACCTCAGGTATGAAATGCTTTTCTGCTTTTCCAGCTGAGTTGCATAACTAGAAGCCCAGAGTTTGCTTAGTCTTGCTGAGTCTGGGATATCAAGTGATCTGGCATATTTGCAGCAGATCAATATATTCAAGGAGACCTGAGTGCTTTGTTATATGTGATTTAGGAATATTTATTTCAGGTTATATTTAGTCTGGTCTTGCACTAAAGCAGCTTTACTGTCCTTGTCTTTTTAAGTTTTCCAAAGGGAAAAAGCAATTAGTGCATTTTAGAGATGCACATACCATTTCAATCTGTTTAACCCCTTGAGCATTAGAGCTGTCAGGGAATGGAGTTTCCAGTTGCAAATATAATGTTTGGATGGGGGATGGGAGGGGGAAGATAATCTTTCTATTCCAGGTAATTTTGTGGGGGTTTTTTTCTATCATGGTATTCCCATCCTCCCATCCTTAATAAATGTGAGCAATCTGATTCACTTGGAAGTGTGAAGGCTCAGAACTGAAGCCCCAGGCCCCTGGATGTGACTCTGAGTGGTCCAGCAGGAGATGTTTGGGAACAGACTGACCCATGGCCCGGGCATGGTGAAACCAGTCTCCCTCTGTGTCAGGGTCCTGTGCCTGTGCTTGGATTCAGTGCCTAGAGCCTCCTGTGAATGGGTCAGAGAGATTTCCTCTGACCCAGGCAGAAATGAGTGCTGCTGGGTGTGATCAGATGGGGACAGGCCCCAAGCCTTGCACGCCTCTCCTGTGTGTGCATTCCAGTGGAATGTGTGGATATGATGAGGCATCTTCACCTCTTAAGTGCTGCTTACGTGGCCACTTCAAAACACTTGACTAATAAACTCCTTTAATAAGCTCTTTGTAGAGTGGAGGGCTCAGAGCAGAATATCTGTCTTGACTTTGAGAAGGTGACAGCCAGCAATGGTCTGTTCCTGTTGGAGCCCTTTTCTGCCGCAGCAGATTCCACCCACCTTACCTGGGGTTTGTGGGAGGGAGAGCCACAAGGCCCATTTGTAGTATCTTTGCTTAGAACAAGAGTAACTTGAGAGACAGAAGTTGTTTTGCTGACTGCCAGAGGTATCAGTGTGAGATGCATGCTTTGCATTTTTAATCCTTTTTTATTAGCTGTTACTTGTTGATATCTTTAAGGACATCTTTTCACATGATTACTTTTCCTGGATGGCTTTACTTTTTCCATTGTAACAAGAATAAAACCTTTTTTCTCTCAAGTAATTTTCTAGCCAGTAAGAAACTATTGAATGTCTTAGTGAAAGTCTTTATATGTCTTTATGTGAGTACCTCTTTTCATTAAACTGGTGCATACCTAGGTATTATAAATGTCATTTTAATTCTTAAGGTTGTCAAAACTGAATAGCTTGCTTCTTCTTGCTGTCTGAAATTTATCTGACAAAATGAAGTTCAACATGAAGCACAAATAAGTAAAGAAACCAGCTATTGTGCAGGTAAGAAAATCTGTGATTAATTAAGTGGGTGACATCTGGATGTGACCACAATCTGTTGGTGCAGGGCTGTAAATAGCATCAAAGATTTGTGAGCATTAGGTCTGTGGACAGCAGGAAATATTTGAAAGCCAAAGCAGGATCAAATGTTTGGGTAAAAATTATAGTTATAGCTAACCACAAATCAAGTGAGAGCCATTAGGATGTTGTTTGTTATCCTGTGGTTGAATGTAAATTCTCAGCATTGCTCCTTTGATTTGTAAAGCAAATGAGGCTTAGGTTGCAACCTTGAAGATGTGTTAGATTCTGAAGTGAGACAAGCAGGCTCTGCTGACGTTGTTGTGCTCTGCCTTTGGAGGTTTCCTGAGGGCTCCTTTTGCTCTCGTTCCTCACTGCTGAGCACCTTTATTTTGTTTCCACTGAAGAACATGCCCCACCAAACCTTTCCCTTCTGTTTGGACACAGGAACCACCTCATACAGAGAAATGCTTAAAACCCTGTCTGAGTGCTGTTCTGGGAGGGTGCTGTAAGGCACAAATACTTTGCCTTCCTCAGGACACAGCAAAGCCGAAGGCAGTTCCTGGAAATTTGTGTCATTCTTCTCATTTACAAATAGCTCTGGTGAGTGATGTGTAGATTTGGTGGGAATCCTGCCAGGAGAGGGATGATGTGCTGGCTGTTACTCTCTAGCAGTCATAACATCTTCATTGGTGCCTCCTTTAAAACCTGTCACATACAGACAGAAATGAAAGGAATTATCTTTATCTAATCTGTAAGTTTGTATGTGGAGATCAAATGTTTTAGCAATGGCCAAAGAAAAGCAGTATTGTTACCCTCAGCTTGCTCACACATTGAGGAGAGAGCCATCCAGCCAATCTCCAGGCAGCTTTGCTTAGGGTTTGGGGACAAAAAACCCCCGAAAAACTACCCCTTAAGCTTTGCAATCCAACTGGTTTCCCGCTCACCTTTTTGCCAGCTTTGCCAGTCTGAATTTCCCCAGTGTGGCTCTAAGAACACAGAGAGATGATGTTGAAGGCCTCACTGAAGTCATGGCACAGAATATCCACTCCTCTCCACTTACTGCTGACCTGGTCTCATAATCACAGAGGACAGTAGCTTGTTCAGCCACGACTTGACCTTGGTATCTCCGTGATGGTTGTTCTTTGTCGTCTTTGGTTTTTCTCCTTTGTCCTTCATGCATCTGGAAATGACTCCCAACAGGACTGGCTCTGCAGTCTCCTCAGGGCTGTTGGGGTGGCCAACCTGCAGCTGAGCCTCAGGTCCTCGTTCTTGCCCTTAATGAAGATGGATGTGACAGTTGCTTTTTAGGCTTTTCTCCCACTTACCATGACCTCACTGGGAAATCAGCCAACTCTGTTGGCACCCTTGGTTACATCCCATCTGGTCCCAAAGATTTGTGTACATGGAATTTCCTCAGGTGCTCCCTACCTTGATCTTTCTCATTTCCACAAGTTCAGTGGAAGTCATTAATTTTACACAAAAATTCAAGTGAATGGAAAAAAGAAATATATGTATATTTCTGTCTGACACACTTAAATCCACAAGTCATTTAAAGTCATTAGTAAATTTTGTGTTGAGGAGCCCATGGAACTGCCATAATTCTGCCCTGTCACATCCACAGAGAGGCTGAGCCCTGTGACTGGCAAATCTCCCACTGATGGCAACTTTGAAGTCAAAGAGGACAGACAGCAGGATTTGGATTAAAGTAGTTATTTATGATTGATAAATGAAGTCCACCTGGTCACCAGACAAGGAGAGCACATGATGCAAGAGAAACCACACTGAGAGTTTCTCTTCATTTCAGTTTTATACAACATTTTATTTCAAATTAAAATACATTGTAAACCAAAAGGAATCTTTGGATTGACTGGAAATTTTAAGAACCTCTTACTGATAACAAAATAACAGCAGTTCTTACTCGTGTGGTAAAGGCTAGTTTGAAAAGAAGTGCAATACAAACTTTGTGTTTAGGTGCAAGAAATTAACTTTTCTTTTTTGCAAAGAATTTCTACATTTTGATATCACAAGGATTGTAAGTGCCACCTTGTGGACATCATTATTCTTGTATCTCATTATAGGATACAAGTGGTGAAGTAGGATAATAAAATATATGAGAGAAATTATTTATGTTTTCTTTGAGGATCAGGGGTCTTTGTTTATTTTCCAATATTGTTAATTGATGTGTTGAAGTTGAAGAACTTGGCTTCAATGGCTGTGAATAAAGCCAAACTCTCCTGGTCTTGTTGTGGAGTCCTACTCCGTGACTTCTGCAGTTCTTGCTGGAACTCTTTTGTTGGTCACTCGCAGATCTTTCTCCTGAATAAGACATCAATGGAATGGCACAGGAGTGAAACCCCAGATGTCTGGTATTCTGACAAGTTCCTTATGTTGTAATCCCCTGTCCTTGAGTGAAAGTGCCTTGATAAAATGATTAGTGCAGTGTCCTGAAGTGGCCCATGTAGTTTTTGAGCTGTGTGTGGCTTGGAGGGGTTTTTCTGTTGAACATCCTGGTGTTCCCTGTGTTTCTGGCAGTGTATTCTGCCAGTGCTGTGCCATCCCATGGTGCTGTGCCATGGAGAGCAGCTATGCCATGTTTTTAGAGGGGTTTGGGAATGTCTTGTCTCCAATACCCAAGTACCACAATCCCTGTAACAGCAAACTCCAACTCAGGCATTTCTTCACTTTCACAAATAAACCCAAATTTTATACTGAGGAATACAGAGTTTCTAATTATATGCAGCTAATTTTCTGCTCCTTAATAATTTAAAGGCATTGTCATTGAATTCAAAGTATATTAAGTATCTGTGCTTATTTTAAAGCTGTCCCTTGAGGCTCTGGAACTTCCTCTCCAGCCAGCTCAGATTCCAGCCCGTATTCCAGGAGCGAATCCCAGTTTGTCTGTGTGCTGTTCAGCTGTCAGCCATTCCAACTGCTTGTGCACATCACAAATTCCTACTTATCTCCAGGCTATAATTAGACCATAACCAGTATCAAAATTCCAGGACATCAGAGCTCTTCCTTGGCTTGCTGCTGGAGTGCCTTCTGTGTTGTCACTAAACAGAAGCTGATTTATCTCATCAGTTGTTTTGTAAACTGTTACACAAGATAGATAGCAGTGTTGTTTCTGTAAAACCACCATCGTATTCCTGGTCAGTGAAGAAGACTTCAAGTTAACATCTGAGCTGGGGGGAAGCTGTTTTATGGATGTGCAAATGGTTCCCACACCTGAGCATGTGGGACAACACTGCATTTCTAATGGGCAACTTCCCTTGTGTCCATTTCGTTACTGGTTGAATTATTAAGAAGCATCTTCCCATTCTGTTTGAAAGGCTTGGGAAATAAAAACACCAGGCTCTGTATGGAGAGGAGACCTGACATGGCAAGAAAAGCTTAGAATTTTGGGTAGAATATAGGAAACTTTATTAAAATGAGGATGGTAGAATGTCAAAGATGATTCTCTTAACAGCAGAACCATGAACAATGTAGAGCAGGGGTTAGTTAAAAACATAAGGCTCCAGCACTTGGTAGATAAGACCAAAAATGATGGAAGAATTGCATTGTTGTTTACATGCTTTTATCACATTTCAACTTTAGCCTAAGTGGATCCAGTGTTCCTTTGATTCATCTGTTAGCAACCTAGATTTTTTTCTCTTGTCTGTTGAATTGTAACTGTACTTTTAGCTTATCATGACATCTTTCCTGACTTTCAGCTTTAGTGTGATCATGAATGATTTCTCTGTGCTTTTTGGGCTAGACCTGAATTTATTTAATTTACTTTGAACTACTGCATTCATAGAATGATGGAATGGTTGGGGTTGGAAGGGACCTGAAAGATTATCTAGTTTCAACCTCCAAATTACCTTTCATAAAATATGTGACAGGTTTCTGTTCTACTGGCTCAGGTGGTATCTCATTCTTATTTGGAAGTGCTTTTTTGCATGTGCCAGTTCATTATCTAAGTAGGTGATGGGTGTTCATCATAAAACTTACTTAAGTCTGTAAATCCAAACAAGCAAGATCAGTGAACAGAAATGTTTCTGTAGAACAGGAGACAGTCTCTACAGAGCGTGCACTTTTAAAGTCCAGTAAGGTGAAAAGATTTTTTTTTTCTTGTTTGTGTCAAATCTGTACCATTTTTTTCTGCCCTTTATTTTACATTATTTTAATGCCCAGAGAAGCTGTGGCTGCCCCATCCCTAGGATTGTTTAAGGCCCAGTTGGACAGGGCTTGGAGCAATCTGATCTGGTGGAAGGTATCCCTGCCCATGGCAGGGGATTGGAAGGAGATGATCTTCAAGCTCCATTCCAACCTAAACCATTCTATTCAATGATTTCTTTTTTTTTTTCATTATCCTGGCCAAGTGGGTGTTATTGTGTGGGTTGAAGATTTTTTTCTTAGTGAACAGAGGATTCCTTCTGCAACTGTCTGGGTGCAGCATAAGGACTTCTTAGAAACCTCTTTTAGTAAGAATAGGCTGAATGCTCAATTTTAGAGGAGACAAAACTTTTTATATGAAGTAGTTCTGCTTTTGTAGAAGGCTCATTTTGAATGCTAACATAATCATAGCTCACCACCTCCTCTCTGGCAGCACTGGGAACTGTGTTGTTAAGAGGTTCTTTTCTTTCAGCCAAGGAGGATGCAACCAGTGGTGGTCAATGCATTCCTGTTCTGGGTGTTCTTGTATTTTTGGTAGCAGGATGTAAAAGCCTGTCAGCTGACTTAAAACCCCAAGTCTGTGAACCCTTTAGCTTTTCCTGCCTTTTTCCATACAGATGACCAAAGGAAGACCCTGCTGAAATGGTAACTGACAGAATGGTTTCTGTATTGATTTCTCTCTTTAAGTCCTACTGTCCTTGGTTGTGCTGTCCAAAGTTTGCAGTTGTAAGATCCTGTAAAAAGAAATCTCACTTTATTTTGCAGAGCATTGGCTGTGACGACTATCTGGGTTCTGACAAGGTGATTGACAAGTGTGGAATATGTGGAGGGGACAACACTGCCTGCAAGGTTGTGTCTGGAGTGTTCAAACACACGCTAACAAACCTTGGCTACCACAAGATAGTGGAAATTCCTGAAGGAGCTACTAAAATCAACATCACTGAGATGTCAAAGAGCAACAACTATTTGGGTAAGTTGTATCTCAGTAAATGAAGCATCCTTTGTGCTCTGGTGCAACTGGGTGGAGGTTGGGGCAGGAAAGGCCTCCTGAGCAGGGGGAAATAGATGTCAAGAAGAAGAGAGGAAAGAGGAAAAAACCATAAAACGGGTGTTTTGTTCAGAACTAACTGTCTGTAATTCTAGGTTGATCTTGGATGGCAAACACCACAGAGCTGTTACCACCTATTTCCCTGTCCATCTGACCTGGTTTTGGTATTTCCTTGTAGCTGGTTCTGCTGTGGTGCTTTCCCTTCCCACAGCATTGCCCTTGTCTGAGCTCTCAGGAGTCCAGCCAAGCTTTGTGCTTGTTTATGTAAATTGAATCGAGACAGCTTGGGGAAAGAGCATCTTCTGATTGCCTAAAAATTTCAGTTCTTTTAAAGTGAAAGTGTATCAACATTTTATTGAGATTATTTGATTCTGAGGTGGCATTCACAGAATCCAAGGACTTTTTTACAATTGTTTATTCTGAAGCAGGTCCTTGATTATAAAGTATAGATGATGCTAAAATATTTATATTAACATAACATCTTGAGTATATTCCTAGATATGTATAGTGGGTTACAAATTAGAGACTATGTGGAATTTATACAGATGTGTCTACATTTATGAGCTGTGGCTTTCCCTGCTGTCACCTGTCCTGTTCCCAGGTTACAAAGCCCATGGTTTGTCCACATTTGTGCATGTTTTGGAGGCAATTCTGCTGAGTGGACTGGAGAGAGGAATCAGTTAAGATTTATAAAACCTGCTCCTCACCCTTTAATTTCTCTTCACTTGTTAGTCCATCCTTGGATCTGTCTTGCAAATTCCCACAGCAGGCATTAAAATCAGTGTATTCTCAGGTGGAACTCTCTGACTGTCCTGGCAGCTCCAAATCCATCCTCCTGTTGGACAGCTGCTTCCTCTCTCTTGTGGCTGGTGAGCACCTCAGCTCTGCTCTCAGGTACAAGAAAGGAGAATGTTCATTATGGAATTGCTTCTGTTCTTTCTCCCCCGTAATTCCTGCTGGAGCTGTGCTGAGTTCTGCAGGGTCATTGCCTGAGGGTGGGAGTTTATTATGTGGAACAGCCTGAACTGTAATGTGAGCTCCATAACTTTACAAAAATAAGTGACTCTTCAAAAATTGAAGAAATAATATAAACTACCCACAGTCCAAGAAAACCAAATGTCTGGACCTTTTGTAGGGTGGTCTTATCAGTTCTAATTTGTCCTGGTTTCATCCAAGTGAGTTTTTGGCACATTATGTATGTATATGCACTAACATTCATTTTTTCTTGCACACAGTTTTTATAACGTCCATCAACACTAACTTGACTGATGAACTAAACCAATAATTCTATCTAAAGAACTTCCATAGATACTTGTACATTTGGTAGAAAATGGGTGAGAAAGTAG
>JAWWEV010000018.1:14744572-14785977 GCA_035583235.1 Hafferia zeledoni | reverse complement strand
TGAACTAAACCAATAATTCTATCTAAAGAACTTCCATAGATACTTGTACATTTGGTAGAAAATGGGTGAGAAAGTAGTACAGGGGAAGTAGTCATGTTACTAATATATAAAATCATGGAGTTGAGTGTAATTCTTCTGTCAGATTCATGTGCCAGCATCTGAAAACAGCTGGCAGAAAAATTCATTTTTGGAATGGGCAGGTCAGAAAGAAAGTAACATTTTTTGATTAAAAATAACCAGGCTGTTGGCATGTATGGGAAAGTGGCAGAGTTTTTCTTTCCCATGCTACTCCTTAACTCTTTATCCCCTGAGCTCTTGGTTTATGCTATCATCTTTTTTCTTTCCTTCTTGTTTGGGTTTTTTTTTTGGGGGGGGGGAATTTTGTTGTTTAGGGGGTTTTTATCCATTTCATATGTTTTATTTTAAAGCTGCTGGTATGGATTTAATCTGCTAAATTTGCCAGCTCTCTTGCCTGTTAGGAATTCTTGAGGCTGTAATTCCAGCTAGAAGGACTCCAGCAGTGCTCCTTACACTGTTCCACAGTGAACTTGGTTTATTGAGGCAGGTGAGTTGCACCAGGACAGGGAAGAACATGTTCCAGCGGGTCAGAAAACTGGAGACAAGTTTATCAAGCAATTTATTGGCCAAATGGTGATTGTGAAGTGGTTTTTTGGCCTATTGGTGGTCACAGATTTCTCACTGATAGAGCAGCATTCAGAGTGCTCATTGTTACAGTGCACAGAACACTGGTAAGAGCTGGGAATTTTGGGAACTCCGATCTGGTGTTTACTGTTTTCTCTGTATTTATGGTAATAAACAGAAGTATTGAACTTTAAAAATAAGAATGCAAAAACCCCTTATCCTTAAGGTACAGCAACAACAACAAGAAAAACAACAAAGCAGCCATTCCTTTAAGGATGTAGTTGAGTGCTTTGCAAAACTGCATTTTCAGAACCCTGTTTTGCCATAATGCAGTTGCAGCCCTCAGAGCTGCTTGTAAGGAACATTCCTTGTTTCAAGGAGTGTAAGTTGCTTTTGGTTTTCCTTTCACTTTGTACATTTTATGGTTTCTTCAATGCAAAATCATAAGTTGGCTCAAGGTCACTAAATAGATTTTTTTTTAGAAGATGACAGCAGATGTTGCTGGGAGTTGGAGTTATTCTCCTTGTCTCTGTTTAGGAGATTGTTTTGGCTCTATGTAGTTTCATTAAGTAATTTTTACAAAGTTCATCTTTTCACTGTTTTGTCAAATATACTAACCAAGTCAGCAACCAGGAAAGTTTGTTTTCACAAGGAGGTATTTCTGGAAAATCAGGAGATACTGGAAAAAGCAGGCAGAAATGTGAGTATCAAACTCAGCTAAGTCACCCAAACATTTGAAAGCTTCTCCATACTGCTTTTGTGAATTTTTGTAGTAATCTATTGCTCCTTGTTGCAAAGCCTGTGACCCTCATAAAAAGCAGTCCTAAGGATTCTGCTGAGTGTCATGGAGCTTATTAAGGTTTGCTGATTTTAAGTACCGCATGTTTAGCTTTTGCACACAAGTTGGAGTGATCCCAGAATAAAGTTTTTAAGTTCTTAAATAAACTTGAATACAATAAACTTTTGTTAGAAGAGAAAACATGACAGTGGTATATAAAGCTTTAAAGTGTTTCTGGAACGTGTCATTATTTGGGTAGTCAGAATATGCAGATTAAAGGAGATGGGCTATTTCAATGGTTGTTCAGCTGTCTTTCATGTAACTTTATAATTAACTTTTCACAAAATCCCAGTTTTGAATAAATGGATTTCATATAGCACGAACATACTTCCTTCTCCTCCTGCCCAAGTGCTCCAGTTACTTACAGGGTTTCCATTTCCTGTAGATCTTTGCTGTAGAAGGGTGGATCTGATAAAGGAAAATATTTTAGTCATCAAATTGAGAATGAGCTGCAACATAAACTAGTGTTTCTTAGTGAGCCAAAATGAACTCTAACAGACCCATAAGGGTATCAGAAGTACCCCAGGAAACACTTCATCTTTGTTTTCTAGTGTGTGTTTGTTCAGAAAGAAAGCAGCCCAGTTTGGAGTGCAGTGTAATAGCTATTCATAGCTGTTAATAATGTATTCATCAGTCTGTGTATTTACTCTGGTGGAGGGGTTTTTTACAATTTCGGTTTAGACTCTCTAAAGTGTGAAGAAGGCTGCACAGTCCTGGGCTTTGTCAGACTGACTTGCTTCTTAAAGTAGTTTTCAGTAATATTTTCTTACTGGCTGATGTGTTAGACATTCTGGTAACAGAACTGCTGACCTTGGACAGAGTTTTCCATTGGCAAAGCACTTCTGTCACATGCTGGCCTTGTACAGCAAAGAGACAAAGACATACTTCTTATCCCACTGGTAATCATCAGCTGGCCAGTTCTCCTACACTGACATGGGAAGTTTGCCACTGAATTAAGTAGGACCATAATGCCTTCAGTGGGACCAACATGTTACAGCACTTGTGCTGCAAAACATGTGGACTTGAGTATAAATACTTCAGCATCTTGGGGACTGGGATTTGAGATAATGGCAAAACCTAAGGCCAAATAACACGAATCTGAAGTGATTATTTGGAAGGTGCTTTTTTTCATATTGTGTCTTGAGAACCCAGTGTGGAGGAGCTGGTTGTTCCATGTCTGCAGCCTCAGCAGGTGTCTGGAGTTAAAATTCAGCTTAATACAAGATGGAAAGATACAGTGGTTAAAGTGTTTTAGTTTGAAATGCACTCCTGCTGTAATGAAGTTGCTCTCACTGAAGGATGTGGTGCTGGAACTCCAGGAGCAGTTTGTTCCTGGGGCAGCTGCCCCAGTTTGGAGCCCTGTACAGGCTTTGGGGTGCAGCTCCCCCAGCAGTCCCAGACACGCTGCCAGTGGTGTTTGAGAGTGTCCTGGGAACGGGAAGGGACAAACAGCAGAGCTTTAACAAGTCTCTTACCATTTGGTTTCTTACCTGAATTCTGTTTGCTCCAGGGATGTTTGTTTTACACTGAAATTTGTTTCGTTGCTAATGGTAAAGCTCATTACAGTTCCATCAGGGAATATGGTTTGTATTTCAGTTTGGGGTTTAGTGGAATTGAGCTATTTCAGCCACTAAATGAAACAGAGATACCTTTGAGTCTATTCCATTTTCCCTACTTTCTGTAAAATGATCTCTGCTATTCTAGCATCTTCTATTAGCACAGGCCAGTGTACAGTATTTGTAATTCAAATAAGAGTTTCATGTTAACATTTTTTTAAACAAAATTCCAAGTTAATAGCACTCTTGTGATTGTAAGAAATTTGTCATATGGAAACAACAGGGGATGATGCTAATAGGGCTGTGAAAAGATGCTCAGAAAGCCACTTGCATTCCATATTCCCTGGAGCAGATAACATTCAAACAGTACATTTCATGATGAAATATTGCTAGCAGCTCTGGAGCTTAAAATAGCATTTCGAAATCACTTTAGAGATTCAAATTTACAGCAAATAAAGGAGTTTGTTTAGAACTCTGGCAGAGAATTTAGATAAACATTGTTAGAGGCACTGGTGTATCACATGTGGTATGAAAAGTTTTATAATATAAGCAATTAAGTAATTTTCTTCATGTAGAGCTAATTATTACACTTCCAAATATCCTTCTATTTTAGTTGCTGTTACTGATTTTTTAAAAATTTTGTTTTTACACAAGATTAGAAGTTTTTATGCAAAGAAGTTGCAACAAGTACTATATAGAAATATAGAGGAGAGGACACATGTTTGAATTTTCTGAGTTTGGAATATCCATTAAACAGGGGATCTGCAGTGTTTCATTGGAGTTTACAAAGTGCTGCCACCCAAAACTCTGCTATTACGTGTGTTCATTGGGTTGGACTTGTGAAACCCCCCAAGGACTTAAACACTGTGTTTCTTACGGTGTGTTTTATTCAGTGAGTGCATCCCATCTGCGCCCTGGAGTTTGGAGTGTTTCTCTTGCATCTGCAGCTTACTGAATGCATTACTTATAAAACATGTAATTACAATATCTGGATAAGAGTAACTATTTTTTTTACCTTTTGTCCTTGGTCCTCTTGCCTGTTCTCTGCTGGAGTTAAATAACAAAGACATTTCTTTGTACAGCCAACAATGTGCTCAAAACTGTGGAGAAAAGATTTAAGGAATCACTTCTTGAATAAACTGAAATTGAGCACAGCAAGTTCCAGTCATAACGAAATTTCACAACAAATTATTGGTATCTGAAGAGGTATTTAGAATCTCTGTGTAAACTTAAGCAGAACATTTTGGATAATATTCCTAAGAAATGCTTTTTATGATTAGGTATCCCAGTGGAACTGCTGTATCCTTATTTCCTGAGTACTGAACTGAAGACTTAGGAAATACTGCACAGGAAGAGGAACAAGTTGGGGTTTGGGGTTTTTTTAATGTCTGTAAGATCAGGCATTCCTTTAAAAACTTGGTACTGGTAATATAAACAGATAACCTCTGGTTATTTGCTTCTGCCTTATCTCTTTGTCTCCAGTCTTGTCCTTCAGTGCTTCAGATTCTACTTTTGGTCAAATATTTTCTGACTCTACAAGATTGGCCATTAAGAGAAGCTTTAAACAATTTTGGGCACCTCAAAAGTTTCAATTCAATGTCAGTTTTAGAAGAGACCTGCTGAGCAGGGAAGATTCTGATTTTTTCCCACTTAATTCAGTTTAATTAGCATTGACTGCTTGGTTGTAGATATATTGTTGATTATCTGAATTAACAATAATTTTAATAAATAGCTACCATTGTGGCCATGCCTTAATTCAAAACTAACACAGGTCTACTATAAGAGCATTGTCTTTCTCACCCTGGATTTAAAACCAGCCTTGGTGCTGGAGTGCCTGATGCTGACCTGTCCAGGAAAGGGCTGTTCCAGGACTCCTATTTCATGCACAGAGGGTCACGGGCTGATCAGACAAAATGTGAGTCAATATTACACTAATTGCTGTCAGATTCACTTCAGGATTTATGTTTAGACACATCTCCTGGCCTGAGGTGTTCAATAGGTTGCATTTCCTTAAGCCAAGTTTTGTGCTCAGTTGGTTATGGCGAAACTTGTTTACATGGTGATTTTTGGTCATTTCATGGTGTTCCTCTACCAACTACAGTTCCTGTGTGTGTGTGGCCTACAAGCTGCTCTTATTTTGATTCATGGCAATTACCTTTACCATAGCCAGTCTGACTACCACGTTCTGTTCGAAGGGTTCAAGAGCTGTGAGGAGTCTGTTTGACAGAAATCTTAGAAGCATTTTCTGTCAAGAAGGTTTGCATCCGTCTGAGTTTGGATCTTGCCCTTTCTGCTCATATTCCTGTCACAGTGAGTGTGGTTCTCCCTATTAGAAAAGTGATAGTTAGGATGAATTGTTCACTGGGTTACGTTGAACAATCTTTGTCCTTCCTTCTGCATTGTTGGTAGTGGTGTGTTTATTCACCCATCCCTCCCCAGGGGAGCTGCCTTACAGCTCCCTGCTGGTGTTTGCAGCCACAGCTGGGTGTGTGTTGTCAGATGGGTGAGCTCATCCAGGGGTTGGAAGGTGGGATCTGTGGGGATCAACATCGAGGGGACACAAAGCCAGGGAGAGTGGAGGATCTTTCACTTGTAAAAGCACTTAAGTTTTTGAAAACGAGATGAGCTTATGGTCAAATTTAAAAGAAGAACAGACAAATCCAGGGCTGAAGAATCACAGTGAGACATCTTCACATAAGGAATTGGGTGGGAGGCACTAAATTCCAGTGTGGACACTCCTGAACCTGTAAGGGGGATTTCACTTACAGTCAGATACTTGAAATCATTGCAGGTTGTGTCAGGGTTTCACCTTTGGAGTTCAGCCTGTGTTTGAGGAAAATGGATATGTAGATAAGTTACCAATGGGAATGAAGACTAACACAAGTTCAGTTCTAATGCCAAAGGACTAAAAACTAATAGGAGACAGTATATTAAACAAACAGAAATGTGCAATAGCTGCCTTTCTAACATTTCTTACCTGTAGTTCATTATTAAGCCACCTGGCTCTTCCTGTACCACTTATATATATTTGAACTATTGTCCTTAAAAGAGTTTCAAATTGTTTTTCTTCAGGAAGAGTTTCCTTCACTAAATAAATGTTCATCTTAGCGTGGCCAACATGTATTACTTGGCTGGGGGTGATCACTTACTAAACCCCTTGAAGCTGTTAAGACTTTGGATGAAATTCAACCCTGGTGTAAATGAATTCAGCTCCACTGAATTCAAGTTGCACGAATGTCTTACTTAGTGTAGTGACCTGGAGCTGAGACAGAATATAATACATCCAGGACATTATTCTTTGCTGACCATATATTTTTTCAATACTGCTATTGCTTAAATAATTAGAATTTAGAGTTTCTGGCAGGGTTGTTTTATTATACTAAATTCCAAGGTGACCTTTTCCCTTCTGGCTTCATTAAACAGTCAGCTAGTGTCTAACACTGTAGAGTAGTCTGTGTGTTCCAGGCACGTTTTGTAAACATACAAAAGAAGTGCTTTCTCAAAAGCTACTTTAGTCTTTTTTTATATATTAACTGGCAAATCTTTAGAAAAAAGTTCCCAGAAAGGCAGACCTTGCTACTGCTCTGGGTGAGGGGCAGTGCTCTTTCCTCTGCCTCAGGAAAGTGGTTGAACCTTAAGGGCTGGGTTAACTCGTGTGTCACAGCTTTCCACCACTGTCTTACCAAAGTTCTTGCATGTCACTTGCCATCAGTATTTCCACTACTGAGCTTCTAAATAAGTTTCTGCTGGTTTGCTGAGGTGGGAGATGTGAGAGAGCCCTGGGTGGGGTGCTCAGCCAGAAGCCTTGTGGTGGCTCCCCTGGAGCCTCGTGGCTTCCCAGCTGGCCTGCCCCTGCAGGACAATCCTCCATGTTGCTGTTTTGCCAGGTAAGCAGCTTCCTGGCCTTTATCCTCTGCATCTTGAAGAAGAAGATGAATGTCCTTTCCAGCTCCCTACTCTGGCTGTGCTTTTTGGCTCGTACCTGCTCCTGGGTGACAGTGGTCGTGACCAGTTTGGAAACTCACAGACATGATGTTTTCATTTCCTGTGTTTCTTACTTCTGCCATCATTTGACAGAGGTGGTGCAGTGTTTTTTTGCCCTTTGTTTGTAAGCAATATTCTTATAAAAACAGCTATTGCTAGAGCAGAGCAGCAGCTGTTGCTTTGATGATCTGCCCTGCAAATACATCATCTGAAGGACAGCCAGCAGCAACGAGTCCCACTGAGGTGCTTGTTTCATAAGGGCTGTATTAAAGGAATGTTTTTTTAACTTCTCTCGAAGTATGGAAAGATTGCTTTGAAAGGAAGGGACAGGGATAAAGAGAAATATGCAAAATAGTGAGAGGAAACTCAGAAGGGCTGGTTGTGCAGTTTGCCTTGTAAAGCACCCAGCAATTTGCTTGCTTATATAACTTTGCAACCCCCTTGGCCTGGAAGCCTCTGGAGAACCGACTCTGCATGATATTTAGTATTTCCTGCTTCTTGTCAGACCCCAAAATCTTTAATTTCAGCCTTTTTCACATTGTTTTGATTATACTTGTGTTTCCAGCTACAGACAGAACCAAGGAACTTGAATGCAAAAATTTCAAAGAAAATGCATTAAAACATGAAAGGGATGGGCTGTTTGAACAGTTTTTATTAATCTGAACCCAATTATTGTGAACTTTTTAGCTCTGGAAGCTTTAGATTATTTTTGTCTTCTCATTGATGACCAAACCATCAAGTAGTTTCCATGAAAACACGCACTTGACCAGCACATGGTGTTTGGAATATCCACAGATGGTTTGTTCAAGGCTTCTTAAAGTATCTGAGCTCTCTGAACAGTGTGCATTGATTGGGCACCCCTTTTGGAAATGTCATGTACTCTTTGGAAGACATTAACTTTGTGAGTTAATTAAGGTCCTTCATACATCTGTTGCTCAGTTGTCTTTTTTCCTGGGGTAAACACTTATTTTTAAAGTTGTTATCAAGGAGAAGTCACTGATCTGGTACAATACTTTTCTCCTCTTCTTACAAATTTTAATTCAGAATTAATTTTGTTCCCTGGCTTAGCTGTACATCAGGAATGACCAGTGTCAGTCCAAATTCATAAACTATGCATAGGCAAATTCCTAAATCACATGGAGACACATTTCTTTCCTTTCTTGCCAAGAGGAGAGGTTGTTACTAATTTAAATAGTTGTTCAAATGCTACACAACAAAACTTAAGGAAAAATGGTTCAGAACCTGGTTTCAATTGCCACAGATATTTCTGTAGAGCATTCTTTGATTCCCTAATCTTATTTTATTCTGAGCAAAATTCTCTTTTGGATAGCAGAAAACCTTTCTTTGTTCCTTAAGCATCTCTTGATCTAGTCAGATAGAATGTGTTCTTGCATCTTTGATTCTGTAAAAGAAACCTTTTTTTTCTTCACTGTTCCTTCTCTTATTTCCCTTTGAACTGCTCAGTTTCAACATTTTTGGGTTTTACCCTTTTTAAAATCTCTTTTAGTAAAATAATCACCCAGTAGAAGTTCTACATGATTAGTGGCTTCATGGTTGGATCCAATAAAGAGATTTCATCTGCAGAGAATATTTTTATATTGCAGTATTAAATTCCAAAAGAAATCCAAGTCTTTTCTAATACACAATATATATGGGGATTTAAAACTTGATTTATAGACTGTGTGATTAAGTTAGTCAAGGGAGATTAAACTTTATCCTCTATTTCTTAACTTGCCCAGTGTCTTTGTTTTCTATTGAATATTACTTCAAACACTTTGTGTCAGAAGAATTTGGGTGCTTAGAGGCCTTACAGACCCAGCCTTCCTTTCATATTTGTACCCATGGCAGCAGTACTAACCCCATGGTCATGACTCCAGTTTTTAATATCAAACTGCTGTAATTCTGAACATTTTGGTGGTTTGCTTTAGAGATCTGGGTCAGGAGAGTGTCCCCTGGGAGATCATGGCCTTGTTTTTAGTGAGCTCCCCAGCAAAGCTTTCCAGGTTCCACTGCTGGTCTGAACATGGCTTAGGGCCCCAAGACAGAACCAGAGTGTCTGGTGACCACTGGGAACCACCATGTGCTGATAAAGGGTTTAAGGGCAAGGCTGTCCAGCTGCAGCTCATCTGCTTTGAGGTTGCTACTTCTGTCCATCCCCTTCCCCTGCAGCCACCTCCACCAGAGCTTTGGAAAACTTGGGAAAGAGATACATTTTTATTGGTGAAAAGAGGGCTCATCATTACAAATACCTTCAAGAACCTAAGGCAGCAACATCTTAGTGTGTAATGTGTCTGCAGGTGTTCAGTCATGCTGCAGACTAAAGATTCCTTCAATAGGTGGAATTATAAGGTTACTGTTGAATTTCTGTCATAACACTTCATCATTCTCTTCTGACCTCATATTGTAGAGGACTGGAGGGATTGATTTTTTCCTTGAGTGTCTCGCAGAGCTGTAAGATGTTGTTCTATAGTCAGAATGATAGTTCCTCAGCTTTTCATTCCTTTCCCAAACCTATTTAATGGCAATGAATGCCAAGCTGTGGAAACTGGTTTGAATATGAACAGGCAATACTTTTCTTCAGTTGTTTTCTGACAGTAAGAAAAAAGACTGAGAAGCGTGATACAGTCTTAGATTTGTGTCAAGAGAGTCTAACTTTCCAACATCATGATTTTTCTGTTCCATTTTTAACAAAGCAGCCTTTGGAAAAAAGGCCTCCAATGTGTCAGATGAACCAAAATAGTCTTAAGAACCTGTGGTTTCTTCAGACTGTATCTATTGATACAGTGAGAAATCAGTTTTTCCTAAAATCCTTGCCTCACTTAATAGCACATCCTAGTTAATTCCTAAAGCTTTTGAGTGTCTGGTTCAGAAGAGTTCTTTGTGGATTGGTTTGAAGCTGTTCATACTGTTCTAATGAGCACCAGGTCTGGTTTATTGTTCCAGCCATGAGCTCTCTTGGAGGGAGAGGTATTTTGTATTTAAACTGCAAAGTTTGTGAGTTACTTCTAAGCAAAGGTTCATGAATGAAACAGAGGATTCCTTCCCCTTGCCTGTTAGTGTGGGCTCACTTCTGAGCAGGTGTGCAGGGGGCAGATTGAGGAGAACTACAAAGGAAAATCACAGCATTTTGTTCTGTTCTGTTAATTGGTGAACTGTCACGTGTTTGTAATTTAGCACATTGCCACAAACCTTACAGATAGTTTAATTTAAAAAGATAAACATGGGAAATTCTATTAATTTGTTTGGGTTAACCTTGAATAAGCTTGTCCTGAGGATGTCCCTTTGCAGGGTTTCCTTATAGCAAACTACCCGTGGTGGTCCAGGAGAGGTGTGTCCCAGAGCCCAGGGAGAAGAGTCCCAGGATGGTACACAGGCAGAGGGGTGTTTTTACAGGCAGTTTGGGAGGGTGCAGTTTGCATCTTTGTTCTTTGCCTTGGTTTGTCTTCAGTTAACAGACTGTGAAATGAGCGCCCCAGCAAGTAAAACACAATGTTATTGTAAAAGTAGAACCCGCCAGTTATTGAAGAGTGTCAAACACTTAAGAAACCAGCAATGACTTTCTGATTGCACCTTGGAATATGAACATTATTTTGTATTCATTGAAAGCAGGGGAGTTTGATACTCTGTCCTGCCACAGCTGTGTTCCTGAGTTAGATTTTGTTGGCTAAGGCTTTTAATGTCTAAGTTGCAGTTTTTATCTCTTGCTCTTCTCTCTTTTTAAGGCTCTTCAGTACCACCACTTGAAAGGGTGAAACTTCTGCTCTAGCCAATTGAGCAGAATAATGGAGGAGTGGAATTCCCTAGGTCTGCAGAAGTGCTGACTGGCAATTTAAAACCTTAAAAATGCACTCTGTAAGTGAGGTTTTTAAGCAAATGTTTAATGTGAATAGTAGTGTGTTTAACTGGTCTAAGGTACAATTGGTCTGAAGTACAGATTGGGTTTGGTGTGTTGTGCATCAGATAAACTGTATCAGTCTTGTAAGAAGTATTGGGTGTCACAATGGAGATGAAATGATGTGCTACCAAAGGTGCTGCTTATTTGCATCCCCAGCAGAAATGATGGTGGAGTGGGGTTAAATATTTATTTAGATCGTCTCGACTGATCCAGCTTTTTCAGAGTCCAAATCCATGGAAGAAAGATCCTAGAACTGATTTTCAGAGGGAATGCAATTACGGACCTGAGCTTTCCTCTGCTGGATGCTTTGGTACCTGTGAGCACGAGCAGAGCTGCCCAGGTGTCTCGGTCTTTGAAAGGCTCCAAGACTTTAGGACATCATAAGATGCTCCAGAAGTATTTCAAGATACTACCTCTTAAAATTAATAATAAATAGGAATGTAGCTGTTTAGGGCTTAAAATCCATTCAGCATGGTAAGTTTTTCCAGAGGGAAAGTGGGAACAGTGGCTGAACATTCTTGCTGTGCAAAGCTGCCCTCCTTCACCTTTGCTTGGTGGTGATTTCTGCTGAAATCCACCAGTGTATTTGGGGTTGTATTTCGTGCCTTCATCCACAATTTGGCTGTTGAAACAAAAGCTCCTTGGTTCTTTGAGAAAATCATCACAGAAAGTGCTTCTTATCTTCAAAGTGTTTTTCTGACATTAATTAATTGGATCCTCACGATCCTGTGAGCCGGATAAGGAGCAGCCTGAAAATGCCCATTAAGCACCTACTGCAATGAACTGTATTAGACACTTTTAGAGCTGAGCTGGATAAAATGGGTTTTTCTACTGCCCAAATAACTTTAGGAGTGTTGGAAAAGAAGGGCAGAAAATTTAAACCTGCTTTTGAACTTTGAGCAGACTTTTATGCCTACGTGCTTGTGGACGTGGAAAAGCTGCTGTTGAAACAAGCAGGGGCAGATCCTCTGCAGCTTGAGATGACAATGGGGCCATTGATCTCCCTGGAAGTGCTGCTGCAGATGACCTGCAAGGCCTGGCTCCTGGCTTGGGAGGGAAAGCAATGTGGACTAACACCTGATTTGAATAAAGGGCTTCCAAACCTAATAATCATAATAGTAATACCTATAATGAAGACACACTTGGAAACAGATGGAATAGATTTTGTGTGAGACAGACTCAAGAGAAAGACACATTAAATGAATGGAAAAGAAAGGCAAAACAAAATAAAGTCATTGGTATTTGTGGATATAACTGAATATGAAAATGGAAAATACTTTATCTCTCCACAGGATTACCAAAAATTCCTTTCTCTCTCAAGTGACCATTATCCTAAACTGTATCTGACAGTAAGTCTTTGTAAAGGGAACCAATTTGTGTTTTGGTATTTTGGGTGGGGTTTGTTTCTGTCCTCACTGAAGTTAATCAGGAAATGCTGTTAACCACTGAAATCGCTGTGGATTTGTGATAGGATTATAAATGAAGAAATACATGGTGTTGAAACTCACTGGACTGTGCATATCAGTATTGTCCAGAAAGATCTTTATCTACTTCACATTGTCAATTCATGGTCAGATATGTTCCCTAGGATTTATGGTCCTTAAATAATGTAAGCATGATGTTTAGTTTGGAAGTAAAATAATTGTTAATTGAGTGGGTTGTGAACTTGGAAACCCTGAAACAGAGATTTATAAAGAGAAGACAGATAAGGATCATATTGCAGACTATGAGTAGTGTTTCAGTTTGCCAATTTAAACAGCAAGTGTTAACTTTTACTGTATCAGGCTTGTGGTATCTTCCTATTTAGTGTAGGCAGAGATGAACCCAAGCGATGGGAGCAGAGCTCTTGAATAAATGATTAATGTGCTGATTTGTGTGTTACCTAAAGCTGAGGTTCCAGTAACACGCTGTCTTTTTTGGTCATTGGCAATGAGGGTGACCGTGGAGATTTTTGTAGACACCTCAGAGTTCCGGGATGTTTCTTGGTTTTGAACAGGTTTTGCCATGGATGTGTTGGTGGCTCCTTGGCCTGTCTGTGTGCCTGCACAAACACCAGTGAGAGGCTGCAGCTCTGGGCCAATAGGTATAGAAGATTTTTATCCTCCACAGATTTAATCCTATTATGTGCTGCCCTTTTTTTCTACTGCTTTATTACTCCTAACCTGCCTGAGTAAGCACTGGAAACCATTATTGTTTGGTGATCAGTGCATTGAAGATCTTGTGCAGTTTCCAGCATCATTTGCTGGATAAAGTGCTGAGCCTCCTGCCCTGCCCCAGGCTGAGAGTGAGGACAAAAGCTGAGTCCAGGGGGGTTAACATGGAGCACCTGCCACCCATCCACTCTGCAATGGAGTAACTGCAAAAGGGGATTTCTCTTCATGATGCACTTAGAAGTGGGAAGAAACAGTGTGTTTATGTCACATCTCTGAGAAAAATATTGAACAACTCCTCTGACCTGTTTGGGTTTTTCATTTGTGTGTTTTTGTGTTGGTTTTGGGTTGTGCTTTGGTGGGCTTTTTTGAGCAGAAAAGACTGTCAGTGCAGGTGTCTGCAGTGATTTTATTGGTTTGAGTGGAAGAGATGCTGTTGGATCAATTGGTTAAGGTTTCTTTGGATAAGGTGGGCAGGCTTTGTGTTTAACTTAGGGGTTTTTTAGGAAGTTAGTATAGAAACAAACAAAGGTAAATAGAAAAAAAAAAGGGGGGGAAATAAAGGAAAGAAGATGCTTATTGAAAGACAGCATAAAGAGAAATACCAAAACCCATTAAAACAAAAACTAAGTCAATGCATTATCTAAAATGCCAGTAAATATTTTAACCTGGATTTCTATCTCTGTTGAAAGTCATCAAGGAAGTATCTGGGGATTGCTGTTTACTTGGATGTCTAATAATCATCTCTAATAAAGACTTTTTTGGTTCGGTTCATTTGTTCAAACTTACCTTGTGCATTTTTTTAAGTGTAGATGACTCAATAGCTTTATTTAAAGACTTTATCTCAAAGTTAATTGTTTTATATAATAACTGCACAAGGTCTGCAAACCTTGGCAGTCACTTCCAGCCCTGCTGAGCTCTGTACAAACCAGTTGCATACCACAGGCCTAACCTCTCAAGCATTCTAAAGCCTCTCATAAGTTTATACAGTTGACTCTCTTTGGCTTTCTTCTCTCCAAAAGCTTCTTCTTGTCTCTTTGATCAGTAGTGGGACATTTCAGTGTTCTATTGGTCAGGAGGAGGAGGGACATTGGAGGATGCAGCGTGTGCTTCCAGTCCAGCAGCTGTGGTTCAGCAGAGCCCACTCAGAGCTGTTCAGCACATCCCACAGTGCTGGGCAGCCCTTCCTGCCAAGCCACGGCCTTTCCCATGGGATCCCAGCATGTGCAGCCAAACAGCTTCACCCTCACAGTGGGGGCAGCTCACTCTGTTCGAGGTTGGGCTGGGGATGGTTCTCCAAGGTGCTGCTCCTACTTGGGTTTATGGCTTGGCAGTGGCCTCTGAGTGTAACCACTTACATTAGGGCAGTCAGTGTGGTCTGGTCCACAAAAAAACTGGGTTAAGAAGGTTGATTTCTCTATATTTACCCTCTCCCTGATAAAACTCCAGTTTTTGCCTTGAATTGCATTGGAAAAGGTCATGTAAAGTTGAAGACTTTGTACTCTGGTGAGAATCTGTGCCATCATTCAGTGGCATGAAGTATTTCCCAGACACGTGTAACCTGTTACATTGCAGTAATTGTTTAGGTCGTGTTTATGACAGGAAACCAGTTTAAATGACTTTTGGGAGGGTAGATATTTAACAGGCTCTTTGCTCGTGGGCAGTATTCATAAAAGGACTTGCTTTATCTCAAACATGGAAAAAAGTGTTACCAGCTGAGTATGAAACCAGGATGCACTTTTACAAAATATTAAATTCACTGTTAATGTAAACAGTGTGAAAAGTGCTGTCTGAAATTCAGAAAAAACAAGACCATGGATTATATGAATTATGGTTTTAACAAAACTTAAGGCTGTAGCTAATCACTTTTTATAGTTCTGAAAAAGTGATACTGGAGAAATTCCATCAAAGGAAGAAGATAGAGCTCAACAAGCTTTAATAAGAATTAGGCAGAGACACAAAGACAGGGATTTTTCTTTTCTAAGGCGGAATTGTAAAGGAGAAATTAGAAGTTTGCTTCTGAAATGGTGAATATTTCATGTTCAGCATGAGAAATTAATTTCAGTCATATTTCATGGTTTAAGAGCGTGTATATAAAAATCTCTGTTCAGTGGATTGATCAGCAGAGCTGTGGAACTGGTGCAGAAGGTCTAGAAGATCAAACTTTGGAAATCCTAGAAACAAACTGCAGGGCACTTTGCGAGTGATCTGCTTGCACAGTATAGAGGGGCAGAAAATAAGTAACTTCTTGCTAAAAGAAGGAAAAAAGCAACTTTCTTGTGATTTATATATTCTTTCCAACATATGCTTGGAAGAGCTTAAATTTAGTTCCTGATGGCAAAATAATTCTGTAGTTTGTGCTGGTTGTGCTTAACTCATATTATTCTGTTGACTGGAATCTGGACTCCTCACTTTTATCTGTGCTGCAGACAAAACACTGCCTTTAATTAGCCAGACTTATTTAGCGATCTTGGGATAGATTCAGAACTTGCAAATCCATCATTTTTTTCCCTGTGTTTCCATGAAAAGTTTGATCAGAGAAATTTTTTGTTGTTATTGTGAACTTAGTAGGTAGCTTGGGAATAAAGAGCAATGATAGAATGAGAAGTGATACTCTGAAATGATTTGTATTGGAATAATCCTGTGTGCTGCTCTTTGTGAAGTATTTCAGTCATATTCTTTGTTGTTCTTGGAGCTATAAAAGTCATCAATAAAATGAGATGATTTCTGGTTTTGTCATGTCTGTAGATTTCTGGGCTTACCTCCAGGTATCAGTTGTGTGTTTCACATGGTTTGATAGCTTTGTCAAATAAATATCTTATCAGTTCCATCCCAGAACATCTTTTTTATGTTTAAATGTGTGGGCTGACATAAACAATAACGTGTGATACTTCTTCAAGACTTTATATCCAGAAAGTAATGCCTGAGAAAGGAGATTCCAGTGGTGACTGGACCTGCTGTATCTCCAGTTTTCCTCTGACCACCCAGTTTATTGTGCCAGGAATTCCTCTTCTGGCAGGGTGTGCTCAGGTGAATGGAGACAGCCTTTCAGTAGTATCCATATTGTTTTCCTCTGCTAGGAGATAAATACTCAGGAGGATCTGTAATAAATTATTGTTGTTCTGAGCTGAAGACCAAGGTTTACTGTGCCATTGTCAGCTTTTATTGGAAGAATGAGTGAAGAATTGAACGTTTTTTTCAGGGCTGAACATGGACAGTGGAACTAAGTCTGTTTGGTTGAGTTTGTGGGCTGTATCCTCACTGTACCAGCTGCTGAATTCATCAAAGCTCCTGTAGCCTTACTACAGTGGCCACTCAAAGACCATCTTCTCCCACTCCCAGTAAGCTCTGGCATCTGTTTGGTCTTCAGTCTCTGCCTTGTGTGCTGGGCCTGGCTCTGAGTCCCGCCCTCGCTGGCCTGGCCTCACTGACAGCTGGGGGCTCTTCTCCAACCTGCTCTTCAGGAGGCGAAGGCTCTTCTAGATGTCTCCTCTGTCCCATTGTCAGCAAATGTTCCTGTATTTGAGACTTCAGCCTCTTTGTCAGATGCCTGAAATCAGCCCCTGGCTCTGAGAGCCCTCCAGAGAGTGGGAATGACAGACTTGGAGCCAGAGGAATTCGTGTCTAAGCTTAGGGGACCCAACAGTGCTTTGCAGCTCACAGATCTGTGTGTTTTGAGTTACAGAGTTCAACTTTACCACACAGAGCATCCAAAATTCTTGAGAAATTCCACTTGAAATTTGAAACAGCTTAGGAGTTTTTCAGCTCCAGTTTTTCATTGCAAGGACTAAGAGCTATTTAGCAAACAAAAGAAGCAGTTATGAGTCTTTCTACTTTAGCTTTTGATTCTCATGAGATACAGTGCTCTTTTCTGCAGAGATGTTACAATCTGCTTTTTTAGCTTAGCTGTCAAGCAACTATTCCAGTTCTTGGCAGTTGTCAGGAGTGCAAGGAGGTACAAAACATTTTTTGTTATGCCAGCTGGAGAACAGAGTGGGGTATTTACACATGTGCATTTCACTAATCGGGCCCTTCTGACTGAACTGATGTCTAGATTAGAAGATAATTCAATTGCGTTTATCTCCCCATAGGATTTGTGCCAAATGTGCAGAGTTTCTGTGCTGGGGTAACTCATGTGCAGCTGAGCTGTGCCAGGAGGCTCAGCTCTCATGGGCAGAGCCATCAGCAGCCACTCCGAGAACCTTCTGAAACACAAGAAGCAGATTCTGACTGAAACCATGTCCATAAGCCAAGTGCTCTCATCTGCAGGTTCAGTGGGAGCTGTGAGGCTAAAATATCACATGCTGTATTGGAAAGGTCTCCCTCCTGGAGACTGCTGAGTCCTCAGTGTTGTTTGTTATTTCTGAATAATTGGTTTACAGCTATTGCCAGTGGAGAGTGTTTCCCAATGTTACTGAGGTAGGGTCAGAAATATGTTGCTGAGAACTCAAGTCATGCTTTCTCACTGGCCTTAGGCTGAAATTCTGGTTATTCCCAATAGGAGCTGAAGTTCTGAAACTGCCACTTAGAAACCGTAACCTTAGTTATGCCCTGCCTTCTTTACAGAAAGAAAATGAGGATGTGTAAGTATGAATGGGAAAAGGCTTTTTGAAGTTCTGTACAGAAAAAGAGCACACAATTATGAGTTAGATTATGCTGATGAATTCCTTTCCTTCTGAACCACAGGAGTTCCCTTTGAGGTGCTGCATTTCCTGAAACAGAATAGTAGATGTGCAACTGCATATGCATTTAACATAGTTTATGTACAGCTACAAAGCATCACAATTCTTACTCCAGTTCACTGGGGTTTAATGCTTTCCTTTATCTTGATATTTCTCTCAGTCTACTTCTGTCCTTCATCTTGCAGTATTTTCAGGGTAGATGTCACCAATGGTAAGATTATATACAGTTGAAAACAGCTGAATATTTACAATGACTTTGGTGGAGTTGGGAATTTAGTCATTCATTGCTACCCCTTCAACTCAAGGGAAATTTCTGTGCAAGTTAAAAGAGAATGAGCTTTTTATAGGTTATTTTAATAGTACTTAATAAAATCTATTTGAGGTATATAATTATAGAGAATGTCTAGGTAAAAATAAATGGAAAGCTCATCATTCTGATCATGTACTATCATTGTCTGGATTAATTGTGAAGGTCCCTTTAGTTTAGCTCAGATGCAGAGTAATGGAAGCTGCTCATTTCTAGTTTTTGTTGGAATGATTCTTGCCCTCACCAAACGTTCTGCTGCCCTCTGACAGCTTGTCTTTTACTTCCCTCCAGTGCAGGGGCTGTAAGAGACACTCATGAATGCAATAGCTGAGTTTGGGAGTGATGTCACTTCTCACAGGACTTTTTTGCTCACTGCAGCCCATACACTTTGATACAAATTGGGAATTCAAATACTCATGGTGAAGAACTGAGTTGTTGCATCTTTAGTTGTGGTTACTGAAATCCTGAGGCAGTGCAACATTTGCATATGTAGTTAACAGCATATATGTAAATATTAGCATTAATGCCTCCACACTTTCCTGGCTTTAATAAAACCTGTCATGCTAAAGAGGACTAAGGTTTATTTTTTAGCTGGAAACCTCATAAATGTAACACTATCATAAAGATGAACTTCATTTCTGTGGTTTCCTCTTGTTCTTTCACTTGCTTTCCCAAATTAATGTTACTATGTCCTACAATAAATGCTTTTAGCAACTTGTGTGGTCTTCAGAGTATTCTCTAGTTCTCTGCTCTTTAGAGTCACATGTCAACATTTGGGAGTATTGCCTTTGAGTAACTTACTCCCCATGGAAAGCCTGGGAATCATGTGAGCGTTACTAATTTTGTACTTATGAATAATAATGTTAAAAGTCATCAATCACTCAAAAGCACCTGCTTGAAAAATGGAAAAGGTTTTTTATTAGAGCATATTTAAAGAAGGGAAACAGTAATGGGGAGAAAACTGAAAATGCAAGCCAAAATGCATAAGGAGTGCTTATGCCTTGCAGTGGAGGAATTGCCAGAATGCTGAAATTCTGCTTTAATTAACCTGTTTCCTTGCATCATCAAATGTGCTTCATGAGCTCCCCATTCCCAAAGCTGCAGGCTGAGTGCACACCTGGGTTTCCAGTGCCAGTCCAGCAGCTGAATAATGGGATGCCCAACATTGCTGGGTGAGTAACAGCACTGTCTCTATGGGCTTCCCTAAGGTGTGTCAGATTTTCAGTGTTACACTCTGCTTCCCACGGCGATTCTGGATGATGTGTGGGAGAGCAGTGAGGACAGTGGAACACAATAAATATCCTATAATCCCATTTTGCAAATGTCATGTCACATATCTTTGTGTGTGTTCTGTAGGACCTCGTGTGTGCCAGTCTCTAAAATTTGGATACTTGTGCAGAAGGTTCTGATTGGCTTACAAAAAGAACTGGAAATACCACAGGATACAATTTACTCCTGATTTCAGTCTAGATCTTAAAAACACATGACAAGTCGTATTATGCTTTTGTCTTATGTTTGCTTTTGGTCCTTCCTGGATTGAGAAACACTGGAGGCATAAATAAGGGGGATTTTTGTGCTAAAATTTGTATTAGGAAATATTCTTTGCATTAGGATTGTGTCACATAGCACTTCTCAGCAGAGGTTCCCACTCTCTGGTCTGTGTCCTTTTTGGCACAGTTAAAGTGACCAGTAATGGCTTTGAACTTCCAAAATAGTTGGAAGTTCAGCAGCATTTTGCCCCAGCTGTGCAAAGTTAGAAGATGCCCCAGTTTTGTCACAGAAGGTTTGTACCCTTTCTCCATCTTAGTTGTCAGTGAAGAAACTAAACATAGTGGAGGAGGTAAAGGTGTTCAACTGCAGAGACATTTCTTCAGATTTGGTTTGTACAATCTGATCCTAATTTAGGGCCCAGTCAGTGAACTGCTGACCACTTTGTAATATCCTCTGTTGGCTCTGGAATAAGGATCAGATTGTTAAAATCATTTGATTCTTGCTGATCATGAGATCTTAGCCCTACTCATATTTCTTGAATTAAGCTGAGAGTCCTGTGGGAGCTTTGCCACGACCTCAATAGGAGTTTGAATTCAAAAATTCAGAGGCAAATAATAGATAACTCAGTTCTCAAGAAGTGTGCCAAATTTCTTCCTAATACCCTGTAACTAAGGTGTGTTCTAATAATCAGCAAATATCTATCCTTTTGGAAAGGAGTTATTTCAGAGAATCCGTTTGAACTCATGCATTTTTCACTATTTTTAAACTGTTTATTATTGCATTTCTGGGCATTTGGCTTTTTTCCTCCTTATGCTTCAAAGGTCCTTCAAGTAGCCCAGAAGCTGTTCTGCTGTGACTTACAGTGTCTCTAGATTGTGGTCCATGTGCTCTTTCCATCCTGACATAAAGGGTGTTGTGTATTCCATCCTGCAGGGCTGACAGGCTGAAGGCAAGCTGTGACCTGAAGAACTGAATAGGTTTTGGGGGGGTTGTTGTGGGGGTTTTAAGTGTCTGAAGTTGTCTTCAAGTCCCTTTGGAGAGAGGGTAGTACAATCTGCATGCATTCAGAAGTGGCCAGTGGTTTCAGGAGCTGATTTGTGGCATCTGGTCCAAAGGCTGTAATTTTGGCTGCTCGATGCAGTCCATTGGTTGGACTTTTCTAACAGACCTCTCACTTCCAAGTTTCTCTGACTGTGAAGTTTGCACCATGAAACCAACTGACTCATCTCAGGGGGTTGCACCATTGGGTATCTCTCTGGGTGAGGAGTACAAGGTGCACCACCCTGCCCTGATTTTTGTAATCCAGTGTATGAATATTTTAGATTTGTCTCTGAAAACCCCATGTAATTTATTTTTGTACAGGCAACATGAACAGTGGAAGTTGGGCATTTCACATCTTTCATCACAGGGCTTATTCAGAACTAATCTTACTCCTTTCTGCAGCTTCTCTGGGCACTTTCTTTAACCATGCTGGAAAAGTGGTGGTGTTTCTATAGAAAGTTAGTATGGCCAAGGCATTCTTGCATTTTAATTCAACTTAAACAGCAACAGGATTTAACAAAACAAAACTACCTTATTAAAATAACATATAAAAAATATACTCTAAATGTGATGTGTCAAGTGATAATTGTGCAAAAATAAGGTAGTTGCCTGTCAGATGTTTTGAATTAATTGGCAGCTGCCAAACAAATGCAGCCTTAGAGCCACATCCACGTCACCCCCTCACTTGTTGTAGGTGCCTCTGTTAAGGATGTTTCTCACAGAAGTTTTTATGATGCCTTATCAATCTGTGACTTGCACCTTGGGTGCATCTGCAGTTGGTCCAGTTCCCTGGATTAAATCATCAGCAAGACATTCCCAACTAGCTTCACCAGCACAAGCCTTCCCTTCCATTCCCACTGACCAACCTTGCATCCTCTTCCCAGGAGAGAGGAACTGCTCCCTGCTTCGCTGGTTGGGTCAGCAGCAAATGAGAGACACTGAATAATTTTTGTATATGGGAAAGAACTTTGATTTTGTCTGTCTAAAGTCTTATTATGGTTTGTAAAGCAATTAAGTAGGACTTAAGACACTGTTCTCCCAGACAGAAAGGCCTTAGGACAGAAAGATACTCTGTGTGACTCTGGATTTTAGTGCTGTTGCCAGATTTGAGAGGTTTCGTTTTATTATTGGTACTGTGCCTGTTTGGGCTGAAAATGTACTGCACATAGTGAGTTACTGGCCCCACACATAAAATATTTCTCTTCAGATATGGTTAGAAAAATGGGAGTCATTCAGCAAGACATTTACAAAATATATCAAACTGGTTATAAGGAAATGTTGCTCAGAGTTTGTGTCCTGAAATACTCCATATCAGTAGTACAAAACATCATTGAAGGCCACTGTAAACAACTCTGTTTTAGTTAAAAAGCTGTTTCCAAGATGAAAGATAGATGAAATGAGCTCCAGCCTGCATGAGGAATTCCTCATGAGGAATTAATGGGAAAGCTTTTCATAACCTTTCATGCATTGGCAAAAAATATTAGCACCATAAAAATTCTTCAGGGGGCAGAGTTGGGGTGGTAGCTGCAGAGTGATCATGACATAAAAGAGGCACATTTGCCCTTTTTATGGAGAGGCCTCTTTCAGATCTGTCATATGTTGGATTTGAAATGAAAATTTAATGTGCTCTCAGTTTCTCAGACAGCCATCTTTCCACAGCTTCTTTATTAATAACAATTTAATCTCAGACAGCTCTTGCTTTTTACTGAGCTCTTGATAATTCATTTATCTTATTTGTTTGGCATCAATCTAAGAAAAAATACTCAGATAATAAGGAAATGTTCCACATTAATAAACCAATGTAAAAACAGTTTCCAATAAATTTTGCCAAAGTGTTTAATCCACAGTTGTAAATAGCATATAAATGGCAAATAAATAATGTGACTGGGTTTCATATTTACCCTTTATGCAACAGTCTGAGCCATAATTTCTCCTCACAGCACTACAAGAGTTATGATGAGGCCATTGTCATGGCTGATGTTGGATAAAATAGTTTTCAACTGATGTTCCTGGTATAGAGACTGGTTTTGGTGTGTCACTGCTGTCCAGAGAGATGGAAGTTCTCCCCCCTGCCTCAGGCCCTCCCAGTTTGTGTGGGTGCAGCTCCACTCAAATCCTCAGAGTATTTTGCATGGGAGAATGACAAGTCATAAACTTCCCCCACCAAGGCTCTCCCAGTGCCAGTTGGTCCAGGACCAGTCCTTGTACTTCCTTGGAAGTAAAGCCTGTCAGTAGTATGGGCTTCTTTCTCAGGGATTCAGAACTGGTGGGAGGCAGCTGCTTTAATCCTTTACCTTCTCACATTTTACATTTTGTCCAGGACTATAAAAAATAATCTTACAATGTAGGAAGAAGAGAATGCAATAATATAAAGTCTTTAAATTAAATTAAATTGTCTTTTTTTATACCCATTCTATTCAGTTTCTACCTTGTTTCCCTTTAAAAGTAGATTTAATACTACTTTTTTTTTTTCTTGCAGAAACTGGGATACTAAAAGACTAAACTAATTTATATTTTAACTCTATAGATGGCACGTGTTCTGATACCATTTATTAGGAAAAAGTTACTTTGAAAAAGTAGATGGCTGAATCCTTCACCTCTGTAGAACTGTGCCTGGTTTGATGCAGGGATGATTAATAAAGCCCATGTGACTGCAATTTAAATGTTTGTTAGTTATTAGGTAATATATTAGTGTTGGATACCTCTGTTTCTGCATAAGGCAAGTCAGAGCAAGCTGAGTTGAAATCACAGTCAAAACTGGAGCTGGTTGGTGCTTAAAGACTGGTAAAGTCTCACCCCTTGTGTAAGGGACCATCGCTCTGCCATTCCTTCCAGGAGACAGAAGGACGGGCTGGTGTCTGAGCACTGCTGACAGAATTTATCAGAAACCACAATGAAGTTGTCTTCTAGGGAAGATTCCAGTAATATTAAGCAAGTTAGAAATAGTTGAGTAGTCAGCAGCAACCCCTCCCATAGGGGAAAAAGACTTTGAGTTTTACACCTTACCAAACAAAGGCCCCTGGCAGTGTCCCTGTCTCTTCACACAGGAGGTTCTGGCCTGAGTCCTCCTCTGCTGGGTTGGCTTTGAGCCTGGACAGCAGCTCAGTCTTTAGCAGGGTCCAAGGCAGAACTTGCTCTGGGGATGAAGATACTGGTCTGTGCAGTTCCCTGTGTTTGGTACTGACCATTTAGTCCACACAGCTGGATTTGCCTGCACCTTCCTCTGGAACTGTGGGATTTGCACAGGACAGGTTTCCTTCCAACAAGGAGGAGTCATGCTAATGTTCACTGAGAGACCTGCAGCAAAAGCAGAAAAACTGCTTCTGTTGATTAATTAAGTTGATTCAGATGTCTGGAATATGTACAAACATTTTAAGTTTTTCTCTAATGTATATTACTATGGAATTAATAGCATAAATTTAATTTCCCATCATTTAGGCCATATGTGTAGACTTTTTAAGCTTTTCCCAGTAGCATAAATAGTTGTGTGCAATGTTGAGAGCATTTTAACTGAGTACCACAGTTGTTGGGACAGGGCAAAGAACAAATAGTCTCTGGAATAAATGAGTCCTTGACCCTAAATGTTTGTAAGTTCAAAGCTTGTACCTTGGATTTGCATTTAAAAAAATAAATTACCAAGCAATATACACCCAAGGGTATTGGCAGATTTTGTTGTCTGTATTTAAAAGCAGATTCTTTTCTAAAAAAATTGAAAATCTGTGAGTAGAGACTTTAGAGAAGGGGTTGTGTTTTTCCTGTTATTTAACCAATGTGTGATGTGGTTTCAGCCTCAAGATGTTGCTATGTCTTTAAATAATACATAACTAATATTGCATACAATTATTCACATGTATGTGACAGGAGTTTCTGACCTTAAGGACTTAATCAGATAGACAGATAAAGAAAGTAGGAACCAGAAGGAGCAGAGGCAAAGTCACCAAAGCAGTGACTTGCTCATGAGAACAAAGGGAATGCACTGCCCAGCTGGATGTTGCATCCATATTTTGTTCTTCTCTGGAAAATATCTGATTTGCAAGTCACTTTTTCTTATGCAAGAGATCCTACTGGCGTTGTCAGAGAGCTCATCTTTCCAAACTGCAGACTGGGGGCTCTGCAGATGTTCTGGCAGGAAAATCCTGCTCGGAGAAGGAAATGGAGGCACAGGCCGAATGGCTCCATGAAGAATAACTGGAATATTTAGCAACTCAGGAGTCTCCTGTGTCCCTAAATTGCTTTGTGCTTCTGCATTGTGTAATGTTCTGATTTTCTGTATCTGGCTTTGTGTTTTACCCTGCCTAAATCAGAAAGTAGTCAATTCAATGGGAGGAAGGTGGAGGAAAACCACTTCTTTGGAATCCCTGCGTGTTCAGTGTGTGCTGCTGGCTGGGAGTCACATGGCCACCTGTGAGAAATTGTTGAACGAGTTTTCCAAGATGTCTTTGATTCTTCTTTCTTTTCTTGCAGCATAAGCATACAAAGTGTTCAGATAATGTTCTCTAAGACTGGTTGGTGTTTGGAGTTCTTTTCCCCACAGCTACTAATCCAACTGTCCTTTTCAACAGCTTCATCCCCTGGCATTGGCGAATCCCTGGCAGTGTTCAGTGCCCCTCTGGAGGTTTGGGTGGGCAGCAGTGTGTGAAGGGGACCCCTCTGACCACCGTGCTATGTTTGTGTCCCCCCCAGCCCTGCGGAGCCGCTCGGGACGCTCCATCATCAATGGCAACTGGGCCATCGACCGGCCGGGCCGCTACGAGGGGGGCGGCACCATGTTCACCTACCGGCGCCCCAATGAGATCTCCAGCACTGCCGGCGAGTCCTTCCTGGCTGATGGCCCAACAAATGAGGTCCTTGATGTCTATGTGAGTCAGTATTTCCATTAATCTTCCTGATGGGAAACAAAAATTCGTTCAGTTCATTGTTAACGTACCACACTAAAATCGCATTCAGTGCCACTACTTTGTTACTTTAGTTTTGAAATGTTAGTTTTGATATTTTACACTTGTTTGCTGTTTTTTCTGTCTTGCTCCAGATGACAGGAAATCTTAAATCAACCTTATTTCCCTCAGATTTACTAATCCAGTATAACCAATTTTACTTGCTCAGTAAAATAGAGATAAAATATACAAATGTCTGGGGCTTTTTCATTTTTTTTCTTTGTGAACTGGGTTTTCTCTGGGTACTGTCTTATTGAAGCAAAACTGTTCAATTGAAGGAAACAGTTTAGTTTTACAGTGAAAAAGCCAGACAAGGCCTTTGCATAGAGGGATCCCATCTCAGGTTCCTTTAAAAGAAACAAGTCCAAAAACCCTACAGAAAGTAGGATTTGAAGCAGGGTGGATTTAATATGAAGCTCTGCTAGGAGACCATAGATAATAGCTATTTGAGAAAGGAAGAGAAAAGACAAATTCTGTCCAAGAGGGAGAAATCATACTGGAAAACCTTTTTACATCTGATGGGACAGGTCTTTAGTTCATCATAAGTGAAAAATATAACTGGAATTGATTACAGCTTATTCAAATATAAATTATGTGCTCTGAGATTATACACTCCCACAGTGTAAAATCAATTTATTTTTAAAAAATAGTTTAACTGAATATATGGTTGTTTCATCCAGCTATGGCTTTTTTGTCCTTGAGTGCAATTTGGGGTGGAAAATGGAGTGTGCTGGGTCATTTAATAGAAAAATTAATATTAACTGCCCTGATTACTAAGCTGGGGAAAGTTAAATGATGGCAAAGTTATTCCCCATCTGCTACATGGTGCCTTAATAAAGCAGTGTAATAATTATGCTAACATTAGTATCATTAAGGTTGGAAAATACCTCTAAGACCGTCTAGTCCAACTGATCCAAACTTCTTTTCCAATTGATTGCAACGTATGACTGGCCAAAGCCTGGAAAAGGAAGTGATTGGTCTCCTGGATTCTGCAGTGCAGACTCTGTGCTTTAAACATCCCTGTCCTTGTGCACTGACAGGGTTTGAGAGTTGAGGCTTGGCTGTAAGGTTGTATTGTCAGCTGATTGATGCCTAATAGGTAATGACCCAGAGAGAAAAGGGTCAGGAAATGGATTAAACAGGTATTTCCAAAGTAATACCATAGAAAGCCTGAAGTTTAAATTTATGGTAGTGTAATGTTTTAGTTTAGGCTTAGTCTCCTTTTTTTTCTTTTTGCTTTTGTTTGAAGCTGACATGATGGGCAGAGCTTTGTCAGTTTGCTCTGTGCCTGCTGGTGGGGATTGCCACATCTAATTTGACTGGACTCTTATCTAAGATGTTTCTTGTTCATATGAGGAATACCACAATTCATTATAAAATGATAGTTTAATGTCTTTTTTAATATAGTGTGGGAAGATAAGGGTGGATAGTGCTAGATGAAAGAAAATCAATCATCAGTGTGACACAGCCTCTCTTACAGGTTTGAAATGTGCAGCCATGCAGATACAGATGACTTTCCTCAGACTTTGTCTTGCCTGAGTCATGTAATTCTCCTTTCATCCATACTCCTGATGTTGTTGCTCTGTGTAGAAGAATCAAGAGATTTGCAGATGGGAACTCCAAATGGCTTTCTGTTCTGTTTTCCTGAGGTCATGCTGTCTTTCTTCCACTCTGAAAACTAGAGGAAAAAGCTCTCTGATTTACAGGAGGTTATAAATAGCAAGACAAAGAGATGCAAGCTCTGTCCAAGTGTGGAGGATACATTGCTACAAAGACTTAAGTCCACTAACTCAGAGCAAAACTATTCTATCATTGCAGGCATTTTCCTGCAGGGTTGCTGGGACAATAATTAGAGACTTCATCAGTTAAGCTCTTTATAACATGTGCCTGTCAGTTGTTTTGAGAAATGCGATGGAAAAACCATTGGAAAGTTGTTTCTGGAACCACCTGAACACCAGGGTCCTGGTTCTGGAAGGGGGAGGATACTCTTCTGCTGAAGTCAGCTCACAGTTTTTGGTTTTCTCGGGACCAAACACAAAGAGGGTGTATTTTTTGGATAACAAAGAGACGTTGGAAGAACCAACCCTTACAAAAAAATACTACAGGCAGTGCATTATTAGACAGTGCAGAAAAGTGAATGATCTCTGAGGGACAGAGTTTAGAGGAACAGCTATTATATTTGGCAAGGAAAAAGTGATTTTGACACAAGAAAAAACAAAGGTTTGAAACCCTAGTTGGTATTAATTGATGTGATGAATTTAGTGAAGCCTTGAAGCATTAATTATGCTCTGCTGGGTCCTTAGGCCATTAGCATAGCATGATTTTTTTCTTTTAGCTCCATGGATTGTCAGAACCAAAGAGCTCTGATGTTCGCTTGGGGTTTGTTTGTGTGTTTGTCTTTTTTTTTGGTTTTTTTTTTGTTTTTTTTTAAATAAGGTACTTTGAGTTTAGTCTGAGGCTTATACCAGATTACTTGCCACAAAGAGTTCAGGAATAAAGACTAGGTCAGTAGGAGCACTATTGAAGCACCCAAAGCAAAAGTACTGAAGTTTGCAGCTTGTGACAGGCCTGCATTTCCAGCATGAGGATGCTCAGGCTCGCAGCAGCAACGTGACAGAAGCCAGATGGGGATGGAGTGTGCTACTAACAGTTTAAAAAGCTGTCAGAAAGTAAAAGCTGGCTCAGGTCTCATTCTGCCTGTCTGCTTATACAAGTGGCAGTGACTCTGAGAGGCTGCCTTGTGTCAGCACTCTAGAAACACTCGGCTTCACTTGTGCATTTAAAGTGGAGAACCTTCTGGCTCCTGCCTGTGTTTCCTGAAAGACACTTGGATAGAGTTGTGGCTTGCTATAGACCAGTGGCAGTCTGGCTGCACTGAGAGGACACCTTCATTCAGCTGGAAGTGAACATGGAAGGATGCAGGGGGCTGCGCTCCTCAGCTGCTGTGACAGCCCTGGAGTGTGTTCCCTGCACCTCTGTTGGGCAGGGCTCATGGTGAGGGCAGTGCAGTGTCAGTGATTTTAGCTGGGGGATTGCTGGTGCTCCATGGAGTGGGAAGGAGCAGTGGGATTTGGGAGATGTACATGCAGAATAACACGTGTGTGCTGTCCTATGTGCTCTGTTCCAGGTGCCCCAGGTGAACCTTTAAAAAGGCAAAAGGCTAAATGTGTCCACTGGGGGCTGTGGTATTTATTTTTCTCTGCTTTGTTTTTTCCTTGCTTTAGTTTCCTCAGGCATCTGTCAAGCTCCTGCTCTGTGAGGATGTTTTGTTGACCTTAGGACTGTCTGCTCTGCTGCTGAGGCCTGGTGGGAACCTCTGCTGCTCATGCTGCTGAGGCAGAGCCATGGGTGGGGCAGCCACAGCCGACCTTGGTCCCCAGCATGTCACTTTCATGTTTTTCAGAGAAGGTTCAGGCAAATAGTTTCTCTGCCATCATAAGCTGGCTCAGTTTGCAAACACAGTAACTTGTATATTTTCCTGTGCAAGCAGTCATTTGTATTTTCTTCTTTACAAACACACAGAGATTTGTGTTTTCTTCTTTTTGCATTTTTTTGAGACAGTAATTAACCATTGCTTCTATCCTGACCAGTGCTAAATAATGTTATGTAGCTGAGCCATTCTTTAAGAACTAGTAACATCACAAATGGAAGAACTCAATGTATGGCTGTTTTTCCTTTTAGATGATACATCAACAGCCCAACCCAGGTATACATTATGAGTATATCATTCCAGGAGACAATGTCATTAGTCCTCAGCTGCTTGCCCACAGGAGACCAGGTAAAATGCCACCATTTCCTATTGTTAAACATGTTCTGTTACCCAATAAACTAATGGAGAAATTTGTACCATTAAATTCAGTGTAAATGCTGACTTTGATGTGGGAGAGGCCCAAGATTTCACCCTACATTTGAATGAGAAGTCAGCACAGATTTAGTAACTTCAGTGAATTAACAATGGCAGGGATTATTTATTCTCTAGATGGGAGTCCCGTCACAGATTTCTGCTTCTAGTAACAGTTCTGTTTTTAAAATGTTAGCCATGGGTTTGCATGTGCTGGAGTGTTGTAACCTTGTCTCAGAAATTAAATGGAACATGATTTTTCTTTTCAGAGATTGAGATAATTTAAAACAACCCTTCACAGTTTCTCTTTCTTCTCCCAACTGGAGAGAATCAAACAGGACAGTATTTCCTTCCCAAGCCAGAATGTGGGCAGCCTGTGCTCCTGACTGAGCTGTGAATGTGTGCTGTGTGTTCTCGTACAAAGTCCTGAAGGACAGTAGAGAGTTTGCAAGTGAATTTGGTCCTCATTTGAATGTTCGTGACTTGCCTTGACGAATTTCCCGTGTGTTTGCAGCCTGTTTGTAACAAGGAGCAGCTGGGCTGGGACATGGGGAGGCACAGGATGCAGAGCAGGGTACAAAACCAAAAAGCTTTGGGAAATTTTGACACACTGAGTGCATGAACTCTACAGGGTGTTTGGAGAATCTTCAGTTTTTAGTTTTTAATGTATTTGCTGTCTGAGACTGGTTATCTTCGTTTAAAACAACACAGTCTCTGCAGTTAGGGGTCTCTACATAGGAGGTTAAAGGTGCTCCCAAATATAATGATGGTCCAGTTCTGATTATTAGTGGATCAAAGTATGGACTGATACTTGCATGTGAGGCCCATTGTGTTACTTCTCTGTTATTGTCCATCATCAGGGGAGCCGTTGAATGGTCAGTTGGGAATGCCAGAAAGTGTAAGTCATGAGGATGAGGATTTGCACAGAGAGACAGACATTCTCACTGGCCAGGCAGCTGGAACTTTTCCAGTTATTCAGCCAGGAAGATTTCCTTCTCATCAGCCAGAAAACCAGGTGCCTGCTATGCAACCACCAAGACAAAACCGAGAACACAACTGGAAACAGGTTGGGAAAACCGAGTGCACTACAACGTGTGGGAAAGGTGAGTGCTTGGTACACCATGCCCAGGAAGCAGAGAGCTCATGGGAGAGGAGAAACATGGAGGGGAAAAGCAGTGGGACTGTCGAGCAACTCTTGTGTGCCCAAAGCATTGCTGAACCTGGTGTTTTCTGTTACCTTGCAAGCCAAAGTCATGTCAGTACTATTACGTGTGCTTCTATTTAAATCAGTAGAAACAACAGAACTAAAAATACAAAATACAAAGCATGTGAGTTGTAAGGAAAGATATGACATTTGCCTCTGAAAGGAAATATTTCTGGATTTATGGCAAGCAGCTCTCTCCCATACCCTTGATACACAGCTGTTTTCCTCAGCATTGTTTGGCATTCTTCACCTCTCCAGCTTTGTCAGATGCACCCTCAGTGCTTTGTGTGTCCTTGTCAGCAGTTTTCTGATCTTTACAGGAAGGTTTCACAGGGATTTCATCAGCCATGTCTCTGCCACATTGGATGTTGCTGGAACAGCAATGATGTGACTTCAGAGATCGGAGGTTTTAATAGGGAAGAAGTGGGAAAGAAGAGGGACAAAAACAAGTGTCTCTTTTCCCATTATTTGGAGAAGTGTGCATGTTCTGGTCAAGTTAAATTCAAAAGAAACTGGGTCTGGAGAGCAGGATCCTGGCACTGTTGAGACTGTGTGAGCATTTCTTGTGGCCCTGGTGTGAGCAGTCTGTGTGCATCTCTGATGCCCCTGAGGCATTTCAAGCCAAACTGGGTTATACAGACTGACAAAGAAGGGAGTGGGAAAATCAGGGGAAAAAAAATCTTTTACTATGTAAGACATCGTTCAACATAGGACACTTTCTTCTTTTTTCTGTATGTTTTCCATTTTCTGCTACTTTACTTCATTATGCAGAAATTTAGATGATAAATGGTCTTTATATACTTTTTTAATGGTCCACCAAAGCTAAATTACATTAAGAAAGTTGGAAGAAGAAAGAAAGATTATTTTTGTGCTACCTAAGGAAAAAGGGAGGATAAATTAACAGTTTTGATGGAAAGCTGTGAGATTTCAAAGCACTTCAGTAAAACCTGGACTTGGAAAAAAAAATTGCCTTTTTTTTATAAAGTGAAAATGCTTTCCACAGGAACTGCCACCAAGTCTTGTCCCAGATTTCTATTTAAGATGAGTGAACAAAGAGATCTGCTGCACTTTGGACAATGTAGAAAGTGCTCCCACACCCTGTCAGGGAAGGGAAGTAGCACATCGTCCCTCTCTGTTGTCTGGAGAGGAGGGGGCTAGTGTGCTGGGAATTCCTGCAGTCCTGGAGCCACAAGAACTCTGTCCCAGTTTTGCCTGAAGGATCTTACAGGAGGAGAACCTCACTCCATCTTCTCTGAGCACAGCCTGTACCTTAAAATAGGCTCAAAACCAAGGGTCTGAAAAAAAGTTGGAAATGATTTAGGGTGTGTAATTTGTTACCAATCATGGCAGTGAGTTTGTTGCTTTTTTAAACAAGAATTAGAAAGGAGGCTGAAGAGTGCAAACTGCTGATTTTTCCTTAGATTTCAGAAAATACAGTGGCTTTTTGGGAAGTATTATTGTAAGGTTGCTGGTGAGGTACAAAGCCCTACTTTTCAATAGAATTAAATTCTTGAACAAATATAACCTCTGTGAGAATTGCAATTTAAGTTTTTCATTCTGAAATTGTAGTGCCAGCCAACATGAACCATCACCTATAGACACCTTTGTGTGCTTGCTTAAACCACCTGAATTTTGGGTTTCATCTCATCCTGTTCCTGATTGCAAGCACTGCCAATTAGACATTCATGACTCTGTCATCCTGTTGGACGCTACATTTCCCCAAATTCTGACCTAAATTTGCCAATACCAAGATCAGTCGTTATAGTTTTACTTTAAAAATACTGTCTTATGTAGAAGGATCACACATCATCCCTGCATTTCAAAGGCAAAATGGCAAACATGGAATCTGCAAAGGAAAGTGCTGCAGGAGAAGGAGGAAAGCATTCCAAGAATGTGGGAAGAAGTGTAAACTGTGTATCTGCTTGCATGGTTGAATAGCAGTCCACTTGTCCTTATTTTATTCTGTGGAAGAAATTTAAGTCTAACCTAAGCAAAATACTTCTTTTTCAGAAAAGTTCAAAGTTAATTTTCCTGTTTGTGATTTCTTCCTCTGCCTAATTCTGAGTTTCTGCACTAATAAGGCTCCAGTACCAATAAATAATTAGTCATTCAGAGTTATTTGCTGTAGGATAGCCTAAAACAACTAAAATCACCCAATTTTGATGTGAGTAGGTCTGGTTTCAAGTGGCTGAAGGCCACTGGTTGGTTGCCCCTGGTCCACTTCTCCTCCTTGGCTGAGTTAATGTACTTTAACTTTTCACTTACCTAATACAAGCTGACATGTTATAATAGTAGAGTTCTGACGTGGAAGTTATTTAAATACTGAGCATTAAATATGGAGAGTAGTCATTTCTGGTGATGTTTAACCTGTAAGCTTTGCCTGCTGAATCTTTTCACAATCGGGATGAAGTGGGAATGTTCTCATGTATTAACTAACCATGTAACTCTGGGGTCAGGAGGCTGAGCCTCTTTCCAGAAGCACAACAGAATGCCTGCTCATTTTTCCCCCCTGCCAAGCCTGTGTTGTGGCCACTTGGCTGCATGTTTTCTTGAATTGCCTAAATGCTTAATGTTGGTACTGCCTGTACTAGAAAGATCTCATGCAAAGCCAGGAACGTGTTTTCTCAGCCTTTTCTACCCTGCCGTGCCATACTTGCTGTATACTAAATACTTCCCATAATATTACAAACAGTACAGCATTCAGCTCTTATGTATGGAGATTTTGGATAAAGTCTGTGTTTCCTGTTGTCAGGTTATGCTTTTCCTTTCTACATCAGTGTTAGATGCTACTGTTTGACTGCAGAGTCTTTTGCAGTTCTTCACCTCCTTTTCTTCTTCGTTTCAGGATCACAGTACCCAATTTTCCACTGTGTCAACAGAGTCACTCACGAGGAGGTCCCTGAGGGTTACTGTGACAGCAGTACCAAACCCCTTCCAGAAGAGGAGGCCTGCAACCTCTTCCCATGTCCGGCTTTGTAAGATACTACAGTTCAAGTCAAGTGAAATAAGGCCATGCCACTGAGGTTTTGCATGTGAAAGAGGCTGTTCTGAGCAGGAAACTTGTTTGAACATCTGAGTGCTGTGCACTTGGGTCATAAAGTGTAGGGGTTTTGTTTCCTTAGTTTTTGTTGGCCTTCTTCCTCTTCACAGGGAGAGTAGTGTTCAGAGTAGACAAAAGGGGAGTTGGCAACAAGTGGTAGCAGTTTCTGAGTAGGTGTGTGATTGTTCACACAGGCACAGTCCATGTGGTCTCTGTGGATACCCTTTTTTCAAGTGAGAGGCTTTGCACATGCCTGTCTAAGAAGAGGCTCTGTAGGTTTCATCACTCCACCTGAGATCCATGTGCTGTAGTGCCATCTTTTCATTCCATAGTGTCATATTGAAGGATGAGACAGTGCTCACAGCAGCTCCCTTGTAAATACCCCCTTTCTTTCCTGGACCTGAGTAGTCCTTCAGCTCCAAGACTGGATTCCGAAGGGGTAGCCCTTGTTTCCAGCACACTAATACAGCCAGCTCAGCTCTGACTTCCTGGTGAATTGGCACTTGCCATCAGGAGACTGTGGATTGCAATTGGCCAAACAACATGTTGTAAATACTCAAAAACGAAAAATAGAAGTGTAAAAAAAACAACCAAAAAGACAATTCATTCAGGATGTCTACAAGAAGAGAAAAGGGTTAAACCCAATTGCCATAATAACAACTTCGGTTTAAGTCAATTTTCCATCTCTCTGGTGGTTACATTCAGTTTTCTGAGCCGCAAGTGACCATTCCTTCTCCCACAGAGATATCTAATGGTGTAAGTGCTGTTGCAGTGTCAGAGATGTCTGACAAGTAATTCCCCAGTGTGTATTAGATACTCAGGAGCTTCTGAAGCCATTTACTTGGAGGTGTCTTCTCTTCACCAAAAGCATTTTCCTCACCTTTTTTGTTCTAGCAACTCCTATTTATTCAGGATAATATTATGAATATAAACAAAGAAATGTATATATTTAAAGTATACAGAGATTCTGCTTGTTCTCCACAAGGGTTCCGAAATGAAATGTGTGAACAGTTCAGATACTTCCCTTATTTCTGTCTGTCTTCCTGCTTGAAATGAAAACTGAAAGGGGAAAGTGACATAATTTGTACAAAGGTTACTAAATAAATGCAGTGAAATCTTGGAATGAGAAGAATATATCTAGGGATTTTTTTTCAACTCTAAAATGAATTGTATTTATTCATTGCTAATCATTTGCCATTTCAATTTTACTGATGAATGAATGCCTGGATGCATTACATGGGTTTTTAGAGCCTTTGCTGCAGAAAACCTTTATGCAGCACACCTTAAACTTCTGAGAAGTGTCATTAGAGCAATCATATATATTATAGGCAGAATCTTTAAAAAACTAAACAGCTATCAGAGGCTTAAGTAATGTTTGTAATATGTCTTGAGACCATAAATTGGGCCACCTGTGTCCATGTTTATTGTTATCCATCACTACAGGTGGATGGTGGATACAGGTATATATGTTGTCTCATAAGGGATTGTTGTGCACGCAGAGGCTCAAGAGTGTTATTTTATAGGGTTCTGTACCAGCAGCAGAATCATGTCATTCAAGTTCTGTTAAATCCAAGTGTCAGAGAATTCTTTGCTGAAAAAATGTGTCCTCTCCTTTCTTCCCTTCAGCTGGGACATCGGGGAGTGGTCTGAGTGCAGCAAAACCTGCGGGCTGGGGATGCAGCACCGGCAGATCCTGTGCCGGCAGATCTACGCCAACCGCACCCTGACGGTGCAGCAGTACCGGTGCCACCACCTGGAGAAACCAGAGACCACCAGCACCTGCCAGCTGAAGATCTGCAGTGAGTGGCAGATCAGGACAGAGTGGACCTCAGTAAGTATGATTGATTAATTCAGGGTGTAAAACCTCAGAAAAGAATAAGAATTTTATTCCAGGTATCACTAATCCACCCTGAGTTTTGGTTTTGTTCAAAATGGGCAGGTGGAATGTTAAAAGCCTTGGAAATAAATCATAGTTCAATAAGATAACTATTCTTCACTATGACCATTAAAGTTTCTTAGCCAGAAAGCAGCTGAAAAGGAGCAATTGAATAGCACAAAACACCCAGATGTGTGTGTACAGAAGTCCAGCTTTATGAGCAGCCCTTGCACAGGGTGCTGATGCCGCCTCCCTTCCCTTGCAGTGCTCAGTGCCCTGTGGGGTGGGGCAGAGGACTCGGGATGTGAAGTGTGTCAGCAACCTCGGGGACGTGGTGGATGACGAGGAGTGTAACATGAAGCTGCGGCCCAACGACATCGAGAACTGCGACATGGGGCCCTGTGCCAAGAGCTGGTTCCTCACAGAATGGAGTGACAGGGTAAGGCTTCTCAGCAGCTTTGTGCTGTCAATCTTCTAAAACTTAGACTTAGGTGCATCAGAATTATAAAATATACATCTGTACAGCCATAAAAGGAGTAACCTTATTTTTCCATGTTTATCCTTGATCTGCTGAACAGGCAAAAGCAAACAAAAACATAATGATCCCAAGGGCATCTTCAGTTTGTGTTGAGATGCAAGAATGCACAGAAAGGGCAAGCATGTGGGTACATGTCCAAACATCTGGGTTTAGAATTGTCTCTGAGTCTGAATTTCCCAAAATATTGAGTGTGCTGAGATTTGTTATTCTGCCTTGCTTAGCCCTGAGTCTCAAGATTCAGACTCCTAAAAGTTTCCTTGCTAGTTTTTAAGGGATACACATTTGAGGCCTGATGTCTGGGTTTAAGTTCAAGCCATAAAACAATTATCTTATAGCTGTGAAAAGAAGGGAACGACTTCATAAACTCAGGCAGGCTTGGTTCAGGCTCTTGTACTTTGTGAACATAGAGGGGGGAGTTATTCCAATGAGTCAGATTCCCTGCATGAAAGCAGTAAAACCAGTGGTGATTTACCTTGTTACCTGATTGGGCTCAGAGTTGTTGCTCAGTGGTGATATTTATATGCTTTCATTAAAAGACTTACAAACGGGGCTAAGAAAAGCCTGGCATTTTGGTCCCTCCTGTGGATGTTTGCCCATCAATTCCATCTGTAGACAAGCTGGGCCTTCAGTCTATAAAGTCCTGGTTGCATCTCCCTTTTCTTTGACAAAGAAATTACGTAATTTGTCCTGGAAGCTGTAAGATTACATTCATAACTTTGTGATTTCATTGTTTAGATCATTTTGTGGTAGTGCCTCTGAAGGCTGGGGGTGTGGGGCTCACAGGCTAAGCAGTAGTTTGGACACTCAGAGCATTTCCCACATGGTGTAGAGTCAGAGGTGGAAGAGGAACTTCACAGCTAGGACAGGTACCTGGTGTGTCTGCTACATAATTAAAAAGGTTTATCAGACTCTTGTAACAACTAAAGGCCTACAAAATTTTCAGCTTCTGGACAACTCAAATAGTTTTTATAAAGAATACAAAAATACAGACTAATGAATCTGTGCTGCTGTCATTTTTTTCCGACTGTACACTCTGGCATAGTAGGGACAGAAAGTTGCCAGGTGAAGTATAGTGATGCAAAGGGCACAGATTTCGCTGTAGGGAAAATGGCATTGCCTTTTTGTTTAGAGTGATATTTTACAAGTAAGAGAGAAAAATGCATTCTACCCTCAGAGACATCTTTCTTGAACAAGCTGGCTCAGCTGCTATCAGCTAGTGCAGTTCCACCACAGTCATTCCAGTGAAGATTCCAGCACCATTTTCTTCATTATTCTACACTGGTATTTTGCCCTCTGCAGAATTAAAAGCAGCTTTTGACCTGAAGGTTTTAACTGTAGAATGTTATTATGCTTATTTATATGTGTTAAATGAGACATAGAAGCGAAGCAGGTAATGTGGAAAATGTTGGAGTTTTTTCTTACCACAAGCATTTTAGGGCCAGAGAGTAAAGAATGGATTTTGTTACCTTCTCAGTTTATATAAGTGTACAGATTAATTTCTTCCAAATGCTTGCTACTGTAGTTGGCATTATTCACCATGACTTCTGCCAGCAGTGGGTTTGGATTCACAAAGAGGATGTAAGGAACAGCTTATTTCAGGAAAAAAAGTGGATTTGAGCTGGAATATGCAGGATCTTCTAAGATTCACACATACCTCCTAACAGGGATGTTCAGAGGTGTCCCTTGGCACAGATTCCAGTGGAAGTCAGGGGAATAAAGGAGCAGTCAAGAGCTTTGCAAGGTCTGGCCATTGGCTTTCTTACTGTGCCTGGAAAGGGCTGGGTTTTAGGATCACAAGTCCCTCTGTCTGTGTAGGGGACTGTGTTTCTATGGGAAAACAAAAGGAGAATTCTGTCATGCAATGGAAATGGGCATTCCCAGGTGTATGGACTTTGCATGGGTAATTTCCCCAAACAAGTCTTTAAGAAGAACTTCAAGCCAAGCCACACTCCAGCAATAAGCAGAGATCAGCGATGGGCAGCCACAAATGGGGCAGATAAGCAGCCAAAAGTTCAAATGCTTTAAAAAACCTTGTTCAAACCTCTTGAGTCTGCAAAACTGTGGTGGAAATCTCACAAGAACAGACCTTCTTTGTGAGATTTATTACATGCCTACTTCAAGTCCCAGCTGGAAATACCACAGAACAGTCTTTCCCATTGTATTTTGACATTTCAGCCGTGGCTAGAAATAAGAGGTAAAAGAACTTATCATAACTTTTGAGAATGTTGGAGCTTTGAAATGGTTGAGTTCAAACTTGATTACAGCCATGAGAGGAGGCCTGGTCTGTACTTTCCTGAACTCACTTTGCAAACACTCCATGTGTAATGCTGCACACACAGCAAGCAGCGACTTCCAGAAGGCTGTCAGAGATCAGGTAGACACGTCCTTTCTCTTTCAGCAAGGGATAGATCAAACTTCCATGCCTGGATTTATGTGATGCATGGGGCATTACAATATAGCCTTGGCTAATTAGTGAAACAGCAAGAAAAAACCCAGTAACAAAAAGATTGCAGTTGTCTTTGCTGCCAACAGATGTTGAATTTCAGGATTTGATAACTGTGCTACATATTTGTGCAGAATTTGACAAGGGTATTCTTTAACACTGTTTTAAGGAAAGAACAGGATCTTATTTAGGGATGCTGGAAAGATTTTGGCTTTTCTTATTTGCAAAGTTTTAATTGCTGAAAAAATCATGCTAGTTACCTGTATTTTCATTAATAGTTTCTGTGGTTCTGAATTGGAAGATTATATCATTAAACTTCCCAAAATGTTACTTTGGCAATATAACATACATGCACTTAAAACCCTGCAGAGCACATACAAATTTGTGTGTAGGAGTTGTGTTTCCTTCCCAGGGTGGGCTAGATGTGGCTTTACTCTGCAAATAACACTTGGCTGCCTTCTTGCCATGTTCTCCACTCCTGTTTTCCCACAACGTATTTATGTATTTTATGGTCCACCTGTTTCCTGCCACAGCATTGATCTTCTCGGATTCAGTTTCTGCAGTCACTGATTCTTTATAAATGTAATTAAAACCTCCTCTGTGTTCCTGAAACAATACAGTTCTTGGTCTGTATTGTTTTGATGAGCAGATAGCAGAGTCTGTTGTATGTATGTTACACTTTTACCTGCAAAGCTCATGACATGTGGCCACCATGTCCACACTGGTGGAGGGAAAGTACTTCAGCCTTAGGAAACAAACCTTTCTTTTCTGGAAAGTGTGTACTCTGTTATTTACTTGTGCAATGGATCTGAACACCATGTATTGATATGCCACAGGCTCAGACTTAAGAGAAACAGAAAATATTCCCCATTTCAGTGGGAAAGATTGCAGGTTAAAAGGCTGTAGTAGCCAAGTAGAGACTGATCTTACTTTATCTGTGCCTGTGTTTATTGCTCTACCTTGAGTATAAATAAGAGAATTAACTGAAGTTTCATGGCTTTGACTTCTACATGATCTTTAACCTCTTCTGCCTTTAGAGAGTCTGGGCAAACTTTTGTGATATTTTTACGTGCATTTGTAGAAAGATGGTTTCCTGTCTCCTAATTCTCTGAAGATGTCACACTGCATTAAAACAGCCCAGCTCCACCAACCAGCACCCATTAATCAGGAAATCTGGTGAACCCTACTGAACTTAGCAGCAAAATGGGATTGATGGGTGCAGATGAGATTCTTGCAAACATTTCACATGAGTGATTCTTTGACAGCTCTAATTGCTGGAAAGTTTACTTCTCCTGTGGGTCAGAAGTGGGAAATTGCTTTCTCCTGATTTACAGCAATGGGAGACTCATCAGTGTTTCCTTCCAGCCAACTGGAGCATTCCCCTCTTGCAGTTTTGTTTATTCCTCATTGCCATCTCCTCTGTTCATTTGTTTCTCATTTTATGTTTACAGCCTACTTAGAAAAGAAGCCAAAATACAAACAATCCTTAGATGTTAATGAGATTCTGCGGCCAAAATAAAATCTTGGGAAGAAAGAAAAAATGCTGCACATCAGGGAACATAATCAAAACAAACCAAACACATGCTCTGGATTTCACTCTTCATTAAAAGGAGTAACAGCAATGCTTCTGTAATAATCTACCATAAGAGAACTGTAGTAAAAGAACTTCATAAAAATCAGTGCTTTATTCCTCACAATTCTAAAGCATTGCCTAACAGGTTCAAATCAGTTTGCTGAACAGTCACATGTGGAACCACCACTAAATATTGCAGTTTACACCCTTTTTTCATTGTTTTTTGTTTAAATTTGGATAGTTCACTTCTCCTGAATCCTGAAAAAAAAAAAAGAAAAAAAAAAGGGAAAAAAGTCACCATGGAGCTTGTGCAAGAGTTCATTATTTTTTATTATCACTCTTTATTTGTTTTCAGTATTAATGAAAACAAGTTTAAATACCCCTTTCCATTGATTTCATGTGGGATTCATATGGAAATAGAAGGTTTGCATTCTGTATGTGTGTGTACCCCACTCCATACCGTGCAGTGAAGCACAAGAGCCAGGAGAGCTGTGGGGAAGGTGCTGAGACCAGCAGAGGTTTGTGTTTTATCCTCCAGAGCTGCTCTCACAGTGCCACAGTCCAGCTGCTCCAGGGGCAGATCAGCACAGAAGGCCTTCCCAGCTGGGCCCACGGTGCCCCAGGGTCCAGGCTATCAGGCACCATCACAGGGGTGAGCCAAGGGCAGGGCAGAGCTGGGAGGTCACTGCAGTGACAGTAACCAGGGTCAGACACAGCCCAGGGGTGCTGGGGCAGGTCTGTGGGAATGGTTGAGCTGGGAAGGGAGTCCAGGGGTGAAGGATCCCTGCAGTCCAGGCTGTGACTGGAACAGGCACATCTCTGAGGAGGCTCAGACAGGACTGATGGACTGGGCTGAGGTGAAGAGGAGCCCATGGCCAAGGGCAGGGTGTGGTGGGGGCCCCAGAGGGCTGCTCAGGGCTGTGCTAGTGCGCTCAAGCCTGAGAAGTCCTTCCAGCTCTTGAGGCAACTGACATTTACTGAATGAGCCAGAGCAGGGAAGGAGTCTGTTCCCTGAGGTTAATTACTCCTGAGAGCATCAGTAAGTCTGTGTAAATACCGAGAGTGTAACCTACCACACATAAAGAAAGTAACTGTATGTAAAAGCAATCATGATCCAGCTGAAAGACTGTATTTCAAAATGTTTGTTCCTGTGGAAAGATGCCATGGAAGTGCTAGACTGATCCAGCACCTACTGTGTGCAGAGATGCACTCTGAAGGGAAACAATTTAAATCCAGGTGTGGAAAATGTTTTGGCAATACAGAAGGACATTTCTTCCTACACCTTCCACCTCCCTTTTTTTTTTTTTTTTTTTTTTTTTTTTTTTTTTTTTTTTTTTTTTTTTTTTTTTTTTTTTTTTTTTTTTTTTTTT
>JAWWEV010000018.1:14727865-14744472 GCA_035583235.1 Hafferia zeledoni | reverse complement strand
TTTTTTTTTTTTTTTTTTTTTTTTTTTTTTTTTTTTTTTTTTTTTTTTTTTTTTTTTTTTTTTTCCCCAGAAATCAAGGCAGGTCTCAGTGGTTTTATGTCCTTTGAAAATTTGCCCCTGTCTTGGAACTGTGGCAGAAGTGAACTTCTGAAACACAGCTCTGAGTTTATTATTGGGAAAACAAAGGTTACATAATCTGGCTAAAATCCTTCTCAGAGTAGCTTAAATAATGAAGCTACAGAGCTTCATAAATGCATTTGAAACACAGCTCTTCATTTCTGTTTTTTGTAGTAGTGTAACATCAAGAGGATGACCAATAGTCTTTATTGTCCTATGGGAAATCATTAAGATGATGAAGGTTAAAGTGTGGTAGACAGAAATCCTGCACAAATGGGGATGTTTTACTCAAACTCAATTGGTTGTTATTTAAAAATTTATTTAAGGCCAGCAGTGATGCTGAGACCTGAGGGAAAGGGCTCTCAAGGCCCAGAATTGCTGCTGCCAGTTTGCTGTGGCCTCTTGCCCCATTTGAGGGTAAGGAGCAGGGCTGGCACGTTGGGCATGGGAACTGGCCCTGTTTAAGGGGATTTTTCTGCTCTACCCATGTCTTGTAGCTGTGACAAAAATTCAGGCTTCCACTTGCAGTTTTCCAAGTTAGCAGGAACTTGCCTTATTTTCCTGGACTGCTGCTCAGTTGTTTTCCGACAACTATCAGAGCCCTGAATGAGGGGGTTTTATTTTTAGTTTTTAATGGGTATGGAAAGCTGCTGAAATTGAATTCATGAGGGAAGGACTTCAGGAAGAGGAAAAATGGCAGACTCCTTAAAACACAGACGGAGGTTTCTGAGGAATTTGTGCCAATTAAAACAAGACTGTGAAACAAAATATCTTTAATAATAGGACCAGAATAAAGTTGCAGCTTGTGAAAGTTCCTCATGTTTCACAATGTTAGGTTATGGCAGTTGCTATGTATTAATGCAACAAATCAATGGCACAGAATTGAGAGTAGTGGGTGTGTCAGTTGTGAAAACCAAAGGGAGTGGATTCATTATCCAAACTCTCCCTACTCCCTGCCTTGCACTTTGGAAATCCATGGCTTTCACATAGCAGATTTTTGCTGAAAAGAAGAAAAAACATGAAAAAGCAAATACATAACACATAACACTCAGGTTTAAGTTTGCTTTGTAAATCCTTAGAGGGTAGTTAATACGTAGTAAAATCTTGCAGCAGAGGGTGGGACAACCCTGACAAGCCAGTACCTTCCCATTTGGTATTTCCTTTGTTATTCGATATGTCGGCCTAATTTGTACATAATCATTTAAAACATAAGACTATGGAGATTTTCTGGATGACTTTATAGGCTAAGCTTGTTCCCAGCTCTGGTTTGCAAAACAGAAAAGCAAATTAGATTGTCAAATGAAAGTTAGGTAGAAATAAGAGAAGTATTTACGAAGTGTATTCACAGTTCTCTGTGCTTCATGTCATTGAACGTATTTGCCAAGGATGAAGCATGAGCAGCCAGCACATTTATTTCTTCACAGAAGGAGTGGTGGCCCTTGTGTGGGGCTCAGCAAAGGCAGTACCTGGGAGGGGGCTGGCTGAAATGGGTGCAGTTTGGTTCTAGTTTATATAAACAGCAAAGTGGTCACTACTGGCACAATTTACATCATTCCTGTATTTTCAAGATTTTGGCACTTTACTTAGAAAAGGCCCCCTTAGCCATGAAATCTGATTTGCTGAGGAGATAAATCTGTTTTACTATCTGTGTGAAAGTGGAAAATTTTCACAGAATCACCCATAAAAAGGTTCATTATGTTACTTACAGGCATCATTCAGGAGATACTTAATTACTTGATCTTGCAGATGGAGGAAGAAACCTGAATTTCTAGTTTTTCCAAAATTGTACTTTGTTAAAAAATTTGCTTCTAAAGAGTTGAATCACTTCTTTAGTTTTCTAGGCATTCCATTTCAGTGAAGCTTTGCTATTCTGTTTGAACATCTCGTGAAAGGAATCAACTTGCTGATAGGAAAAACATTTTCCTATTCTGTGTCTGTGAAGTAAATGTAAAGTGAGCCCACGTTTCACACAAACAGCCAGTGTTCCTCAGGACTGGGGAGTAAAGAGCACTTTACAGCCAATTGTACTCCCAGTCTGGTCTCTCTTGAGAAGATGTTTGTTAATCTTGTTACTAATAATGGTGCTGTCATGGCATCTGCTGTTTTGCAGTTGAACTACTGAAAGTGAATCCTGACACTCACCAATTGCAGGCAAATCAAGCCAGTGGTCAAGTTTGTGTCTCATTATCAGCTTTTTGAATTATTCTTATTCAATAAAATTTTAAAAGTATTCCAATGCAGAGTTATAGTCATCCACAAGGAATGTGGTGTTCATTGTGGAAATAATACACAATTTCTCCTAATTACATGGTATGTTAAAAATAAAATCTAGAATAGCAATCAAAGGCATCCTTTTCTCCCACACATTGTGTATTTACTTGTGGTTTTCTTTGCATGTGTAGTATAATTGCTTTGTTTGAATTCCATTATATACATATCTTCCAGTGAGTTGCACATAGATTTTCCTTTATATTAATGGTCTAGACATGAAAGGGAAAATTAAGAAAGAATTAAGCAAGAAAAGAACTGTAGAACACAAGGATTTCATATTTCCTTGGCATGTTTCTGTTTTTTAAATGTCAATAGTTGATGCTGCCTAGAACAGTGGAATATCAGAGGCTTTCCTGCTGCAGGAGATGAAAGAGCAAACTCTAAGGGCATAACTGAAACTTACCCTGTCTGATTTATGGATGACATGCATACTGTCTCTGACTATGTGACATAAGACTCTGCACATCACTGTTTAGTAAGAGCTTTAGTAAGAATTTAGCAGGGAAACTTTGAGAATGGTAAATGTTAGTTACTGGAAAGTCATAGCATTAAAAAGTTTCTGTGGCCACCTCCTGTAAAATTAAGTAACAATTCACAGTTCAAACAGGTTGGACAATAACTACTGGTAGTTCACAGTTATTTGCTGAGGATTTACCCGAATCTTTTGAAACCATCTGTCAAAAAAAATTTCTATTTTTCTACTTTATTGTGCTGTCATACTGTCAGCTTTTTATATGGAACATCCAGGCTGGGCTATGCAGTCATTTTACTCCCAGTACCACAGCCCTCAGAGTCTTCCTTATCCTGTCAGCCAGTGTGAGACCCACCAGGCTGACAGCTTGAATGGTCAGAGGAGAAACCCAGAGCACAAATCAAAGGCTGAAATAGGCCTGCTGTCTGAAAAGCTGTTCATTGAAATTATCCCTTCTCAGAGCTATTAATTGGTATGCAAAAAGGTTAATAAAATGAAAACTGAAAGAATTTACAGCCAGAAAGAAGGAAGACAAAGTAAGAAAGCTGTAAAACAGCAAGTGAAAAGAAATGCCTTTGCATAAAGGCCTTTGCTTTGCTGCCCGTTGCTTGTCCTGGTGTGGTGCAGCGTGGAGGGCAGGGCAGTGAGCTGTGCTGTGCTTGCCCCGCAGTGCTCGGCCGAGTGCGGGGACGGGATGCGCACACGGGCCGTGGTCTGCATGACCAACCACGTCAGCAGTTTGCCCCTGGAAGGCTGTGGCAACAACAGGCCCTCTGAGACAACCCCCTGCAACAACGGCCCCTGTGCTGGGAGAGTGGAGTGGTTTGCTGGGGGCTGGACACAGGTAAGCCCAGCGCGGTATCCAACGTACCTCTCGGATTTCTGCTGGTGTTTCAATTTCAAACTTGTATTGTTGTGCAATAACGATGTGTGTCATAAAGTATTTCTGCATCTCTGTTGAATATTTTGGGGGTTTTACCCTGTATTTTGCTGAGTTGATGTTCAGTAATTTTCAGCACCTGCTGTTGTTTTTTTACCTTGATGAAAACAAGATTTTGTTATTCTCTGTACATTCTCTTTTATTTTTCATCTATTGACCCAGTGTGTTTATAAAATGAAAGCATCTGCTTAGCATATTCAGGTGAACAGGAAAGCAACAGGTTTGCACCTTTTAAAGTAGAGCCTTTGGGATCATTCATGCATGCACAGAGATACACACACACACATATATATGGGATTTCCAAAAGATATGTAAGGCAAACAACAATGGCTAAACCCAAAAATTAGCTTCATTACTGCTTTGCCTCTGTTATAATAAGTGAAAGAACAAAATTTGGTTAGTGGCCTGTATCCTGATGCTCTTTCCTCAAGGCAGATTCTTCCCCATCTCAGTTTCCCTTCTCATTCCAAACAAACATTTCTGCTGTCAGGGACGAAGGCATTTCAGAGGCTGTCAGCTCATGCCAAGGCATTTCTGTCCCTTTGTGAGGGCTCTGGCACAGCCCAGAGAGCCTTTGGGACTGCTGGGGCCAGCTCTGGGGCGAGCTGTGCTGTTAACTCACTGCACTGCAGGTTCCAAGATCCTTCCAGGTGATAAAGAGATGGAAATGAAACTGGTACAGCTGAGGGGGAGATTACAGGGCTACTGCTATGCTAATGCTTTTGTTAAGTGATAATTATTTGTATTATATCAGATAACAAATTCAGATTTCAAAAATACTTATCTCCAGTTCTAAGGACAGATGCAATCAAGGCCTTGCTCCTTAGACCACTCCAGCAGATTGAATGGGAATTCTGTGTCCATTTTGCTGCCCCAGAGAGAGCTGTTCAGTAAGGGCATCCTAACTTTCCTGGTCTCTTCAGCTAATTCACCTTCTGTCTTTGCACAAGATTGAATTGTTTGGTGCACACCAAAGGTGCAAAGCCTTTGCTGTGTGTGATCTGAAAGCACAGTCTGACAGCATCAAATCCTGGCTGCTCAACAGCACAATGAAAGCAGCAGTCAGCAGAGGAGAGCAGGAGGGAGCACTGGTGGGTTGGCCCCCAGATCATGCTCTGCAGAGCTAAGGCTGGATGTTCACATGCTTCTGTTCACATTCTTCTGGAGGAACCTTTAAAAGAGAGCAGCAACAGAGTTGTTCAGTGTTAAGGAAAGTGCAGTTAATGTACTTCCCACAGAGGTTATTTTGGTGCATTTATCTTAAGGTTCTTCATTCAGCTTAAGGTTTATGTGGGAATCTGGTAGAGATTGTAAATTCTACCCAAAATACAAACAAAATCCCTACTGCTGATATCATGTGACTGCTTTAGGTTAGAAAAAGCCTTCTGAAAATCATAGTCTTTTTGCAACATAGAAACCCATATGTTGCTGGAATCATCTTCTAAAAACCTTTTTACAAGTGCCAGGAACAGTACTGTGTGTGTATCTAACCTTTAAATGGGCAGTAAGGATCCAAGTGAGTCAAGCTTGCTTTTCAGAACTGGAACACTACATCACAGGTACTTGCAAACATGAAAATAACAGCCTGGCAGATCAAGGCATTTTCTAAAACCCACACAGAATGTGGGGCTTTGTAAAGCCAAACTGTGCTCTAACCTTCTAACCTTCAAAAGTTCAGTGCAGCACATACAATCCTGCTTCAGCCAGAAGCAGCAACACTGTTTATGGAGAAAGGGAGTTAAACTTCTCCTTTGATTAGAAAACTAAATAAAAGTTGTTGGGTTTTTTTGTAGCTCCAGGTAAAGCAACACTTTCAGATTTCTGCAAAAGTATACTTAGAGTCATATGTCTTATTTGTTAAAATAATTAGAAATATGTTTTGAGTCTGTGGTACCACATGGAATAAAATTCACAGAAGTATCTTTTTAATTGCTGTAGCCATTTCTAAGATCAAAAATTAAATATGTAATATCTGACACAGTCAGTAGTCACTTGATGAGTTAAATCATTACTATACCCTTCAGCTTTCTCTTGTACTGGCACCAAACAGGGACTGGTGGCTACTATGTCAGTACTACAGACAAATAATTATAGTAACCCAAGCTTATCTAGGCTGCTCCTCTGATCCTAAGAGATAAAAATCTTACTGCAGGAACTTAGAGAATACCTTGCCCTTTTCCTTTCTCTTCAAGTCATATGCCAGTGATGGAAGCAAAGATACAGCTAAGTTCATTATTTTCTGAGAAAAGAACATATAAAAGTAAGGAAATAGATTCTGGATGTTAGTGTCTAGCTAGGTGTCCAAATTTTTCTGTTTGAATATTAATTTAAAATGCAGTCAGGTGTGTATGTGTGTGTGCTGTTTTATTTCAGGAACAAATATGTGGAGAAATATGTTACTTTGTAAACAAGGACATAAGTGGAATATCAAATTCCCCCACTCTTTTTTTCTGATACAGTGCTCTACTGAATGTGGCAGTGGAACCCAACAGAGAGAAGTCATTTGTGTTAGGAAAACTGAAGGTAATTTTGATGTTTTGAACCCCTATGAATGTTCATATTTGGAAAAACCTCCCAGCCAGCAATCCTGCTACCTCAAACCGTGTGGATCTAAGTGGTTTCATACAGAATGGAGCACAGTAAGTCCATCATGCTTTCCTATATCTATATTTTGGTTGATGCACCTTTTTGCATTTATATTGAAAGAGAGCACCATTTGGATAAAGCCACTGATCATGACAGGAATGCACAGGCATGTAACAAGAGTAATTCTAAAAAACCCTGTGCTCTATTACTGTTGCTACAGGACTGCTCTTTCTAAAGTGGGGAAAGGTACTTCAAGGAGAAAGAGCAGTTTAAGAATATAATACTGAGAAAACTTTGGTTAGTTTGCTACAGTGGCTGATTTTATGATCATGATAAGTTGTTTCTGAAACATAAGGAAAAGAAATAAGTATGCCAAAAAAGTCAGAAAGAAAACATTCTTACTAGTTTGGGGCTATTAAGATTTTAATCATTATAAATGACCCAGGTTTAATTAAGTTTGTGAGCATTAGGTCAAACTGGACAGTGAGCCAAATCTCAAAGACCTCAATGAGGCAAAATTCTTGAAGTCAACAGGGGATTTGCTTCAGTATGGGCAGAAATGTGTAATAATTGGCTTTAAAAATACCATGACAAGCAAGTACAAAAGTCTCTGGCTTCATAACAGATTTTGAAGGAGCACAGAAATATTTTCTTTAGAAATTCCAAGAAACCTGTAATGCTTAGTAAAATTGTTGTGCTACAAGAGGTGAAAAATAATTGAGTGCCAGAGAAAAAAAAGGCAATTAAAATTATTCCTGCTTGTATATTAAATGGCAAAAGGGCAGTGGAGGGTAGAGCAGTCAAGCAGTAAAGTTCAGTGCAGGGAGTTCTTGAAGTAGGAAATGTGAACACTGTGGAAAGAGTACATTTGAGAGAGATATATAAATAAGCAGAGAAAAAGAGACTAATTAAAGAAACAAGAAGCTAACTAATAAATTCAGGAAGGAAACTATCCTAGCTTGCTTTCTGTTGCACTGTGTCCACCAAATTTACTTGTCCAGTTTTTCCTCCTTTGGTCAAAAGTGTTTTGAAATCTTTAACAAAATTGTATATTATGGCTTCATAGATAGAAAATAAAAAGCTGTAGCAGAAGTTGATAGAAGGCTACAGTGATACCTTCCTCTGGCTTCAAGCTTCCTTTTTTTTTGTCTTTGTGTATTTACACGTCTCATATTGTCTTCATGAACTTCAGCTTAATTGTTTCAGTGTTCCAAGTCGTGTGAAGGCGGATTTCGGGTGCGGGAGGTGCGATGTCTCTCGGATGACATGGCAGCCAGTTCCCAGTGTGATCCACAGCTGAAACCTGAAGAAAAAGAACCGTGTAACACACAAGATTGTATCCCTGAGATAGGTAGGGAAGCTTCTGCTTTAACTGTGGCACTCCATCTAGTGGCGAAAATATTTAATAGTCTTGCCGAAGTTTTAAGTGTATTTTCTTTATCAAGTTCAGAGTTTTATTTTTACACAAAATACAGCTTTTTTTATCCTGTCAAAGTAGGGTTTAATTTCTGATTAAAAATGTTTTCCTTGTAATATGTAAGAAACTGGCTGGAAGTTGCTGAGAATGTGGAGGGTCTGCTTCTGTGAAACCAGTGCATTCAGGGTGTTTTCCTGCTGTCTCTCTGCATTCTCCAAGGTTTCTCTTGGCAGAGTCTTTAAAACAAAAAGAGGGTCATGTGTGATATATTGTATTTGGTAACAGGCTCTATGAGAACCAACAACATTAAACTAAGACATGAAGTGCAATTAAGCAATTTTCTTTCATAGATATATTAAATATACACATACACACCATTTGGCTTTGGAATTAGTCATTCAGCTCCTACAGATTTGATTTTCAGAGGAATGAGAATGGCTAGGGAAAGGAAGATACAAGAATTTAGAAACAATTTTACCTCTTAATGTTCTGCAACAGTTTCCAGTTGAGAATCCTTCAACATACTTTAAGATAACTACATTAAAAAATAGAGATAGGTATATTTCTTCCATGCTTTATGTACCTTTCTATTACATTGTATAAAATCATGAATAATCTAACTTATTGGCATCAGTAGCCCATTTTGACCTGACAATGAATGTTTAATACAGAGCCAAAGGATTTTTCCTGGTAAAAGAAAGAGGATTGGTTATTTGTTGCTCTGTTACTGCATTCTTCAGTTTCTTTTCTCTTGGTTTTTCTCCCCAGATGAGAACTGCAAGGATAAATACTACAACTGCAACGTGGTGGTTCAGGCGCGGCTCTGTGTCTACACCTACTACAAAACAGCCTGTTGTGCCTCCTGCACCCGCGTGGCCAACAGACAGTCAGGGTTCCTGGGACGGAGATAACACACGCTCTGTGCTCTGAGTGTCAAGGGCAGGCTGCAGGTGGAGCTTCAACAGTGTTACTGCTGTGACTACAGCAGTTTTAGCTTCTTAGAGATGGGGGTTTGTATTGCTGAGTGCATCAAGACTATGGTTAAATCTCACACCCTTTCAGTTATTGTGCAGTTATCTCTTTTAAGATGTTTGTTGTAAAACCATGATCTTTTTAAAGCATTAGTTTTTAATGATACTATTATTTGCACCTGCTCATCAGATAATTATTTAAGGAACATACCAGCCTTAATGTTGTGAAATTAATGAAAACTAAATCAATTGCAGGGAATTATGGAAATAGTTGACCAGTATGGATGCAGCTGCTGCATTTTTTTCTGAGTGCTTACTTTTACCTGGTATTTTGGACTGCCTTAAATTAGATGGCTAAATCAATGAAACATGCACATGAGAAAAATTATTTCCCAAAGAACCAGACCTTTAAAGACCCATTTATCATCAGTTTCTTAGCACTCTAACATATATTTTTAATTACTTCAGTCTCTTCATAATAAATTAGAGTCACTGTTAAGCTCTCTCAGTTGTACTTTTAACTAACGTCCTGTCCTCAGGCAGCAAATATTACACACTTGACTGCCAAAAAGTGCCTTTATATTTAATTCATAAACTCTTGAAGATACACTTTTCTAATTTTGTATGTATTTTAAAATACATTACCTCCCAGAGTGACACTAGTGTGTGTCTAGCCCTTCAAGTCTTTACCAACAGCTGCTGTCAGTGAGACAGTTTCACCAGAAAGGTGAGGAGCCTTCGCTGGTGTAAAGTGACTGCTCCCACTGGTGAGATTTCTTTGCTGTAGGGCTGTTATTTCAGTGAACTGGGATCTTGCCTAATTCTTTGTCTCTGCACTATTGCTTAACAACTACCATACCAAAGTACTTTGTTCAGACTTAGTCTGGATATGTCACCAGTTTCTGAAACAACCACCAAAGGATTCAGGCCTGTGTGCTTTGTAGTAGTCATTACTCTTGGTATCAGGCAGCAGCGTGAGTGTCACAGCTGAGTATCTGTGAAAAGGAGATCTTAGCTATTGACATTCTTCAGGTTTTGATCAGTTGTTACAGGCTACTTGTCTTTTTTTACTTACTGTTTCATCCCACAGATCTATTCATACCACTTCTTTTCTATTACTCAAGAAGGGCTACAGATTTAGAGCTGAATGTAAGTGATGATTTTTCATTTCTGCAATTACTGTACTCAGCCTTGGGACTTGCTAAAAGCAAATAGGGTATGCTCTGCAGTGCAGGTGAGTTTTTGCATTATCTCCCTGTTGTCTAGCCTTTACTTGAGAGGTCTTTCAAATGTGTAAATCAGGCTGAGGGGAAAAAATTAAACACCTCTGCTTATTCAGCTGTTTATTACAGCATACTGCTTGTAAATTAGTGATGCTAAACTATGTTTCTAAGGTGCCTGATGTCTGAGTTGAAAAACAGCTGCAATAATCATGTTAAGTCACTCCCAGAGTGATATAACAGTGCTTAAGGTGTCCTGCTACTGATGCAGAACCATGTTTGAGCCTCATTGTGTATTCTTTTCTTCTTAGTGCTTTGGTGGAGAAGATGTGAGAAGGGAATAGAGCTCTGGGAGGCAAAGGTTGCCTGGTGTGGTACTAGGTCACATCACTTTTTGCTGGAAGCCACAGGAAGGTGGAATTCCTGTAGTCTAAAAGCTGCCTTGCCTTGAGACAAACCTTGAGTTTTTTTGTTTGGTCACCTGTGAAAAATATAGTTCAGACATGATGAACTACTGCTGTTTGGCTAAATGAAGTGAAGGAGTGTTTCCCCTAAAAGTTAGCCTTTGTGACTACAAACTAGTAATGTCTTGGCTGTTTCTATACACCTTGACTTGAGCTTTTTCACTGTAAGTAATTGATATAAAATTGTTAGAAACAGAAATGCTAATTAGAAAACTTCTGAGTTCATGAACCTTTTACAGTGCTGTTCCCTTGTGTTATGAAGATTTTTCCATGAAGATAACTTACAGATTTGTGATCACATTATATTCCTTAGATTCTTGACCAAAGAATGTTATGGAGAAAGTGCAGTGTAAACAAATCTGGAATCCAGTATTTCTAAATACAGATTTTCATCGGTGTATCTCATTGTAGAAAATTTTGACATACATTATATAATTTTTGCTGTTGTCTCTTTTGTCCCAAGGAAGTGTATCCAGTCAGCTTGAAGGAAATTCCTGTTCCATAAAAAGGCTTTCTGGAAACCCTAAGGTGAAGGAGATGCAGGGAGCTAATCAGGTTTGCAGTCAGTCCATAGAAAATTATCTTACACACACTTTCAACTGTGAGACAGTCAGCGACAGCACAGGGACATGAGATCCTCTGATTTTATAAAGTATGTTATTTTGCTCTGGAATATGTGGCCATTAGGTTATTGTACAAAGATGAGCACCTTGTAGGCTCTATTCAGCTAAAGTAAACAGAGTTCTTGGCAGCTAAATATCAAAGAATATATACTTACACATAGCAATATAACCCTGTATTATGCCTGATATATACAGCTTTGTGAATTGAATGCAGTGAGCTATGGTTATACAAATGGTACTTCTTTTTGTTTTCATAAGTAAAGAGACAGTTTTCAGATGTACCAGATAAAACAAAAAATACTATTTCACCTAATTAAACATCTAATGGTGAGGAAACTGCCAGAATGCTGCTGAACTTAATCATTTATCATCTCTTCTTGTGTGTCAGCATCATCAAAATAGTTGTTCCTGCAAAATGAACTAATGAGCCCTTTTTATCAGCACTTTGATATACTAATATTGTCTGCACAAAGTAAGGGCTGTGCTAAGATTTCACTGTCTTGCAAAGCACACTTCAGAAATTGTGCCTGCAGCAAATGTTTGTTTTAATGGTGCAGTGCACCAGCTTAGGATGATGCCTGCAGAGGACCTGATTTTACTCTTGCTGTATGTCAAAGGTGGCCTTAATGAAAGTAGTAGACTTAGAGCAGATATAAACCCAGTAAGTAAGAAATAATGCAGACTTCTGATTTTCAATGATTTAATTTCTTTTTCTGACATTTTAACATTAATCAAAATCCTTCAGAATGGTGTAAGAAAAATGCTTCCCTGCCTTGAGGATTTTCACTTTACACAATCAAGGAAGAGCAGAGTAAGTTAGATTGTTTATTTAAAGAGTCTAAGCAGTCCATCTGCTTATGTGGTAAGTCTGCATAAAGCTTTCATGTCTTCCAGGCATGCAGCTGGCCAAAACTGGCTCCATCCAGAGCAGGCTCTGTGTCTCAAAGCACTTTCCTTTTGGAATTGAGGACTCCTGGTGCAGTTGTTTATCAAGTTATCCAGGGCCCATCAGGGTTTGCTGCCTCCTTCAAGCATGTGTAGGTAGAATTCCTTGTGTGCTGCAATTGCATGCCAAGTTTGGGAGCACTGAATTCATGGAGTTCTCCCTTCCTCTCTGAGAGGATGGTGTGGAAGCATGAGGTGAGCGTTGCTCCTGTGGGAATGGCCCAATGAGACAGAAGTCAGTGTTTGCTTTGGTGCCTCTGGCCTTCAGTCCCCAGCGCTCTGAGTTTGGGAAGGGCTTGTTCAGAGCAGTCAGGTGCTGGGGAGGGCAGTGCAGGTGCTGTGGGTGATCCTGCAAGCCTTGGAGTGCAGCTGCAATGTGTGGCCACGCACTCGAGGCAGGACTGCCTCAGCATCCCTGCACAGGAACTCATGTCTTTCTCATTACACACATAACCTTCTCTTTTTCCCCCAATACTTCAGCAAAAGGAGAACTTTCTGTATGAATAAAGCAGTGTTTAACACTAAGTTATTGGTTAGATCCCAGTTTTTTGATAATACAGTGCAGTAATGTATCAGTCATATATATATATATGTAATTATAGCCCTGACTCAAGAGAGTACATTAAACTGGTAGAACAGAAGACCAGATGGGGCAGCATTTCCAGGACCTTCTGACTTTCTTTGATTATGTCTGAGTCCTAGAGAGTGCCAGTGGTCACCTCTGAGCGAGGAAGGAGTTAGGGGCTCAAACAATTTATGGCTGGTATAGGGGAGGTTATGTCTACCTGAACCAAATCCTTTATTTCCTCCCTTTATACCACTGCAAGTAGTAAAATATCCTTTGCAGGGCTTTGCTTTTCCCCATTCTCATCCTGACCTGGCTCCCTACACCCCCAAGTCTACTCTTTTTCCTCTTATCTCACTTTCATCCCTTTGTCCTTTGGACAATTTTGCCAGAATTACTGAAAATCCTGAGCTGGTGTTTTGGTTTCTAAGAATCTGTGTTAGAAATTAGCCCAGATGTTAAGAGAGCTCTATTCCTGCCAGTGCCAGCCCAGGGATTTTTGTGTCTGTGCCTGTCCATGTTGGGTGGCTTTAAATATGTGGTGGTAAAGTATATACTGAATTAACTCCTGTGCAATGAACCTCTGACTACACAGCTATTGAAGTGTGCAGTGGCCCTTTATTCTCATATATAACATCACATAAAAAAAGGATTATCCTCTTCACAGAGGAAAAGCTGTGTGTTTACCTGGTCTTCTTGAGACTTAGACTTAGTGTCTCTGACTTCTTAAGACCTGTTCTGTGTGTGGGCAGGTAATTTCTGTGCATGCTCGTAATTCGAACACAAAACATGAAATTCTGAACAGGAATGTAAACTTCCTTTATGTCTAAAATTAAAGAATGTTTGTGGGAGATCAGTTAGGTGTTGCTTAGAAAACAGAGTAAATAGTTATTTCCACATCAGAAATGAAAAATCATCCACTAAGCATTTTCAATATATTTTAATGCAAGTTTGTGATCATTATAATATCTCAGTAATGTGGGCAAAATTCAGACGTGGGGAAAGGGAGAAAATTCCGTGTAAGAGAACTCACAACAGACCTGAACTCAGCTCTTTCTTCTCAGCTTTTACCAGCCAGAGGTTTGTAAGAATGAGAGTGCCCAATTTTCTATAGCCCCATGTACTATTATGGTGGTATTTAGATAAATACCACCATACCTGGAGAGGAGAGGAGCTTAATTTTGATTTATCACTGACCTTCCAGCAACAGTCATTGCTGCTTGCCCTGACCTGTTTTTCTATGCTGTGTTTGGGTCTCTTGAGACCAGTGGCCTTGGCAGGGGTTGGGTACATATGAGCTTGTGAAGTCCCATCATAGTCACTCAGGATCTACATAGAGGATCAGGAAGGACGGGAGATAAAAGAAATCCTAACTTTTTTTATATGTATAAAATTGTCTACTTGACCCTCATAATTGATTTTGGCAGAAGGATATACTTTATTATAACTTATTTTGTTGTTATTTGTAAATACAAGATGTCTATGGGAAATATGTAATTCTGAGCTGTGTCTATGGAACAAGCCACTGCACCAAAATATTTCAAATATTTAGAATAGGCAGATTTTTTTATTAAAAGGGACCTAATATGTATTTATTTACATATACCATTCAAATTTTGCCCAGCTTTTTCATTATACTAACCCAGCTTTTTAGGGAATTTTATAGCACAGGTATTACATATATATTTTTGTATATATGTCATACTGTAAATCCATAATACAATTTTCTAAACTTTCTGATTAGCCAGTTCCTTGAGTGAATTGAAGGGGGAGAGTATAGGCAAATTGCTTTCTGACTCGTTCAGGAATATGTATCTGTGGCAATGTACCTGAACCAGAACTGTACAGCATCCTTTTCATATTGTATGCATTTTCTCTTTGATGAAAAAATGTTAACTATTTTTGTTTATGACTAATTTATTTTTTATTATTGTGAAAAATAAAGTAACTCATGATGAATTTATGTGACGTGTTTTGTTTCTTATTTGCTTGATCTGTACTCCAGTTTCTTGAGAATTAAGTGCAAGTATCAAGGAGGGTCCAATACACTAAGAGAATCTTTATGCAAATTTAGAGTGGGCACCATATAACCAAGGTGCAGAAAGTTGAATAACCCGTGTGACAGCCTTGGAGGAGTGTTGGGAATGCTCTGAGACTGCCTCAAGGTGTGGGAATTGCACAGAGGAGCCCACGGGTGCCAGAAATGTGCTGGTGTAAAAGTAAATGCATGGGAGAAATGAACCCAACTCAAGAGATGTCATGGATGTACTGTAGATGTTCTGGAGCCTCACCCTTTTCCAGTGCAGTCTGGATCAGTCCATGGCAAATGGTGGGACTGTGCTTCCACCCCTGGGGCAGTCGATTCCATGTGTACTGCCCACCCGTCCAGGGGAAAGCAAACTGGGGCCTGCACTCTGCTGCCAAAGGAATGGAGAATGAGGCATTGGCCATGTAAAGTGTCTTGGGCACTGGAGAAACGTGCCATTCAAGGCAGACCTTCTGCTGGAGCTGATGGAGGCTCACACTGGTTCCTCCCTGCTCCGACACGACCAGAGCAGCACCACAGATTTCACTGTAATTCCATTATAAATAAGTGAAGTCACAGAATCACAGAATCGTTAAGGTTGGACAAGAGCTCTGAGATCATCGAGTCCAACCTTTGACCAAACACCACCACATCAACCAGGCCACAGCACTAAGCACCACATCCAGCCCTTGAAGTGCCAAGAGAGAAAACCCCTCACTGGAACCTCTCTGGAGTTATTCATCATCTGCCCTTCCATCTCTGCCATTGCAGGTAGTTCTGCCCGGCTTGTGAGGAGGGAGTTGCGGCTGTTCCCAATTCACGGTAACGGGGCACTGTGAGGGGGCAGGCGCTGCCTGAGCCATGGTGGTGGCTGCCCATGGGAGTGAGGGGGGACCCACCTGCGTGTGAGGGGACCTGGCAGAGAGGGTGCACCAACTGGGGCATCTGGTGGGACCAGCCCAGGAGTGAGGGGGGACCGGCCTGGGTGTGAGGGGACCTGGCAGGGAGGGGAGACCGACTGGGACATGAGGCAGGACCGGCCCGAGAGTGAGGGGGGAGCAGCCCGGGCATGAGGGGACCCGGTTGTGAGGGGGGACTGGTGTGAGGAGGGACTGAAGGGGAGCTGTTATATATTAAAAAAGCTGCTAAATCACAGACATTCCCAATTAAGCCTGGATTTATTAATATAGGTAAATTTTTCCTTTAAAAGTTTTAATTGTTAAGATTTTACTAAGCTAACACTTAAATAGAAAATAGCTGATAAAGAACTAATGTAGAATTATTTTAGGCCAAAGTCATGGGTGCTTCTAATGTAATAACCTTGCATTTTTGCTTAACCTGCTGAGAATTTTCCAGCTTTTACCTAAGGGATATGGCTTTGGCAAGTAAAGACAAACTGGGAAAAGAACATAACTTTTGCAAGTAGAAAGGATGTATCTCTTCAAACTGACAAGTGACCAACCAACAGCCAACATTCCAGGCTGGGAAGCAATTCATCCAAGACAGGATACATCATACAAAGGATTTTTATGGACTAGAAACAAAGGACTTACATTAGTGAGGAGGTGTGGAAAGGCAGGATTTAAAATCAATGTGTAATGACCTTTGAAAATGCAAGGTTTTTGCTTTTGTAATTCCATTGGGAGTACATATGGTGGATTATCCCCAGTACTTCTCCACCACTGAATAAAAAGAAATGTAACTTAACACTGATGAACTTCAATGCTGAGTGCATTTCTCTCAACTAGGACCGGCACCCACACCCTGTGCAGGGCAGCCCAGCTGGGATGGAACACGGGTGGTGGTGCTAAGGAAAGTAAGATCCAAGTAAAGTTGTATTTAGACCTTTGATTCTATTCAACTGTCAGAATTAAAACAGGTCCATTAACTCTGGATTTTCTTTTCCTTACCAGTGGCTGGAGGCATGGCCCAGTTAAGACTGGATGATGGTAATGTTTCTCACAGAAATCAAATTACTGTTCAGTAGAGC
>JAWWEV010000018.1:14713877-14727765 GCA_035583235.1 Hafferia zeledoni | reverse complement strand
TGCAAATGAATCAGAGAAGTATACCAGTAATGATGAAGAAAATCACACTGTGTGCTTTTAATTTCGTTGGTGTCCAGGCACTGTAAAACCATTAGTCAATTTGTGCCAGACCAACACAGCCAGTCACTCACTCCCTGCCTGTGGGATAGGGGAGAGAGTTGCAAGAGCAGAAATGAGAGAACTCGTGGGTTGAGATAAAGACAGTTTAATAAGTAAAGCAAAAGCCACGTGGATAAGCAAAGCAAAACAAGGAATTCAATCACCACTTCCTACAGGCAAGGCAGGCATCCCTAGGGATGTCCCAGCTGTGTCCTCTCCCAGCTTGTGTCCCTCATCCTCATCACTGGTGGGCTGCTGTGGGGAGCAGGAAAGGCCTTGACCCTGTGTAAGCCCTGCTCAGCTGGGATGGGAACACCCCTGTGTCATCAATGCTGTTTCCAGCACAAATCCAAAACATGTGCCCATGCCAGCTACCATTGAGGAAACTACCTCTATCCCAGCCCAAACCAGCACAAACTGTTATTTGGAACAGGCAACCTTTCTCCAATGTACCAGGTAAGGTGCAATCTGAAAATTCTATTAAGGAAACTTTTCAAATTCCTTTGATAAATAACTGTAAATAATATAATTTCCCAGCATTCCAATTTGGTTTTATTGCTATGTATGTTTTGGGGGTTTTTAAAACCACCCCAGTCCTTAATGAATGGTCCTGTGCAGTTGTGTGGATTGTAACTACCTTGGCCTCTCTGGTTCCAGTTACTGAATCTGAAATCACATGTCTGAAATGGCAGTGGATAGTAGTGTTATATTAATCCAGTGGAATTTGGATCCTTTTGGAATTAGGAACTGCCTGCATCCAGTAAAAATTTTTGCTCTATATTAGGACACACGAGCAAGAGTCAGCCCTTGTGGGACTGCATTGCCCAGCCTCTGGCAATAGTGAACTCATGCAAACAGCTCCTACTTCCCAAGCCACGTTACCAACTGGCTTGAGTGTTGCCACATGTCCCTGTGGTGTGAGGCTGAAAGAAAGCAGGAGATTTGCCAAGGAGAAACCACCAATTTGGATTGTGTTGTTGTGGAGTTTTGGGAAGGGATCCTTCCTTACTCTGGAAAACAGAACCATGAATCTGATGGAGAATAAATCACAAAATTCCACTGAAACGAAGGGAGCTACACCAGACTGCAAAATGAGGCAGTCTCTGGTAAAAAAATACTTTTCCATTATATGAATGGATCTATTTATACCTGCAAGAGAATATCAAAACTGAATTAAAAGTGTGTTGCCCTGGTAAGTAAACTAAACTATGTTTTCTCTCCTTTAGCTATTGCTTCAATTTTGCACAGGCCTTGGAAGGGATGGAACTTCTGACCTCAGAGCAAAATAGGAGGAAAGATGCCAGTGGAAGAAAATACTACTGGAGCTGAGGGCACTGTTTTGGAGCAAGTCTAAGGTATCCTCTCTTGTGTTTTTTAAGGATTGTTCACTTTATTGTACCTCTGCAATTTTAAAGTTTTGTTAAATTCCAGACTTCTCTGCTGCTTCTGCAGCTCTTTGCCTGCAATTTGTGACATAATTGCTGCTGCTGGTTCCAGTGCACAGTCAGGTGGTGTCTGACTGCAGAAGGTACTTTAAATAAGTCAGAAGGCCTATTTAGTTAAAATAAAATAACAGGTAACACAAAAAAGAAGTAGCACATTACTGTTTCTCCAAGAAGCTCTTAACAATCTCCTCCTAGTATGAGCTAATTTATTTTCTCAAGATCATCACATACTTTATTTCCAACATTAGGATGTTCTCTTTGAACCAGATTTCCTGCTGTCTGGAAGAGGCTCTTGACTTTTTCACTTGTTTTGTGGAAAAAAAATGCTTCCTGTTTTTTTACAGCTGAGGGCTAACTTTTCTTGGAAATGGTTACTAGTACCCCAGGGAGTCTGCTATGGATGCAGAATGAAGAGGTAGCTGGAATGTGGCTTACCCAAAAGACTGTCATAAATTCACTAGGTCAGGATGGACTTTTAAACATGAGTGAATGTTGTCTGACTGCCACAGAATAATGGGAAACGAGAATTTGTAAAATCCAGTCCAGTTTAATTACAAAGCAGCATCTGTCTCAGAAATTATTTTTGCTTGTAATGGGATCAACTTGCTCAGCACTGAATTTTGGCTAAGACTGGAGGATAAAATGTGGTCATACTTCCTAGTTTCATCCTGGAGATTGGCACATGGTGCACTCAGCTATATAAATGCACGAGTATCCAGTCAGACTTTTTTATATATTCTGTCCCAAAAATGTGAAGAATTGGGAGCCTATAGCAGAAGTCAACCCTTAAGCCATTTTAACAATGAGGTAGCGAGGGAGAGAACAAGGAAAAATATGTGCAAATGTTCTACCAACTTCTCTTATAGTTGTTACTAGATAACCTTGGGAAAAGAAATTTATTTGACAGGTTGATTCCAAAAAAAAGAGAGAAACTCTGTGCAAACTTCACATTCTAACACTTAGAACACATTGTCCAAGTTTAATCATGTTCTTGTTGTAGCAATTTGACATGTAGTTCTTTTAATTTAACATATCTCCAGTGCATGAGCTACTATTTTTCTCTAAAACATCATTTTTTTTACACTGAACTGTAGTAATTGACTTCCCCTCCAACACCACTCCCTTTTTTTTTTTCATGTGGGGCGTAATCTTCCTTAGCATACAAAATAAAATACCAAAAATGCCCAACTTACCCTGTCTTTTCTTGGTGTAAATTGATACATTAAGTTGTTGTACCAGCTTGGTAAGTACAACCTGTGGGACGTTGATGCAAAGCACAAAATATTTCTGCTGTTATCAGTATAAATAAAGACTGAGTGCAACAGATAAAATGTGTGTGGAAAACATGCAGACAATGGATCAGCCTTTAACTCCTTTATTCCTGCTGATGTGTAGTTATATGAAGACATATTACATCTCCATGTTTTATGCAAGCACTTCTAAGGGCAAGATTAGAAAGGCAAATTGTGAACTACAACTGTAATCTGAAATCAATAAAATGAAATAAATAAAATAGAAAAAGGTGACATTATAAAATACTGCATTTGGAATGCAAAATTAAATTATCAAATCCAAACTGAAGAATAACTGCATTACAAAAAAAAATCAAAGCAAATGATTAATTACAGGTAACACTTTCAGCAGTGATTTTTTTTCTAACAACCTGAGTTCATGCAGGAGTAGTGATTTCTCTCTCAGTAGCATTGACAAGACCTATACTTAAATTGTGTGTCATATGGAAAGTATTGCTGGGGATTTGAAAGGAGTCTGGAAAAGGGTAATGAAAATAAATACGTTTGCCTCTATACACTATGAGCAATTTTCAGATTAATCATGTTTGTTTATTCTAGAAGATGAAGCCTGGACATGGATTTAACAGCCCACAGTGTGTTAGGTTTTTGGATTTAATTATTTTGATCATTAGGAGGCTGGTGATCAATAAGAGCCTTGCAAGGATAAGGGGAGAAAAAGGCAATTCAATTTTCAAGAAGAAAGATGGCATTTACCATGTGTAAATAGCAGAATTATTTTCTGACTGGGGGGATGTGGTGGAGTTGTTGTGGGATAAGGATAGTTTAGACAGATGTCTATTTTTTAATCTTGCTTCAGGACAGGAAAATGGACTAACCAATCCTTTGAAATGTCTTCTGGTCATGAATGTACAGTACAGCAGTAATGATAAGAATAATAAAATCATTCTGTTTGTCTTGGGTGTCCTGTATCCTGCTAAATAGGGAATAAGCTGTGCTTAATTTTGGGAAATAGGCATATTGAGAGTTAGGGGGATGCTGTCAGAAAAGACTCTTGTTTTGATTGGGGATCTGGCAGGAGTGAATAAATAGAAGAAATTTATATACATCCTCCCCTTGCTGAGAGCATCCAATTTCTTTTGATTTTAATGAGCTCTGAATTGAGTATTTGTTTCTTGCTACAGAACAATAGTTTAATTGTCATTCAGCTAGATTCATATCCCACATCAGGGATATGTTTTTATCTGGTTGGGGGTTTAGTTTGGGGATTTTTTTAAATGAATATGTGTTTTAAAATATGTATTCTTAGGAAGTGCATTCTTTTATGCTTTCTCTAGTTATGCAGAGTTAATCCTCCAGTTTTATTTTTCTTGGAATCCTCTGTTTCTTCTTAGGTACAAGCCCTTGTCCTTGTCATGCTGGAGTTGAACTTGGATGTCTGGTCTGGGAAACCAGAGGCTGAAATTTCCTTTGGGTGAATTCATTTATTCAACCAAAAACCTGTATTCCTTAAAGCCACTCTTCCCCACTCATTTGTTCTATAATCTTGCTTGCCTACCTGCTTCCTAACTCCTTGCATGCATTTTCTGTCCTTTGCCGGCTGAGTTTTCAGTCCATAGATACCTCTTGAACAGCAAGAGAAACATAATTCAAAGCTGTTTTCCTTAAATAACACACCTTCACAAACTCCTGGGATTTGCCTTTCAGTGTGAATTTCTACAGTGCTTATGTGAAGATACAAATTTCTTTTGTATTGTAAGGTTTCTGCAGTATTGGAACCTTGAGCATTTTAACACTGTCCTATGGTTTCCAACCTGTCACTTTTCCTGGAATTGCTTTAGTAACATATTGAAATAGAACAGTAAAGCCACTGTGATGAATGTTTTCAGCAAAAAGGCTGAACACTTGTCTGTCCATGTGAGCAATGACTGATCACACCATGAGTGCTGCAAAACTCAGTTCTGCCATTCCTTTCTGCTGCAAACTGGTGATTTTTCTTTCAGAGGTGCAGAGGGAATGACTGCACTCCCCTCCTCCTGCTCCCCCTTGAAAAGCTGTAGTTTCTTCCCACTAACACAATGTCGGTACATTTGGCATCTTTTCAGTCCTGTGTCAGAAATACATTGTATAATTCAGTGTGGGTATTCTTGGAATAACTAGCAATGATGCCAGCATAGCTGCGTGTGATACAGCCTTTGTATCTTTTATCACTCACAGTAGAAATGCAATAAAATACTTGAAAGTAGTTACCAGACAATTTTCTCCTCTCAGTCTGTCTCTACAGCCTCTTAGTATTCTGCAGGAGATGCTAAGTCACTTTTTAGTAAAGGAGAACAGTTTTATTTTTTTCAGTTTAAGCTTATTAATATTTATTGGAAACTAAAATCTGTCACTCTTTGAAAATGACTTGAAGAATCTTGGTAAGTGTTGTCAATATTTTCATCTGGATAAATTTAGTATCGTGGGACCCTGTATTTAAACACATGTATTTCAGTTACATACCCACCTTTTGTGGGTCAGTGTGCTTTAATAATCTGCACAGTAACATTTGAATATGCTTTGAGCTGACTACATCCCAAGCTCTGCCTGCTCTCTGGGTCCAACTCCTTCTTTTTCTGCAGTTATCACCAGCAATGAAGTTGGATAGGAATTTCATTCTAAAGCCTAGAATGCCATTAAGAAAAACAATCCTTTCCACAACAGGAATTATGGTTATTACACAGCAGAAGGAATGAAAGCTGTTTCTAGATAGGAATTACATTTCCTCTGCAACTTTCTTTCAGATTTCTGTTGGCATATATTTTGTAGCTTTTCAGTTAGAAAATATTGACTGCCATTGAGATTGAAGGTGCCTCCCTATAGAGGCAGCCAAACGGCAGTGAGTAGTGACTGCTGCTGATAGCAGTGGGAACAGTACATTTGGGGTTGTTCTGCTGTGCTTTTTTGTAACTTTCTGCTTTGGTTTAGTTTTATTTTTCACATAAGTCAGCATTTAGCTGTGCTTGAGGAGTAGCATGAGTTTTCATTGTGCAGTGCCTTTCATTTTTACAACATTGCACTGTGCTTTCCAAAAATTGGAAGCAGAAGCTTTTTAACAGTACCTTGCACATTTCATACTGAAGACACTTCACAAGGAGTTCTATTGAACTGTTGGAAGAGCCCTGTAAAAGTACTGTCAAAGGGCTGTGGGAGTACTGAATCTCCCAAGAATACCCTCTGTGCCACTAATCCAGATCGTTTGTGCTATGGGAAGGTTCTAAACAGGGTAATGGATCAGGCAGTTCATTTCTGTTTTCTCCCAGTGCAGTAATAATGAAGAGAATAAAACACTTTTCTTCCTCATACAAATCCAAAGTATAGAATGTTTGCCCAGTGTGCCTAAGGAAGTTCATTAATCTGGGTTAGATTTATAACACTGCAGTATCACCTCAGTGTCCCCCCGCAAAAATAAATCTCTAAGGTGCTCTTCATTTCATGAGGTTTTCATAGGAATAGTCTCACAGAACCTCCCTCCCAGCTATTGTGTTGCAAGTGGTGAGAATGTTGTTTGAAAACTAAATGAAAAAGTAATCTTTGAAGCAGTTCAGGGACAAGAACTGGCTGTGTTAGACATTGCTTTGAGAGAGCTTAACTGAATTTCCAGACAGAGGGAAACACTACCCTGTGTCCTGCACGCACAGGCACTGGGGAAGCCTCTGAAGAAGATTGAAGGGCTGGGCCTTTGCATGCAAGTGTCTTTCCCCACAGCAAATGATCCAAAGAGCAACTTCTATAAATACTGTATTTTCCAACTGCAGAGGTTTCTTGTCCTTTCCCGTGGATTCCTTGCCAAGCGTTTTCTCAGTCCTGAAATAGAGACGGTTCTGTAGCCAACATGCACTTAAACAGCCCTTGGAGAGCTGTGTGAGATTTTTGTTGGCTTTCCTTTGAACTTTTAAACTGTCAGATTATTTTAGGAACATTTGTAGAGAAACATTGCTTCTTGGTGTTGCCTTCTCTTTTCCATTGTTAGAACAATGTAGTAAAACAAGGTTGGGGCTGATATCTAGTACAATATTTATACAAAGAGTATTACATTGCTATGCAGTACTGTTCTAAACAGTGTCTTCTTTACCTTGGGGCACAAAGGACAATGGCTCAACAAAAGTCTTTGAACGAGAGGGATATACATTTATTTGGAGATTTCCCAACACAAGTTTTGGCACTTCTTGTGTCTGATGAAGCTGTATTGAGAAAATGCTAATTTGTCTTTATATCAGATGGTGTTGAAACTGAAGTACAGACAATGGTCATACATCTGAAGTGGACAAAGTTCCATTGAAAGGATTGTGTTTAACAGAATAACAGTGCTTTGACAATTTTCAAGTATTAAATAGTAGAATTATTTATTTAAAAATAGGAGATGCAAAGATACAGCTTGTTTATCACTAGTCAAGTTTAATGAGGTACTTGATCCTGGTAAATATGTCCATGTTGCTACAGCATCTTTGGACTTTTGGAGAACACTGGGGTGTTTCAATGTTCCCTTTTTCTCACAGGTATTTTCTGGTTGTTTCTTAACATGTTACTGCAATATTGCAAAAATCCCTTACACTGTGATCGTACCACTAAATTCAGCAGGCTCTTACAAAGGCGTCTTAAAATGGGAGCTGTAAGCACAGGCTTTGGAGTGCACAGCCTTTCTGCAATTTCATGAAGAACTTTGCACAGAGACTACTCTTGAGGGAGCTTAGAGCTTGTTAGTACAAAGTCTGTTCCCATTACAAGGTGGCTGTGGTACAATGGCAAGAGTAAGTACTGGACCCTGGAGGTTGTCCAGCAAGAAAATAATTTCCTTCTTTCTGTTTACAGTGTGTTTTCTGACACCCTTTGAGACAAATACCAGAGTTTGGTAATGTAATTCCTACCATGTGTCAGGTACAGTGAGGTACAGCAGATGGATGCACACCAGTATTCCAAAGAATTAAAATGTTTTTTTCTCTAGGTTGTTCTGGAGAATTCCTAGTCCAGAGATTCTTTTTTTCTTTCTGATGTTTTTTATTGAATTTTAAGAAGCAACTGCAATTGCTGGCAAGTATCTGAATGAGCTCACAATGATATTCCTAAAGTACTATCTCAGCTAATTATATATTCATTCCAACAGACTACCTGCTGGTGATGAGTTTACCACCAAACACAATGTCTACATTTTCAAACTAGTATGAGTTGCAGCTGTGCCACTGTCTAGAGAGTCAAAAGTCTATAGTTGTGATTTTTCTTTGCAAATGAAGAACCATAATGATAATATCCCTATACCATTATTACCTTAATTTGGGGGGGGGGGAGAAGGAAAGCCAAAGTAATACCTTTAGGATTTTAAACAAGTAAAATGACTATTGTCCATAGTATACCATTCCATTAAAGGTTGGCAGATTTTATGCAAGGGGTTTAGCATCTGTAAGTCATTTATAGTACAATCTAATCCCTTATGTGCCATAGAAAGCAGAAAGAATGGTAGTTGCAGTTCAACAACTGATAGATTGATAGTTGCAGTTAAGCTTGATTAACTGAGCATTTAGTGCCAGCTGCTGGGTAGGGCTCAGGTTCCACTTTGGAACCCTTTGCTTCCATTGCAGCCCAACCCAACTGAATCCAGTTGAAATTGGTAGTCTTTATTTTTTCTGACGTTTAACTGTAAATCAGTTTGGTGGATTTTTGTTTTCTTGCATCAGTCTACAGCCATTCAAGCATGAACATTCCACTGGAGTTCTCACTGGATAGAACTAGGGGCAGAAAGTTGCCAGCAAAATGATGGTGTTCGAGTCCCTTGCTTTAGAGAAGAAAGTATAACTGAGCCTGGCTAAAAGCAGGACTATTTTCACAGTAGTGAAAGGCATCTGACATGGACTTGCTAAATGTCACAGTAATGACTATGGGAACAATGTAGTACTGAGAGAAGAGAGCAAGGAAGAAATAAAATATATTTTGAGAGGAGGACAAGGAAATGGAAATGTGCTGTCTGCATGGGGAGGAGGAAGAGGGAACAGATTCTCTGCTCCTTTAGCTTTTATGTGTACGTTAACCATTCAGGCTCCTGATTCCTTCATAAAAACATGAATATTCTGTCAAAAATACTGTTGATTTGTGGGATATTTGAAAAAATGAGGAATCCTTTAAATCAGCATTTCATCCCCAAACCTACTTTGGTCTAGGTTCTGCTCTAGAGTCTCTCTGGATACATCAATTGGAGATTGAGGCTGTAAGTGGCATTCTGAAGTTCTGTACTTTCATAAAAGGCTTGGCTTTGATCTCAGTACAATGCATCATGTTAAAGGATTATTAGGACAGGAAGTACTGAATTAACTGACATGAACTCTTTGGAAATATTATGCTTGATATTTGGCAAAGTGGTGTTTAAAAGGTGGTATAAAAAGCCATGAAACATCACAAACTGAAATGCAATTGTTGACCCTTTATAGTTGTTCAGAATACACTACAAGCCTGGACCTGGAAGTTAATGCTGTTTTGTGGAACAGATGTTTTCTCATCCTCTTCAGGATATTTTCTGGTGTAGAGCAAACCCTTGAAGAGGATCACCTTCGTCTGGTGGTTATGAGCAGCAGCTGGAATAACTCGACCTTGTTGCAGGTGCTGTTGTTTAGTTACTCAGAGGCTGTTTAAAATCATATGGCTCCTACAGCCTCTTCTCTGGGTCAAAAGTCTTGTCCCTGCTCTTTTTTCTTGACTCCTAAAATTTTGCATGTGAAGCACAATGACTTCAACAGGTGAATCTCGTAACAGGCAATTACCTTGATTGGGAACAGGTGCTGTCAATTAAGGTGCAAGAGGGAACTGAACCTCTTCAGACTCTGTGAAGAATGAGCTGATGGCAGTGGCAGCTTTCCTTCTCTGCCATGTTTTAAAACTTCAGAAAGGTTTGAAAATTTTTCTTCAGGAGAGGCACTGGATTGTTCTTCTCAACTAAGGCAAAGAACTCCCAAACAGCTCTGAGTGATATGCCAAAAGTTAAGAGAAGAAAAATTCACGTGCAGTCAGTGTTTCCTGCTGACCAGCTCATGAAGCTGCATTATCAATGGACAGAGAATTTCTTGCAGTGATATTTTAGTTTTCTGTCAGTACTCCAGTTAGATATCTGTAGTCCAAACTCACAAGTTCCACTTAGGAAATGTGAAAGAATTGCCTAGTGCTGAGAGGAAAATTTCTCTTTGGATCTGCGCTGTGGATTCTTTTGAGACCCTGTTAGAGGTAAGAGCTTAATGTAACACTGAGGTATGCACAGAAAACTCAGTTATGATAGTGGCATAGTCATTCAGTTTTTTTGATTGTTTCCTTATGTCTTGCAGGGTGATTTTCATGGGCCAATTTTAAACACTATTATATTCTAATTGTGCTGTCTAAGTGGTTAGATAACTGATTCTGACTGAAAGCATTACAAGGGAGCTCTTAGGGGGTTTTCTTTGCTTCAGTTTTAAGTTTATGAAAAACGGGAAACTGATTCTGCTGGGTTTCTTATTCTGGCATGTAAATTGCCCAAGTTGCCCAACTCGGTGTGGTAGGTGAGCAAACCTGAGTTTGCCAGTTGTGATCATGTTCCTGATTATAAACTAATTTTACAACCTGTCTTATGTGAACAGTGTTCCTGGGTAAAAATTTTATTAAGGTGCATGACAAAAAATTTTAGACTGCTCTAGTTCATCACTCATACTTGAATGATGATTTAATTTTTTTTCTGTGTCAGGTTAATTTGTGTGGAACATTATCCTAGTACACTATGCCAAATGTGACTTATCCAGCAGCTTTCTTAAATTCTTTGGGGCTCACAGGAGTTAGACCCACATATCTCATCTATTAATTGCTTTATTTTGTCTTTAGTGAGTTTGCTTTAATCCTTGACTCAGCCATAGCTTTAAGCTCAGAAAACCCCTTGAGACTGAGCACTTCTGAGAATATTGGCACAGGCTTATAAGAAAGAACAGTTTGTCTTGTAGAATTTGGAAAATACATTAGTGACTGAACCCAAAGGCTGTAGTTTGGAATACAGTGTCTGTGTAAGAGGCTAAGTGAAGGAGTGAGAGCTTAACCAGAAGTGCTGATTATACTAAATAATCTACACTTGTAAATGCTGAAGAGTTGCAGAAAATGGATGCTAAGATGTGAGATTATGTTGAACTACATTGAATTTTAAGTGAGCCACATGGATGGGGAAATCCTAATGTTGCATGTGAAGCAAAGATCCCTGAGCTCCCCACTGACTCCTCAGGAGTAATGTTTGTTCTGTGAAACATCCTGGCTGGTAAAAGCAAAGGGAATGTTTGGAATTAGTGGGAAAGAAACGGAGAACAACATGAGAGTTGTACTAGTCTGAAAACACTGGAAAACAGATGAGCTGTTGATAAAGGCTATCTGTAAAATATTGGAAAGAAGGTATAATTGGTACTTTTTGATAACAGAGAGAACACAACGAAGTGGTAAACTCAAATAGGAGAAGGTACTTTTTCAGTGATGTGTGAGCTATGAAACCCCTCCCCCAAATGCTAAAAAAAAAAAAAAATATTTAAGGTGAAGTGAATTCATGAAATATAAATGTATTGAGTTGTTTCAAGTACAGAGACTGCTTCATAAAGTCTCTGACTTCTGAACAGTTGGAATTGGACCCTGGCTTGGCAGGACTTGATATCAGTCCTTTCATTCTTAAACTGCTTCTCATTCTGTTTTACCTTCAGTGTGTTCTTTTTTTCTTGTGATGGGGGGCAAAGGGGCTTGGGGCAGGGAGCAAGGCAGGGCTTGTGAAAATGATACTGGGCTGCAGCTGCCTTTTGGTGTAGCTCACTGTGCTCGTACTTGAAGGTGTGATCCACTCACCTAAGTCTGAAAGGAGCAATGTGTGTGTTCTACTTGTCAAGGTAGTCCAGCAAACTATGCCTTGCCACTGTGCTTAATCAAAGGGTATATAATTTAAAAAAAAAAAGTCTTAAATATCCTTTTAAAACACGTTTCTCTTATTTAATTTTCAACATTTTTTTTATTTCTAGTAAGAGCAAATGTAAAAAAGAAAAAAAGAGGCTTCAACAGTTATCGTGTTTTCTTTGAGAGGATCAGAAATGCAGTTGCTTATCTATGACCGGATTCTGTTCAGACTTGCCAGGAGCACAGGGGGAATGGATGAGGAGAGGCAGGGAAAGGCATCAATCAACTTTGCAATGTGTGTGCTGGGAAATCTAATTATCTGATTATTGCTGGAGCACCATGAAGGCAGGGCAGTGATTCAGGGAATGGCTGTGTGATTAGTAAGCTTTGTGGTAGTTTCCCTGGAAAGGAAAGTTGAAAAGCATTATGTTCAAAGTGAGTACTGTGTATGTCATCTTTTTGTTCTGCTTTTCTTTTTCTTGCAGTGTGGAACTGTGGATTAGTATAAAACTAATTAATTTCATATGCATATAGGAATATCTTCAGTGGTCAGCCAGGCAGGAGCACCAGTGCAGAGAACATAGCAAAATCCAATGCACTGTGTAAAGGGAATGCCTCCTTTATATCCACAGGAAACTCATTAGGAGTGATACAGGTTTGCCCTTTACATGGCTGAATGTGGGGTGAGTAGAGGTGACTTGTGAAGTCAAGTGAATGGGTCAGGAAATGAGCTTTGCTTTGTGATGTTTGCTTTATAGGATGTTTCCTTGGTGCAGAGCCTGGTGGAGTTCAGGTGCTCTTTGTAGTGTTTCTCCTTAGCACTCAGAAGCACTAACAGCCTGAAGAATCCTTTTTACCTTTACTTCATAGCTATCACCTACAGGCTGCTGGTGATGGGGCCCAGAAAATGGTAGGGGAGAGTGAATTGGTATAAAATGTGTGCAGTACCTGATCAGTGAATCCAGGAACTTACTGCAAAAGGAAGACTCTGTGAGTGTTTGTGGTATGTTCCTGTAGCAGAAAGCTGGTAAATTATCAAGAGCTATTTGGAATTAAGCAATGGGGAAATCTTGCATATATACAGGCTGCTTCATTCTTTACTCAGTAGGATTTGAGGCATTGCTGTCCTTGGCAGGGCAGATGGGCTGGAACTGAGTCAGAGAATGTGGCTTACATCAGTGAAGGACACAGGGAGAGCCAAGAGAATAAATGGGGCTGGCTCTGGATGCAAATTCCTCTTTCAAGGTTCCAACCAATAATCATTCAGATTAACTATTGCAAAGGCAGGAAGGAAGAGTTAAAGAACTGGTTTTTTAAATCCCATTAGTTTATTTTATTGGCCCTAAATGGCAGGGGGGGGCAAGAAGGGAGAGGTCTGCAGGGCTGACCTGTGTGAGGAGAGGGAGAGCCTGCCCTGTGCTGGTGCAGTTGGCTCCACCAGGGACGTGCTGCTGAATGTGTGAGCCCATTGGTAAAGCTGGTTGAGCCTCTGGGACAGCTGTTTAAGAAAGGGCAGAAAGTGCCCAGAAAGAGGAACAGTAAGGCCAGAGGAGTAGGAGGAGCCCTGTTACTAGTATAGGGTTCTGTTCCAGGTGTGTAGAATCATAGCTGAGTTTTACTTTCTGTTGTAATAGTACTGAAAGTGCTGAACAATAGATAGATCCTGTACCATAGAAGAATTCAAAATCTCTTTCAGCTAATTATTACGTTTTAATGTGATTTAAAATTCATCTTACTCATCTTCAGAGACTTGGGAATTTAACTGTTTTCCTCTTACAGGATACAGTAATAAGTGTTCCTGTTCCTATCACTAATGGAAAAAACTCTGTTAGTTTTTAGGGGCAATGGTGCTGAATGCAATGGTTTGGTACACCTGTTCTGGTTGATACAATCACTTGGTACAACTATCTGATAGTGTATCAGATATATGGTTTGCTAAAGTTCTTGGCATTTGTAGTCTTTGTGTGTATCCTCAGTCACTTGAGGACTAAATTGTTATTGCAGCCTGGGGAAGTGATTTCCACTCTGTGTTAGCTCTGCTGCTGCTCAGCCTGGGTGTCCATGGGAGCTGGGGCTGCCCTGTGCTTTGCTCCTGCTGTGCTTCTCCGTAGTGTCTGGAATAATCAAACATGAAGGTGTGATTAACCTGCACTGCCCCAGCCTTTGCACAGCTGACTCCACAGACAG
>JAWWEV010000018.1:14700500-14713777 GCA_035583235.1 Hafferia zeledoni | reverse complement strand
TGGATACAGACTGGTTTGACAGCAGATTCCAATAGTCCATACAAACTCAACTTCAGTTCAGAGTAAATTGCAGGCACTGCTTGGGAAGTTTCAGAGTTTGAAATCATTTGGGCTTAGCTGCCGAAGGAAGGAATCAGCAGTGGATGAAAGCTGCTGTACTCGTACCTGGGCACATAAGAATGAAATGTGAGATGCAGAACTCATCTCTGTTCAGGACTGCTGAGCACAGGCAGCCTGTGGAAGTGTCTCATGGTGGAAGCTGTGTGTGGCAGGGAAGGGGAGAGGCAAGGGGTCCGAAAGAGTGTGTCAGTGGTGATCTTCAATGGCTTTGTAAGAGAAGAGGAAGGTACAGTTTGCTGGTGGCACCACATGTCACCTTGTCCTACCATCCATTTCAGCTGGGCTCACTCCTCTGCAGGATGACATGTGCTCACCAATGATCTGAACTTCTGAGGATAAAATAGTGTTATGTGCCATATAGATCTTAGGGAAGGTGTTAGACTGTATAGCCAGGATCTGAAGAAGTTGGGATTGTGGATATTCCTTTGATAATGTCCCCTTTTTTTTTGCTGTCAGGTTGTCTGCAATGTGCAAAGAATAAATAAATTTTTCTTGGTATGTATTGTATTTTTAATGCATGATAGATGACAGGAATTGTGTTTGCACAGTTTTACCTTATTTGCTGTACTTGATTTCCTCGTGTTTGCCATGAAATCCTGTTTGAAGAAAATCTGTTATGATTTAAGTAAATAAACAAAAGCTCGAGAGGTCAAAAAAATGCATTGATAGTGACAAGCTCATTTACCTAGAAGTCCTTGTGACATTGAAAACAAACAGTATGAAAATAAATGTTGTTTTAGTCTCTTCATAAGAAACTAAGGGAAAGCAGCAGATGTCCTGTATCGATGTAAAATTTCCAAGAATGACTATCCTGAAGGGAAAACCAAATAATCTAAATGCTAAAGCACTATAAGATTTTAATTGCATGTTTAATGTAGATGTAAGTATCATTTAAGTTTCTATACTTCTGTACTGATTAAAATTCTCCATTTTGAAAAATCCTGCCCCAACCTTTCACAGTTTTGCACAGTCCTTGCACCGGAGTGTGGGTGGGAGGTTGTTCTGTGCAGGCTTTAGTGCCCAGGCAGCCCCTGTGAGTCCTGGCAGGCCCAGGAGGGCTGGGTTTGTCCTGGTGCACTGAGTTTCCTTCCCTTGTTGCCCCCACCTGGCCCAGCCCAGCCCTGCTGTCAGCATTAGTTACACACCTCTGTCTGCAGGACACACAGTTTGAGTCTGAGCACCCTGGGCCAGCTCCATTGCAAATCTTTTTCAGCAAATTTAGTGGCTTTTTTCTTCTCCTTACGGCCCACAAGCTTTTGCAGCAGTCCTACTAATTCAGGCCTATTGACTCAGGTGAATGAACAATGAAAATTGAGTCCTCAGAGTGAAGAGCTTAAGTGTGAAAGGATGACCTATTTTTTTATCACATCAATATGAGTAAGTCTTGCAAGAACAATAACGTGTTAATCTGCATAGACAGGGGCTTAGCCTGTCTGAAAGGAACCCATCTGACCTGTTTTCCTTTAAAATAATAAAACATAAGCAGGGCTTAGAATTTGAAATGGCATCTCCAAAGAGATATATGGAGGCAGCAATCAGCTTTGAAGCAAATTGAAGTTGGAAAAAAAAGTTCCTTGCTTTAGTAATTACAGAAACACACCGTGGGAAAAGAATATTTTTGTCTGAAACGTGTAAATAGGAAACATAATCCGTCACTTTGTTTTTGTTAATTTGGATATTTTTGTCTCCTGACTCCTAAGATTTGCATAGCAAAGTGAGTAGCAGTCTTGCATTTGGGAAGGACAAGACTAGAATACTAAGCACTGAGTCTCCAGGGCTGGTAGAGTAAATTAGGTGACTCTGTGCCATCTTCTGAAGTAGGTGGTGATTGGAAAACATTGCATTGAATATTCTGTCCTAAATGAAATGAACATTTACATAAGTCTCAGATCACACGCTGCCTTTAAGTCACATTTGTGCAGATAGAGCACAAAAGCTGCTCAAAGCTCAGGATGAAGCGTTTCTGGAGGGGCTGGAGGTGATTGCCTTTGTCAGGAGTCTACCCCAGGGGCTGAAAAATCCTGTCCTTTCAGTTGTAGAGATTAATGATGCAAATTGAGGTAAGTCCTTTATATTAGTCCAAAAGAAAAATGTGCTCTTGTTTTTTTAATTCTATCCAGACTTGTGAGTAGGCCTATACCAATAATTAGCTTCAAGCTTAATCCTTGAACAGAAAATAACATCAGAATTTTGTCAGCATAGCAATAACCCAGATTTCTCAACTAGAATAAATCAACCCAGTTCTAATTAAAGCAGCTGATTTAAAATGTTTGTTCAATGTAGGAATCATGCTGTGTAGAAAGTCAAATTCACCTGCCTTGAGAAATGAGTTCCTAAAACAGAAGAAAACAAATGGCCAAACAGTCCTTTATCCAGTAGAGCCTTCAGGCTTCCAGAGGGTGGTGGCTTAAGACTTGGTTGGGCCAGCATTTTCATGTGGACTAGAATATGATGAAAGGATTATTTCTGGATGAGGTACTGCAGTGTAAAGCTGCATTCTTGCCTTAGTTCATTTGACTTGCTGTGTTCCATAAAAGATTGTTCCCTAGAACTTAACTACTTTAGTTTATTAAAACATTTCTAGTGGCAGGTAAAATATATGTTATTACTTTCCAGTGATGTGTAAAATTTGATTAAAGTGACTCTTCTCTCATCTGCACCACTGTATTTACACAGTGTGTGTAAAATGATCCTTTTGTTTTAATAATTAAGCCTTAGATTTCTTTGTTCTTTTGAATTCTGAGCTTTACTCTCACCAAGAGGCAGTGTTGCTTTGCTGTGTTAGAACTTTAGGGCAATATCTTTGCTTTTCTGGTTTGCCCTCAGTCTTTTTCTACCTGTTTATAGAATCAATTGTACAGAGATTTATTTCTCTGTGTTTTTTCTGGTTCCTTGGACATCAGGATCCTGCCTTATGTCTGAAGTTCCTTGCAAGGCACATGTTATGCTAATAGTACATGTACACTCACATGATTTATAAAGTGCTAACACATTTTTAAATCAATTCATAAGTTTCTGGTATCTTCGTGTTGTCATCTCAAGGATGATTTGTAGGTGTCCATTGTCATGCAAACTGTGCAAGGTGATGTGCAGCACATGCTCCTGTTTCAGGACAACCGAGGGCTTGAACTGGGAACAGCTCATCTCTTTGTGTGAATGGGACTGGGTCAGTCACAGAGATTTCTTTAGTTTTAGTGCAAATTCTGAAGGTGAATGATTGTTAATGTAACAGAAGTCTAACAGGTGGTAAAAGGTCTGTTAAGACATGAATGGGAATTGTGCAGTTTGTTCTCAAACAGCAAGATAAATGATAGAACTGTGGCAAAAGCATGTGCACAGGTTAAAGGGGGACTTTTCCCTTAACTTATTTCAGCTCTCCACTGTGACTTAAAAATTGCTGTCTTGAAGCCAGTTATCTAAATCAATAATGTGCAAGACTGCTTTAGCCAGGAGTCCTTTTTTTTTTTTTTAAATTTATTTTTTAACAAGCAGAAGGTCTATTGGAAAGTTAAAAGATGTCAAAACCCATCAAGGGTCTTTCCAAGTTTGGTTTAAATCATATTCAGTGTTCCTCTCTCCTGTGTATGATGCCTCAGTGAGCAAGTAATGATGGATGCCACTTAATGGCTCTGCCGAATGGAACTAAAATAGAAAGATCTTTCCTATTCAGAAAATAGAAGTTATACAAGATTGATGTTTCATGTGTTTCAGAAATACTGTATGCCCTTCTTAGTAGCAAGTATAAATTGGTATGGAAAAATATGCATGGGCTTCCTTAAGTGAGGATTATTTTCCTGTCTGTGATGCATCTTTTTTAACTGGTTTGTACCTCATTCAGCCCTTCTTAATTCTGATGCAGATACTCAGCATCAGTGTATCAACTTAGCACCAGGGTGAATCATCAGCTCTCCTATTTATCTACATGTACTGGAAACTTAAAAAAAAAAAATCAGCATAATAATCCTTTGCTCTTGTTGAATCAGCTGTGATCACAAAAAGGAAAATATTTCCTATTGGCTGCAATGTAGAATTATTTTCTCATTAAGAACCTGAGTAGAAGTGATATGGCTTGAAATTGAAATGAATTAGTTTCTGTTGAAGGCACTTAAGTCTTTTATTAAAAATACTTGGGGAACATGTTCCAATGAAACAGAAGATCAGATGATCAATGAAATGATACAATAATGACTTCATGTGATTATTATAAAGTCAAGTTGTGCACTTCACAGTTCTTTAGAGCAGTGATTAATTAGATAACTTTGACTTCCATCACAGCATTTACAAATATTAACAAGTCTGTGGTTCTCATTTTTCATATCTAGACCTTAGAAGTATTTTATCTATGACTCTTCTGATTACACACAGTGCTGTAGGGTTTTGGACTCTGCTATGTGTCTGCCTAAGTTGCCTTTCCCACTCTGTTGTGTTAGCCCTGGACTTTGGGAGAGCCCCGTGCTGCAGGTCAGCTTCCCTGGAGCCAGACCATGGAGTCCTGAGAGATATCTTCACCTGGCCCCATCTTATTTTCTTTATACTGTGAGACACAGATGACACCCCCTCACAAGGCTGTGAAAGGCACTTCAGTAGCATTAGCAGCTGTCCTTAGAAAGGATAAAAAACTCATGAATTATGGAGCTGTTCCACTGTGACCAGGCTGAGCCAAGGTCCAGATAGAGAACTGGTCCATGGGTCTGGCTCCAGATCCATGAGGTTCATGGCCAGGCACAGGTGTGGCAGTGGCGGAGCTGGAGGCAGGTGTGACAGTGAGAGCTCAGGCCTGCACCAGTCTCAGCTGCCTCAAATACTTCAATTTGTACATGATGGATAGATGGATAATTAAGATGCACTTGTCAAAAGTACTGGTGGGGAAAATAAAGAATCCCAAATGTGCACTGGTAGGTAACATTGATCTGAATGAGGAATTCTGGGTTGGGCCCCTGGTGGTAACTTGCAAGTAATTTTTATTTTCAGAGAGCTTACTTCTTGCAGCCCTCCTGACTTAGCATGAAAATGAAACTGCACAGATCCTGTAGGCACTGATGAATCCAGGTTTATGCTATGTAATTTCTATAGTTACTGAGTTGTTTAACTGAACTTGTTACCCTGAAGGTTTTTGCATTAATTCCCCTGCATTGCTCCTATTACAGTTAACTCTGATTGGATCACTTCACTCCTTTTTTTTATTATTTCTTTTTAATTTTTTTCTAATGAAAGCATGGAATCTTTTTCCTCTAGCCAAGTGAGATTAAGTTACATCAAAAGAGAATAAGGTATTATTTTGTTTACCTGCCCAGTGTTATGTTTGAATGTCTAGTCCCTTCAGGGAGAAAACCAGCTTGCAGTTCTGTGCTTCAGTCAATGCACTCCTGTTAATTTAATGAGGAACATGGTGCATTAGCAATATTTATTGAGTTGAGCAGAAGTGTTGCAGCACTTCAGTAAGGGACTGTAACAGAATTTATAATGCTCTTACCATCTTGAGGAAGTGCAGTGATGTCTGTGTGACTGTATGTCTTCAGTCCACCATGTGCTTGTTTCCATCTGTGTTCACAGTCACCCATAGGAGACTTTAATGTTTCAGGATAAAGACTGATTGGCATTTATGACACACTAACACTGGCAAAGGCACTTCCCTTCTCATATAAATGTACACGTTCTGATGCAGAGGATCATTTTTCGTTGACTTTTTAGAAGCACAGCCCACTTTAGTGAATTTTTCAAGTACTATAAAAGAATATAAATGCTGTGTAGGTTTTGGTATCACAGAGCTGCTTTCATCACTGCAGACAGAATTATTTTGCTGATATAAAAATGTTGTGACACTTGCAAAATTATTTATTTCAATGACAGTAATAGTAAGAATTGACAGCTTTGAGGTCTGAACATCAACTTTGAAATATAAAGCCTTTCTGCAGCTTCAGATTGAAGTCCCAGAAAGGATGATTCAAACCTCCATCTTTTGGCTGCTAAATTAAGGGCGGGTTGCAGTTTATTGTGACAGATGTGTTGGCTGAGACCTTGCAAAGTCAAGTACCATCTGGTCTGGTTTGGACATCAGGAGTCTTTGTCACAATGTGGAAGAATTCCTTTTCCTCAGTCTTTCCAATTACATAAATGGCTTTATCTTCATAAAGTGTCTTTCCAATTTGTCTGTCTAGATTCCAATAACATGCACTGTATATGAATAAGTGAATTTCTTCCTCTGGTGAAAGGAGCATACAGGGTGAGAAGGAGCTCTCCAAACATCACAGGATTGCAAAATAATTGTTCTGCTCCCCAGCAACTGCAATTCTCACAAAGCCAGCTTTGTGCTGGACACCTGCAAATGAGCTGCAACAGTGCTTGATAATGGATCAGCTTAGACAACATGGTGTTTTCCTCACCTAAATACCTTTTTGACCATAACCCATAATGTTTTATCATTTTTCAGGGCTTTTCAGTTATCTGGTATCATCAGTGCTGAATGAGATATTCATAGTAAAATACAGTAGCTGATGTTTTGGTATCATACAAGAAAGATTTCTTGAGATCCCTGGTTCATCAACTGCATACCCTTATTTGCAACCTTGTCTTGCACTATTTCAGGATACTTTTGGCAGAGCTGAGTTTGAAAAGTTATTGCAAATTATTAATAGCAAAAGGAGGGATTAGAAGAGACTTTACTATGGATTGTCTAAAGTTAGACAATTTAATAATGTAAACAAAGAGAATAAACCCATTTTAATACCCAGTACAAATCTACCTACAGTAGATTTAAAAGTTTAGGAGTAGTTTAATACCCAGTACAAATCTGTACAGTATACTGCTGTAGCTGCAGTTATAGGAGTGGGATAGAATTAATCTGACATGGAATTACATGTAAAGATGGTACCTCTTTTCTCATCTCTTTTTGTCTGTGTTTCATTGTGTATAAAATGATTCAGTGTATGGCAACTGCCATAGGATGTAGATCCACGTTTGTTACATCTGAAGAAACTGGGAACCATAAATACTTGACTCATTTCCTCTGGAGAAAGTAGATGATGTTGAGGTACTGGGCGGCTTTTTTTGTATGTAATAACTTTATGAGAAGTGTGGAATGGAGGGAGAAGGGTGACATTATGCTCTGAAAGGTACATGTAAGTTTTGTCTTTGAGGTACACAGGAAATGGTTTGGTTTCCAAAAGATTGGGTCCAATGAAAGTGTAAAATAGATGAAGACTGTGGGAGATGGTGAAAGCAAGAAAAATCCTCAGGCATAAAACAATAGTCTTATTTACTAAAAATATAAATGTGTGGGGGAGTTGTTTTCTTCTGCAGTTATAAACAGCTGTTAGTAATCTTCTAGAAGTCAATGCAGCTAAGACTGACTGCAGTAATAATGGATTCCCTCCCTTAGTAAAAAGGAATGCTCCTAGGGAATGAAGTAATTAAAAAATGCTTAATATACCTATAACTTGAAGCAATCTTATCTATCCATATTTCCTGCTCATCCAGACTAAATCCAACAGCCTATTAGGCTTATAGTCTTAATTCATGGTGTGGGGATTTTGACTTGTGATGATAGTACACAACATTTTCTGGTTAATTCTGCCTTGTCACTGGTACACTTTGTTTTTCTGGATTTACACAGCTCTGGTCTGATGTTTCAAAAGTTCACAGAATTATGTGTGTGTGTGTTTTTGCAGAAGCTCTGGTTTGCCATACTTTGGATTTTTGGTACAAGTTCTTAAGATGTTGCTTTCTTTCCACAACAACAACTAAAAATTGTTGACTAGAAATAGAATAGAATGGAACTTTAAAAAGCAAATATTACTTGTAGCTCAAAACACTCATTTAATAATATTTAACAGTGGTCAAATGACAAAGTCTTTTTTTTTTAACAGTCTTTCACTGTGTATTGCCCCTCTACCTCAAACACACCATTAGAAAAGGTCACCTACCATCAGCCAGATAAGAAATCGTTGTGCAAATGTGCCTGTAAATGTCAAAGACTGTAAAAATAACTGCAAGGGACTTTAATTCAGTCTTGTGTCCATGCAGCGTGTCCTGATGTGTCAGACCTGCTGCACAGTGACAGCTGGGGAGGAGCCTTCAGACTGTGGCCGGAGGTTTCAGCAGGGTGGGGCTGGCCCAGGCACAGAAATAACCCTGGCACTGGGTTTGGCAAAACTGACTGTGGCTTGGTCTTCACTGGGACCTCTGACCACGGAGCAGTGAACTTGCTTTCCAATGGCCACCTTCTTGGAGTTCAGACCAAGGCTGACCTGCTGTGAATGAACATGATGAACTATGTTAATAGATTTACTGACCTTTCTCCTGAAAAACTGTAGAAAAATGTATCAACTGTACTTGGGGCAGTGACAGAATGGAACTCCTTAAAAATTCTGTGTAAGACACAATAAATTGAGCATTTAGGATTTGAATGTCCTCCATCCACTGTTCCACTGGGTTTAAGCACAATGATCAGAGCAGAGCAGATTAATGCCTCGTTTTCTTCACAATAGAGGCTGCTAGAAGTGTGAGATGGGGTTTTGCCTCACTGCTGCAGCTAGAACCTGAAATGGAAAAATAAATTGCTGAAGATGTACAATCATGGAGAGCTGTGCCTTTCCCATATTCAGAAAGATGATAATACTTCAGGTAGCTCAATCTAAATATATGTTGCTACAGAAATTTGTAGTGTAATAAAATACATGTTAGGTTTCTTCCCGAGGTTTGAAATAAGAAAATGGAAGAATTTCTCAGTGGTGCATTAGTATATATAAACTATATTTTATAACTACATAAATCAGCTGCTGCGTTTTACAATGATGCTGCTGCATTTTTATAAAATGCAAATAATAAATTAGCTACTGCATTTTCATTGCATGTGAAGGTGATGGGTTATCATGTGTGCAGAGAACGTGTTTCTTAGAAGAGCCCCTAAGGAAAATTCGGGTAGAGTCTCGAAGATCAAACCAATTTATTTGACTTAGACTTGAATTACTTTTAGATACATGGCAGCAGTTCCTCTGTTCAGTTTTGTGATTTTAAGCAAAGTGTGCTGACCGTTCCCTTGTGTGTCTCAGCATTTGCATTCCTAATGAGGTTTTCTGGTTGCTAATAACTTAACCTTTCTGGGAGGGTGAGCCATGGAGAAGAAAGACAGGGCAGAATCTGTGGCAAGAACACTATAATATATAAATTTGTCCAGTTAGGCTGTTGATGTGATTGCTGCTGGCACTAGAGAGAAGATATACACACTTTTTGTGCATTATTACTGAATCTATTTGTATATATGTTATATTGATTGAGTAAAGAGGTTTGAACAAATTTTAAGTGATCCCATGTTAAGGCATTTTGCTAGTGCTGATATCTGAAAATACAGCCATGTTATCAAATGTACTAAAATTAAGGATTTGTATGCATGGATTTCCCTGTGTGAAACAGTTCTATACTGAATTGATATGTGGAAGTGTGTTTCTCATATAACGCACAGTCAGCGCAGTCATCAGCAAATGGCCAGTAAATGTGACTTCTATATAGGAAATTTCTTTACAGAATCCATCTATTTAATTTTAGACCTCAGAATGAGTCTTGGGTTGCTGGAAAGTTGGAAGTAATTCTAAGGACTGATGTGTTCCCCATATCACTTGGCTCACTTACTGCTAGAATGTAGGTAAAATAGTATTCACAGTACAGGGAAGACAGTCAATAAAACTCCTGTTGGAGCAAAGCCTTATTGTGACAAGTTGTAAGCTTCACCTCTGCCAGATCTGGAGGGAATACACTAATTACCCCATTGCAGTGGCAAGAGGTTTAAGAGGAATTTAAGTCTGTGTAGTGTTCTGTTTGGGGTTTTTTAATTATAAAGTTACAGATTGAGAAAGCAAGTGCTGTTGTGTCCTTTTCTCTCCCTTTATTTTTGTTATTGCCATTTCCCTGCAGTTCTACAACGAACTTTAAAACTTTCAGACCTTGAGATGTGCTATGCCCTTTCCCAATGAACCTGAAAGTGAGAGTAGTTTTAAACCTTCAGGCTAAGGGATGACCCAACCAAACTGCTCTCCTTCCTGTTCTTTTCTTGTCACCGTGCAGATTATCAGGCAGGTTTGGGGAATTGCTATGAAAACGTGTTAAGTCCAGTCTGCTGGTTTGGCTGAGCTGTGTGTGGACTGTGCCAAAGGGGCTGTCAGCACTGTCTGTCCACAGCTCCCCTCCAAGCCACCAGGGAGGCTCATGCAGCCCATGGTGAGCAGGAGCCCACTGGCTGGAAATTAAACACTGACCTTTTCCAGTGACAACCCTCGCTTGGATGTAGGATCCATTGGTGCTCAAATGTTGAGACCTGTGGGGAAATAAATTCACTACAGTTGTGTGATAACTGCTGAGGATTTCTTTCCCAAAGCTGTTTTTCTAAATGCCTCGTCATTCCATGGAGCAGATGAGGTTTGGTTGTCATTCTCTGCACACTCTATTCATTTCTTGATGCACCTTGTCCAACTTGCTTCTTGTTACAGGTGCTTGCTTTGCCTGATATTCCAAGCTTGAAAATTTTAAGCAGCAGATTAAGCTAGTTTTCTACATTGAAACAGTGTCTTTGATATGGAATATTGTGTTGCCACAACTAAAAGGAGGAGGTCCAGTAACTTCACTAGAAACCCCTCAGACTTGTGGTCTGATTCTCTCTATTGCACATTTAAATTTCAGGAAAAAACAGCTTTAAAACTATTTAGCATGATCATGTAATGCTGCAACAGGAAGTGTCAAGTGTAATTTCAATTGCTTGGCTGTGGTTTCAAATTCCATCAGTTTGATTTACTGATCAATTTTCTTGTGGGGTTTACATTACAACAAGTAATGAAAACTTCAACAGGCTCCAACCCTTCAACAATGAACTGGATAACAAGACAAGCTTTGAAAAAGAAATCCAGGTTTCTCAGACTGCTTCATGATAATGTAATGAAGATGAAGCTTTTAAAAATAGCTGTACACAAATAATTTATGGTTAACTGTCACTTCAGAAACTGATGCCCCTAGATGGTGCTATAACTCAGATCCTGCTTTGCAGGGAAGGCATTTTCCTGATGGATTTTCCTTCGCTGAGTTGATGCATGAGGGGCACAAGGAAGTTAGTGGGAACTGTATTGACTGGAGAGGAGAATTAAGCATAGGAAATTGTATGTAACATCACTGTGGTCAGGTCTCTAACATTACAAAAGGATTGAGCTGTACATTTATGATGGGTTTGGGGTTTTTTTCAAATATGCAGAGAAATATGCAGAATAGAGGGTCAGAAGGATCTGTCAGCCACATCTATACGTGCACAGCATGGGGACTTTGCACCTGTATTGTACCTTGGATGAATGACTAGGGATTGTTTGCATTCATTTAGTATAAAAGATTCTCGATTATCTCACAGAATTTTGCAAAAGTAATGTATAGTATTTTAACAGTGGCATCATTTTAATGTTGGCCATGTATGAATGTTGCACTATCCCAAGGGAAGCAGTGAAAAACCAAGCCATAAGCCTTATATTCTCACTGAAGCTGGAAATTTGATGAGATGTGGTCTGTTATATTTCCTTCATGTAAATCAATATTTTACTAGATAGTACACTTTCTGCTTATTTTGCATCAATTATATAGGAATAATTATTATAAAATTCATTTTCCCATGCTGTGCTCTGGACACATTTTCTGTTATGATACATTTCTGATGCAATAGATTTGCTTTTCATTTTTCATTGTTTGAATAAGTAAAAGCAAAATGTCATACCAATGAGAGTGCAGAGACATGAATAGAATCAGAGAGACAGTCTAGCTAGATAACACCAAAATAATCTCTCTGGGGTATTTTGAGGTATTTTTTTTTAAATCTGAGTTTTTCTACATGTTTCTCTTAGGACCTTTTTAAATTATCTTTTCCACATAAATCAATTGCTGTCATTTAACTTTGCTAAGCAGTTGAACAGATTGAAGAGCATCTGTAAAGAAAAGCAATTAACCACCTGCCTAGTGCTGGGATCAATAAGTTGGCTTCAGCAGTTGCAGAATCAGACCCAGTTCCTAACATCTATAGAATCTTGTATTATAAGTAAAATTCAATTTCCAAACATAGATGCTGTATGCTTAATTGTGTGTAAATAAAACATAATTAAAAATAAATGAGATAAACAGACCTTAAATTAAAGTAACTATTTCAAGGGGTCCTCAGAAACTCCCACATCAACTCCACTAATTTGCAAGTACAGTAAAGGTGGAATGTCATCAGCTTTGTAAAGCTGGTCTGGAATTGTATGAAGACTCTTCTCCTAGTGGGGAGTGGGAGCATTTGGAAATGTAAGGTGTGCACGTGTCACATGCATAGAAGACTTAATATCTTCTCCTAATGCTTCCAGTGGTGCAAGTGAGTGAACACCATACATGGAGTCAACATGAACTCTGCATCCTAAACTGAAGTTGCAAGGGCATCCTTTGTGTCCAGTTCTGTGTAATCCATCCATGACCCTTTTTGTCATGTTGAGAGTGCAATGATTGTTCCTTAATTCTGTTTTATTTTTTCTAATATATCTTCATATTCTTTTGGTCAAGTACAGGAGAACCAGCACAGCTGCATGTGAGTGAAATACAGGTCTTTTCCTGTGGCTTTATCTGCAAGATGGTTTTTATACTCCTGGTGCAAGTTGGTCATTAATAATGAACTGCTGAGATGTTACTGAGGTCATAATTTGATCTGTAAATTTTTATTACTTTTGATAGTGCATGAGAAGGGAGTACTGTGACTTGGCTTTAGGAGTTTTCATGACAGTTGAAGCAAAACAGTATTGCTGTAGATTGAACAAGCAGAACTCCAAGTACAGAGGTGGTCATTATGGAACCCCACAACTGCATGTTCAGGGAAATTACCTGAGTGATAAACACAGTTCTTTAACATAGTCCCTGCTTTTTAAAGGATCATTAATTCTTGCATATCTGGAAATGAGGGCTAATATGCAAAAAGGGGGGAAAGTAATTTAAAATCAACCAGTCCAGAACAGTTGCTAAACCCATGATGTGCATATTAAGTATCTACTTGTACAAACTCCTCTTCAGCAAAGTGCTTGAGTCTTTTGGCTGTGTGACAAATTCTGTCAGAGACTCTGATCAATAAAGGAGCTGTTAGCCCTAAAGCTGCTTCCAGCAGGGTGTCTATC
>JAWWEV010000018.1:14637748-14700400 GCA_035583235.1 Hafferia zeledoni | reverse complement strand
TGTGACAAATTCTGTCAGAGACTCTGATCAATAAAGGAGCTGTTAGCCCTAAAGCTGCTTCCAGCAGGGTGTCTATCCAGGAATACCTATGAATTTGGTGTGGGTAGGGGTTTGTATGTGTGTTCATGCACAAATGCACACACACATTTGTTAGACTTGTATGTATTCCTTAAATCTAGAGGCTTAGAATTGCAAAGCAATTCACTGGAATATTGAGGGGTTTTCCTTTGAGTAGTTAAAACTGGCACTAAATAGCCTGGCATTTGAAAGTCCTGCTGCTGCAGCCCTGCAGGCTGAGTGTGCCAGACACACTGTGCTGAGCTGTGGGCAAGTGCCCGTGGCACAGGGCTGTGCCTCCTGTGAGGGCTGCCTGCCCTCACCCACAGCACCTCGTGCCTTCAGTGCTGCTCAGCCCTGTTTGCCCAAGTGTTCCCAACAGAACTGTTGCTGTGAAAGGGATTTTTCTGTCCCTTTGTGAATGAAATTCTGAGGGCAATTAGATTTTAGTGCTTGTTGTTATGGTGGGAGTAGGGAAGCAAAAAGGAACAAATACGTTGTGTGGAGGATGTTGAGGCTCTGCCCATGTCCAAAATGTCATCAGAATTTGACAAACCAACAAGGGTGTGTTTAGACCTACTACTGCCATTAGTTTCAGTATAATAGAATTAAACTGAGAATAGAGTGTATTTGTGTGCTGATTGTTTAAAAACAGCCATTATCATTTGCTGTACTGATGCAAGTGGGCTGGGGTAAACTGGTATTAGTTGATGTAAATCCAAATTAATGTAATGACCTTCCCATTCTGGATGAGTCAACAGAATTAATAAATGGTGTAATCTCATTTATTCCTCAGTGGTTCATATAAGTAGCTCATAAATAGCAAAAGCAAATGGTACATCAGGACTGCCTGTGATACAAGAAGGAAGGGATAAGCTTGCTTTATTCTCATCTACAAATCTTCCTGTTTCAAGTGTGTCTTACAATTTAAGAAAAGACTTTATAGTCTTATAAGACTATTTGAGACCCTGTTATGGATCACTTACCCTCTGCAGAGGAATATTTAGGAGTGTATTTGCCTTGCTCTAGCCCACAAATGGCAGAATAAAGGTAAGGGAGAGCCACTGGAAAGCCAAGGGGGCTCCTGGCTCTTAATTTCCATTAGGGGTAAGTGAAGAGCCTGTCCCACAGAGAGACCTGTGCACTCAAGTGCTACTCAGCCACCTAACTCAATGATTTGGTGTCTGCTTTTTGAGCTGGACTTCATCAGAGTGAATTACACATTGAGATGACATTTCTATCTTTTAAAATTTGCTTCCCTGAAGTACTTGCAAGTATTGTCCCAAGAAGCCATTTGTTCCTTAATGTCCTTAATGCCCATGTTTTATTTGCTGTGACTTGCATTTTCTGCTCCATTTTTTTATTCCAGAGTGCCTTTGTTCTGGGCCAGGGTACTATACCATTTGTTTTGGGATTGTTTATCTTTCTATCACATGTCACTGAGAAAGGTTATCAACTGCTGTAAGCAGTGGTCCTGCTCAGCTGGTTCAGAGAAATGCTGTAATTGGAATATGAAAGAGAAATTTATTTTCCTGGCTGAAAATTCTGGTGGAAACTAGATTACACTGCAGAGATTCTGAGCTGAGCTTCCTGGTGTGATGAAGAGCTTTGCTTCAGAAATAGCTTTTGGGGGTGGCAGGGAGGTTCTTCACCTGACTTTTACCAGTTTAGGAGAAGGAGCACGAAAGAAATGACAGGTACCAGAGATGTCCTTTTCTACAAATTACTCCAGTAGTTACCTCTGCCTATGTTTTTGTTAAAAAGTAGATGCAGAATTAAGTTTGCAAATGTCAGCAAGTCTTATGAGTAACTAAGAGATGCAGCCAAAAATTCTTTTTTTTTTCTGCAGACTATTTCCAAGTTTATCTCCTACTTAAAAATAAGAAGGTTTGCATTTCAGTTTTGTGGTTTAGATGCAGTTTTCCCCTAGAGATTATTCACAAGATGAAGGCTTCCCTTTTTTTGGTCTGACTCTTTCTGATCTTTTCTTTTTTGTCCTTTTTTTTTTTTTTTTTTTTTTTTTTTTTCCCCAGTTCCTGTAGATATTGTGCAGATTTTAAACCTTCAGACAGCATTGCAATGGAACATTTCCCCTCCTGTCTAATATTTTTTTAAAACCAATTCACATGCTACTGCCTTTTTTTTATCCAGAAAAGAATTCTAAGAGCACTGACTATGATATCAAATCACTAAATTTTGTTGAACTGCTCAGTAAAGATGCTTATCTTTTAGATTATCCCACCCCTCCTTTGCGTGTCAAGCACTGCAGTGAGCAATAAGAAAGGAAGATTTCCGTCTCCACCAGCAGGATGTGTCAGGCTCACCCCTAATGGATGCTTTTGGCAGCAGTAGGGAGAAGGCTGCCTTTGAGACTGATATTGCTGAGCCCCCACTGAACAGCAGAGTGTGACAGTGATGCATCCTCACTGGGGAATGCACAAGGCAAAAATGAGCAGTGGTAACTTATTAGCTTATTAATCAGGTCAAATTGGACTTGTACCAGTGGATTCATGATGCTGCTTTGGAAATAAGCCCTTGGCTTTTAGAGTACAGGAAGTTAGAAGGCAGCCTGAGGTGGGCTCTGGTGTGGAGCTGGGCTGGTGGGCAATGTGAGGAGCTGGAGCAGCCCCTGCCTGCAGGCAGCACTCACCTCCACTGCCTGGAGTGCCTCCAGCTGTGCTGGGACAGGGTCACCTCCCATCCACTCATCACACCTCTCCTCTTCTCTGGAAAGCTCAGTCACGGCTCACCTGAAAGCTGGTGTTAAGGCTCAGTTCTGCCCAGTTGGAGCTATTATTGCAGTTTTTATGGAAATGCATCTTGCATTTTGTATATTCAAATCTCACGAATAAAAATGTACATTAAAAGGCATATACTTTATTTGCAACAAGATAGGATGGAAAGTGCTCAAAAGTGAAAGTGTAGTGTAAGCTCAAAAGAACAGAAATACCCAAATGATCAAATCATTCCTGCAGTGCTATAACAGGTCTGTAGTTGGGAGCCCTTCATTGCAAATACCTTCTGAGTTCTGGTATTGCTCCTAATGCCAGCAGTTTCCATGGTTTGCAATACCAGCTTAATAAAGGGAAAACAACAGGAGCTGGAAATGTTTTGATCCTCAACTCTAATGGATTTGGAAATTATGTTTAATTTTGGTCTTTCCATAGAGGAGTTGCTATAGTATGTAGCCATAAATAAAGAGGCTATAATTAAATTGCTATATTATAGTCTTGTACAAACTCTTGGAAATACTCCCTAAAATACTGGGCTTATTCTAGAGAACAAGTTGAGGGATTTTTCCAAAGGTTATTTTAGTGCCTGAATATCAGCTGAATTAAAAGATTGCAGTACTGGTTTTAATATTGATAAGGAGGGATAACTTGAAGCAAATTGAGACAGCTGTGGAGCACAACCCAGCCCACATCAGACAGAAGATGCCTGTGGTGTTGAACCAGCCTAAACATGGTCTTTTGGACCCATCTGTACTGATTCCAGTGTGGATAAAATCACCAGAAACATGGTGGAATAGGGAGGCTGGACAACTTTAAACAGGCCTTAAGGCTGCTAGAGACAAGGAAACTTGGGAAACTAAGGATATATTGCAGGAGGAACCTTTCTTTGGCCTCCCAAGCCTGTGAACAGAGTAGCTTTGCAGTGACTACAAACCCCTGCAGAGTGAACAGTGCTTTGGCTGTTAACCCAGCCTTGCATTTGCTCCACGGCCTTGATGGAATGTTGTTGGAAGGTGCATGGGCAGGTTATTTTGGTACATTTATCTGGGGTGCTGTTAGACTAAAGCAACCTACTTTCTTTATTTGCTCTTTTTTTAGTACCTATCCTGGTGGTGAATTTCCTTTTAATTTCCCCTTTCATCATTCTAGTTGCCCTCCGTAACTTCAGTTCTGTTCTTCAATAATTGATTGGAGCTAATTGATCTGAATTCAAGTACTGGAACAAATTCAGAAGAGAGAAGTGATCTCACGCTCTTTACCACGTTTCTGTTTTCTTTTGATAGTCGTTCTGTCAGTGCAGTGTTACATTTGGGTTCTTGGCACTGCTCTCTGTTTGCAACAGAGCTTTTAAAATGCATGAATTTGTTGTTTATAGTGTAGTTGACTTTGCTGGGAAATTCATATCCATTCTCAAGGAGGTGAAATATTCAGCATCTGATCCTAAGTAATTACTTGAAAGGAAAAGGGAATCTAATTTGCTCAAATTGTATTTTAATTTCTTTGACTTTGAATTATTGGCCTGTTATAGACAATATATTTTGTTTCTGTTGTTTTAGTTATTGAAAACAAGTACTGAAGTAATGGAGTGAAAGCTTGTTATGCAGACTAATGAATTGGAAGAAAAAGAAATCTTGATTAATGATGAGTATAATAACTCACTCAAATAAGAGTGAAGCTCTTCAGGTTCTACACTTCATTCATAGTAGGGATTGTATTATTACTATTTTACTGAAAAAGAAACTCAGTTCTAGGAAATCAAGATTTTTTTATCTGTTTTGGCTGTCACATGTTGGATTACATTAAATAGGCTGGTGTCATAACGCTGCTGTCACCTTGTTCCTGACTCACAGGTGCAGTGGAACAGGAGCTGGGGAGTTACTTTTCTTTTAACTGTTGTTTGGCTGTGATGGGAAAGGGACTGGGAGTTCTGCAAAGTGCAGATGGATCTTGAGGAATTGTGTCCCCTGTGCTATAGATTATCATATGGAAAACTTGAGAAATTTTGAAAGGTGATACTGAATTCTTTCTCTTCTTTAAGGAGAGAAAGGAAGATGGAATTCTACAGAATTCTTAATACTGAATGTGTTTTGTGTTAAATGTTGTTTCATTACTGCTGAGGAACTCTGTTCTTCAAGGAGGTAAATTAAAGGGAATCTGAAAGTTTAACTCCAGAAATGGACAGCCTGGAGTCCTTACCATTCTCTGTCTTCATGCAGAGATTTTTTTTATTCGCTGTAACTGGAAAAAACATTTGAAATTTAAAACAAAACCAAACCAAACACTGAGGGAATGCACCTGCCAATACCCAGAGCGGATTGCCCTGAGCTTAGATGCTGTGCTTACCTTCAACAAGAGTTCCTCCTTCATTCCTCTGCATGTCTTTTTAGACTAACATCTGAGGGTTTGCCAGGTCTGGAAATTTCTCTGGAGTTGTCATTTTCTAGCCCCAAACCAGACCTCTGGACAAGAAGGCAGGCACAGGCCAATGCTGGAGGTCTGAAACCTCTTCTCATCTGACATCCCATCTGTATGTGCTTAATCTGTCCCAGGGGTCGCATTTTTGTTTGCATTCCTGTCATTGGCCTTGTCTTCTGACAGGCACTGGGTAGAATTAGAAAGGAAATGTCTTTACTGAAAAATACTTATTTTGAAGAGACACATCGTGTTCTTCATATTAAAATGAAACAAGTTCCCAGTGAATGTTGGGCACCTTTTTCCTCAGTAAGTCATATCTGCCAGACTCACACGAACATGTGTTACTTCAGGGAACAGCTGTGGATGATTTGGCTACCAACTGTGAGCTGTAATGTACTTTTGGTTGCCACACAGTTTGTATAACATTTAGTGTTGAAAAATAAGACAAATCTCAAGTTAGTCTGTATGTATGCCATATGGCTGGCTGTACCCAAAGTGAGAGTTTGTCACCACCCCTGTTTCTACAGTCGAAGAGAATATAAACATTGGAAGAAAACTCTTTCAGTCACTGAAATATTTTTGCAGTTTTTTGATCAAGCCTCAATTTCTCTTAAGGAGAACATAATGTAATAAAGAGTATAGCATTTTTAAAGATTCAAGTCTTAGTATGTAAGAAAAAGAATACTTTTGAGGCCACAGCTTCTGATTTAAACACCTTGCACAATTTCTACAATGACTTGTCATGACATTAAAGTAAAATGTTTGAGCTGTTGATACTCAAATATTAATCTAAAAGTACAGTTTATATATAAGAACTACAGGATATTGCTTAACAGCTGCTGTTGCAGTTTCAAATACTGTAGGAAGCATTATCTGGCATGTTTTAAACAACAGCTTAGCTTTTAATAGGCCTTCTGGCTTGTGGCCTTATTTATTGCTTGTATTTGTCACCATTTAATTGATCTTATAGTGCTTTCAATTTGCTGTCCTGACAGCAAATGGAGGTATATAGCTTGATGTGGAGGAATTTTAGCCATACACTTTTTTGGATAAAGTTCTCTTTTTTCAACATAAATCTTGTCACATCACCAAGGAAAGATGTCTTTGATTTCTTTTTACTGAAGAATCCATGCAGGCTTTGGTTCTTGTGTTAGGAAGCCTCCGTGCCTAAGAACTTTGAGCTTTGGCAGTAGGAGTCAATCTCATACTTTCTCAAGGCCAGTTTCCAGTTGCTCTCAGTTTTGTACTCAGTTGGTTTGTTTATTTACTTTCCCACACTCACCTATTGATTTACAGAATCACTTTTTATCGTTCAGTTTCCAGCTTTAGCCAGGAGGTTTCTGTGCAGTCTGACAGCTGCCAAAGGCTTTTCTCCTTCCCTGCATTTCTCCCAAACACAGTCAGGTTACTGAAATAGGCTGTTGTAGCAATTCAACATATGCCGTGAGCCCTCATGGGAGGGGAAAGGTTGGTTCAATCTTCTTCCTACTTGAATGTCCCAGGTGGGTGGACTCAGAAGAGTCACTGTTTTCCTGAGCAAACAAACCAAAGGGAGGTGCTGTGATGCCAGTCAGGCCACCTCAGCATGTCTGGCTACATGAGAACAGTGTACATCCTTACATTCCCTTTTTCTTCCCTGAAATTCAGTAAGAACGTCCCAACTTGCACAGGTTGTGGAAACAACTTTCCAGTTGTTCTGGACTATTTTATGAGTCATTATTCTGCAGTCCTGGCTTACAAGATGGTTAGAAAATTCCTTTCTATGTGATGAGGTTTTAAAGCTTTTGATTTCTTTTGTCTGTAACACTCCATGTGGTCTTGCAAGTGGAAGAGGAGGATGTTGCTGATTTTCTTCTACCAGACATATTCAGGAGTGGAGGATCTACCAAAGTCAACTCCTTGTGCTGTTCTGTTACAGTTCTGTCACTGCAGACAACCGGTAATATATACAGTAAATAGAGGCCAGAATGTTCCTCTTTTATTCCCAATTTTATTGAAATTGTGGAGATGAATGAGGTATCAAAAAGAATTGCCACGGAAAGGAACTGTCTGAATTTTAATCAGGGTCAAATCATTGAACACAGCTGTGACAGATGAATGCAAAATTTAGTAAAGTATCTATTGTGAGTCTGTAGATCAGATGTCTCAAATAGTTGACATACTACTTGGCAATGTCATCAGTCTGGGTTAAACACTTGCACATAAATTATTTTTGCAAACAGTTCCTTGAGATACAGATGATGAATTTAAACTATCAATGAGATAAACACTCTCTGCTTGTTGTTCATAGCTTTGGAAGATGTTAAAAAACACTCATTTATAGCACTAACTACTAAGACAGTTTGTTTTGCCCTGAAGGAGTTATTACTAGAATAGAAACTGCACAGTTATGTAAACTTTTGAAGGAACTTTTGTTTCTGTAGAAATTCAGTGGGTTTGGTAGCACGTTCAAAAGAAAATATAATCTGTGACCTGGGAAAGCACTTTAAGAAATGACAGAGAGAAGAAAAAGATTTGAAGGTGTGTTTCTTCAGAACTGTTTTTATTAAAGGTAGTAGTGTCAGCTGAGACCTCATGGTGCAGGCAGACACACCCAGCTCCTCTAACCTGTGTGCCAGTGGTGATTTCCTAATGTGTGTGTAACTGAAAAGTGGGTTGTTCAGAATACAGAACAAACAGCGTGTGCAGTGCTGGCCACGAGGGTAAACCGTGTTGGAGGAGGCTCAGGAAGAACTCAAAGCTTGAGAACACCCAAGGTAGCCATGAATGACTGCAGGGAGCAGAAGCTCTGGCTGCAGCTGGACAGGTTGCACTGTCAGTGTGTGTGTGTGGTTGTGGGCTGGGGTGGGAAATGGGCACAGTGTGCCCTGGGCAACCCCAGCTCTTGGGACTCACTGCCAACATCCCCAGCCAGCTCCATGACTCCTGCAGGCACTCACAGTTAGGTGGGAATAGCTGATAGAAGCTGGCTATAAAACCTGCTACAGCAGCAGCATAAAGATGTCAAGAGGAATATCAGTCATATGTTAAACAAGAAGGGTAAGGAAGCATGAAGTTCTCTGGTTTATGTGCAGAGACAAACACAGGTAACTGCTGCTGCTTAACCAAAGCAAGGCAGAAAATCTTGGTGTGTTCACACTAGGAGAATTTGGGGTCCTGTGCAAATCACCAGGGCCCAGGGTATTGTGTGTGTTTCTTAATAGAGTATGTGATTAGAATACTTTCAGAGAACAAAATTGTTAGACATAGAACATATGCACTGGGATAGACAATCAACCCTAATACTGCACATCTTAATACCTTGGGCAGTGCAGTGTGTGGCCTCATTTTCAGCAAGAGAGGAAAGGGGCAGAATTGAAATTATTGACATCATATGATAAATCATGTGATTACTTATCTAGAAACAGACCTCAAAATGTTAGTGCTGTGTCCTTAGCAATCTTTTTCCTAAGTATATTCAATAGCTATTAAATACAAAAAGAAGGTTTTCCCCTTCAGAAGCAGTGAAAAACATAGTAATGGTCAGAGAAAATCCTTGAAAACCAGCTTACTGTGCTATTTTTGGTGTCATAGCAGAAAAATAAAGGCAATAGCAGATGTGAAGGTGCCTCGACAGAAAAACATGATTCTGACTTTCTTTACCTTTTCTTACTTTATTTTTTCCCCTCTCCTCCTTCCTGGATAGTTATTTGGGTTTTTATAAATAAAGTACTATGGAAAACATTTTCTTTTGCCCATTGTTATATATAAGACATTGTTTTCAATTCATTTTTAGACAGTATTGGATTAAAACAAACAAACAAAAACCAAAATCAACCCAGAACTTTTCCTAGTGGGAAAATGAAAAAATATTGTTTGGGAAATTGTTTCTTTTTATTTGGTGAAATCAAATTTTTTGTGCTGAATCAAAATTGAATTAAATTTATAGGGCAAAACTTGTAGGGGATAGAAAATTAAACAAGGCTGTACCTCAGGGGTTTATGGAAAAGAAAATTTAAACAAAATTTGTCATTAATATAAACAGTAAGGTTTATTTTCTCCACCTGTGAAAGCCAACTTTTGTTTTGAGAGTTTATTTTCAGATAATTATCATACTAGTAGTTATGAGAAATATTTGTCAACTGTTTGTCTTTAGGGAAGTCCAGGAAAATCAAACCGAGAGGGAGGAAACAGGCACATACTTAACACTGAATGTAGCACTGTGTGACCCACAGAATGTGTTCTGGGTGTTCCTTAAAGCATCAGTGTGCCTGCCATGAGGTGACCCCAGTGCCCCCAGTGACCTGCTGCAGGAACCATACTGGGAGTTCCCACTCACTGAACTGGCCTGGGTGTGGCAGGAGGTGACTGGGACAAAGGTGCTGAATGCCAGCCCAGCAGGGCCTCTGCTGCACCTGATGCTGCTGACCAGGCAGGAGACTGGCAGTGTCACAGTGGGAGAACAGGTGTGGTGATGGCAAAGACATGGCAGTGATTAAGAAGTGCCTCAGTAAGAGGGGTGTGGTTGGGCTCAGTGCTGTGTCACCCCTGGGCAGTTGTGCTTCTGTTCTGTGCCCACAATGGGGTCCTTTACCATCCATGTGGAAGGTTGGGCTGGAGGTGTGTCTAGATGGTCACAACTGGAGTTGTTCCAGTTTTTCTCATTGCTGCTTAATCATCTAGAATAGTATTCTACACAGATGTAAACATGATGTTCTTGCCTCAGTATTGCACCACACAATAAAAATCCCCCTGAGAATCTGTTCTCCTCCTGTCTGTGTCATTCCATCCACAGTCCTAACGTGCAGAGATGCTCGAAGGTTTCTGCTCAGTTTGCAATAGTTTATACAAATGAGACCTCAGTGTCATTTATGTCCTCTGACATTAAGACCTTCCATTCCTGCTGTGGGAAGAGAAACTCTGGTGTCTGGTTTTTTGGGGAGGCATTCCTCAAGAAATTAAAATGCAAATGGGCGATATTAGCAGATGGGGACCTACAGTATCATGAAAGGAAGGCAATTTTCCCAGAGAATAAAAACCGACCAAGGGCTGCTACAGTACAATTACCTTGAATTAGGCGCTCTTCTTCCATAGGATAATGACTTTTTGTCTTTTGATGTGTTCTGGTGAGATCCCTCAGCCTTTTAAATTACTGTGGAAATTGCAGGCAAACAAAAATCTAATAATGCCAGTTATTAGTGGTATAATTGGCTATCTGTGTCCTTACCTGGACCTCTTGTCTGTTTGCTTCAATGAGAAATAATTGACTTTTTTGAGGTGTTAATCTAGCCCTTGGTGAGTCTTAAACTGTTAGAAATAAAACAGATAAATTCAGGAAATAGTGGAAAAATTATAGTTGCTGCTCACAGAATAAATTTGGTTTCAACATCTTGAGGAAAAGATATCTGGAAAGTTATTGATTATATATTTTTACATCTCAGAATAGAGGCATCCCAATAGCCTGATACTTCAGTCCCTCAGGTGTGTAATATTTGTTGTACTGTAGCTGTTGGTGTTGCAGCCTTTCTGCTGAGAGATGGGCTTGGTGTCTCCCTGTAGGGGCACTGCCCTGTGGCAAAGCGCTGGGCAGAGGTTGGACCAGCCCCGGCCTCTTCCTCAGCCCTGCAGGTGAGTTGCTGTGTGACACTGATGGCTTGAGTTTTATAAGAGGTGCTACACTGAGGCTGCTGAAAATACAGAAAAATAACTTTTAAGTAACTTTTCGAACTGTGGGCTTTGTGTAGATGTGGTGAAGTGGACGTGTTCCTGGCTGCCCATGCAGAGCTTGGCACTGGGAGTTTTGATCCCCTCACACAGGTTTTCAGTAATGCCAGTGGAAAAAACACTGCAGCACAGTAAAGGCAGTAGGAGCTTACTCTTGGTAGAACTGATGGCACATCTCTCTGGTGGCAGATCAAACTGGTAGTCAGTCCATTTGTATTCTCTGTAGTCAGCTTCACTTTTTACTTTAACATATAGAAACAAATCTTTGATGTTTGGAAAGCTTCAACAAGAGGTAAAGCTTAAAAGCTTTTCTGGTTTTAAACTTAAGAAGAGTTAAAATAACTTTTTCTGAATCTTGTGCCATTGTAGGGAACATTTCCTTTATGTATTTTCTATGTTTGAATGCTTTGCTTCAGGCTGTTTCTGTGCAAAACAATTGTTGGTGATTTTCTTTAAGCTTTATCTCCTGCACAGTGCTCTGTCCAGGGAGTATATCTGGGCTTCCTTCAGTATTAACCCTTCTTCCATAAACTCTGCCCTGTCCTGGTCAGCAATTCTTCATTCCCCTCTAACAATGTGCTTCTTGACCCAGATGGTTTTCCCTTCTATCTCTCACTCTCCTTCTTTCTTTCTGAAGTTCAGATATTTGAGCAAGCAAAAGTTGCTGGAGACTTTGCCCTCAATTTCAAGTGATACAAATTTGTTTTGTGAAGGGAATTATGATCCTTCTGTTCAATGTCTTGCTAATTTTTATGGAGGCTGAAGTAGAAGATTTCTTAAGCTGTATGTCTGTCTCCCTCATTAACACTCTTGTTTTCATTACATCTGCCTGTTATTATGTTGTTTCACTCGGAGATTGTTGAACAACTACCCCTGCAATTTGTCTTGTGTCATTCTTCCTTTGCAAGGAGTTTTTACATAGGCAGGTAAAATAAGAGGTTAGTCCTTACAAGTTTTCATAGTTGTGGCTTAAACCCCTGTCTGGATCTGTAATATGGGAAAATGGAACAAAACTTGGAAACATTGAAGTTCATCAATTGGTTTCCTGTCAGGTGGTATTAAAGGCATATGTTTCTTTGATAGTTTTCTTTAATACCTCATTTTAATTAATGAGTCAGATATAGCTGGAAATTTTGGAAATGAGTCTCTGGAGAGTTATTGACAGATGGCATGTATGGAAGTTTGATAAAATTATTGCTGGCAGCCTGTCTTCAGCAAGGACATGTTGCAATGTTGCTGTGCCAAGAATACACAAGCAATATTTTTTTTAATTGTAGCTTGTTGCATTTCGGAGTAAGAGCTGTTATGAGAGATTTGTCTAAATGCTGTCTGTACAGTTCTGTAAAACATGCCTCACCAAGCAGAGTACAATCTGACTAATCAGCCATTCCTAATTTAGCAGTGGAATTCTGCTAAAACAGTATGTTCTGGTGTTAGAGTTTGGTTGCCATTTTCACAGTTGAAGTACAGCTGAGCAGCTGCTGACTCGTGCCCACATTCCAAGCTCCTGCAGCAGCTCCTGAGGAGTATCAGAGCCTGGGGCACACTTACCTTTCTGCCCAGCTCACAGCTCTGTCACCCTGTAGTATTGATGCACCCCAGGAAAGTGTTTGCCCTGATTGGAAGTGTTTCCTGCAGAAAGCTTGGCCAAGAGAATTTGAGGTAGTTCTTCTGTAAGGCTTAACTTCCTTTATCAACCAATTCTGAAATGCTTTTGACCTGATGCTCACTTGGGCAGGAGGGCTGAGAACTGACAAAAGGAAGGACAGCAACTACACTGAACATTTCTGTGGCTACTGTAGCTACATCTTGAGGCTTTCCAGAATTTGTGTATTCACATGTGCTTGAGTGTATATGAAGAGAAATAAAGGGAAATATATGAAACTGGGTTTGATACAATTAAATAAAATCCTATTTCAGTAGTTAGAGCCTACTTTGGGATTCAGTGCTTCATCACTGTTAAGTATACAAACTCAAATGCAACAAAAATGTGTCTAGATACATCTGATACTCAAACTGCGAAAACTGGGTATTGTGGGCTGCCCATGTTAAGTGGATTCAAGTCTTCTGCATGTAAAATATGTAAAGTAACTTAACAGAGAAAATGTATACAACAGGGCTTACATTAAACCTTTTAGACTGAGGACCAAATCTCCACTGCAGACTTAGTGTGCCACAGCTTTCCCTTTGTAAGAGGGGAGGGGCAGAATACAGTGTGACAGTAAACATATTTAAGGTTTTGCCATGTTCAGTGGCTCTTTAATAGATGCATGAGGTTTTAATCAATGGAGAATAGTAGGAGCTCCTTAGAATATTATGTAAAATCCTTGGCAAATCCTTAAAAGTATAGTCCAGATTCAGACCGTGGGCCCTTATGTGATCTATGTGTGTGTATATAGATATCAAGTTCTCATTGGTTTCTGCCTTGTGTGAGAGAGTTTTATGTCTTTTTCATCAGAAATACAGGCCCCCTGTGCACCTAATAAGCTTAATATGTTAATTTCTTTGTTGTTATCCCTAAGAAGGCTACCTTGAAGAGCACACAGTATTGACTTGGGTGTCACAATTTAAGACAGAACTCCACTGTCCATGACATTTTGCTTACCTCTGATGTGCAATTGTGTATCCATCCATGCTGTAAGGAGCTGACAGACTAAAAACCCCACAGTGCTTTAGACATCTCAACTCAGGGGCTGCTGAGCAGCACCAGCACATCTTGTTGTTTGAGATGATTTATTTGCACATCCTTTTCATTATTCAGTTCTGGTGCTGCTTGATGTGTTGTCTATCCATATGGTTGCATCTTCTGACTTTAATCTCAAGGTGTCACCTTGCCTTTGCAAACCTGTAGTAATAGCAATACACAGAAATATACTTGTCAGCTGGAGAAGCCTCTAGTGCAGCTGAAGAATGTAGTTACTGAGCTGGCTCTGTGTTGTTCACAAATGTGACTGAACAGCATTTCTGCTGCTTGGATTTATCTGATTTGCAGCCTGAATAGTAAGTAGAATAAAATCATGGTAGTGATGCCCCTAAACAGGCATTCTTGAGACTTAAGACACAGGAATTTTCACTATTTGTAAGTAATTCATGCCATGGAATGTTATGGTCTGACATGTTTGTTTTTCTGCTGTGCAGTGGTCATGTTATTCCTAAATTAAAATAGACTTGCCTGCATACAGCCAAATCACAAGCCTTCAATATACCCATCAGAGGCTGCTCCTTTTGATAAGTTCTTTCCCAGTACACTTCCCTCCTGCTCTCATGGGAATGTTCACTTCATTGCCAGGTGAACAGCCCAAACATTCCCAGGCCAGAAATGCACTGGCAGACTGATCCACAGCACTCAGGACACTGCCCAAAGGAGCTGCTCACTCAGCAGATGTGTCACAGTGGTGTTTCCTGCAGCTTCAAGTAAGCGAAGAAGCTTCTCTTGTTCAATGGTTTCGGTAAAAAATAATGCACCTCTCCATGGGAAATTAGTTCAGCTGTGTTCCCATTACAGGGGGAAAATTTCCTGCCTGAAGAGTCATACCAAGATTGGAAGAAGAAATGTACGGACAGCAAATGTTTTCCATAGTGATTCTACTTTCTTTTTGTGGTAAAATCCTCTCAAACCCAATACTCTGTAGAAGAAACAGGCAGTTGTACCTCAAGCAAGTACACAGTTCTGTAACTGCCATTTCTGAGGTGTTTGGATGATAAAGGATTTTAAATTCAAATGGTGTAATTTTAGTGTGTGTTGAAAACAATAAATTACTTCGCAAGTTTGTACCAAAATAAACCTCTGTTGTAAAGCAGATATTTCTAATAATATTCAACTATAAGTTACTGTCTTACAGTCCCTAAATCCTACAAAATTGCAGTATCAAAATTTAATAGGATTTTTATGCTGTGAAAACACAGGAGCCTTCAAATTCAATCCAAGATTAGACTCTGCTTTATAAAAGCTGATAGAAAGAAAAAAGTCTCCTTTTATCTAGTTCTACATACAGTGCTTTGAAGTTTAAGTATGAAACAATCATCTGAAATGTTCTAAAGCATCAGCAATTACAGCAGCATTTTGCATTGATCTGATCTTTTGTTGACATAATCTCTTGTTATATAATATGATCGTTCGCTGATAAAACAGAAGCAGAAAGCCTTGGTGGCTCCTGTGCTCCTGTGCCCTGGTTTTTCCCAGCTGCTCTGGGCACTCCTTTCCACTGGGAGGGAATGGACTTCAGTGGACTGCTCTGTGACATTGCAGGGCACTGAACATCCACTGTGGTAACAGTGGCACAGCTACTGCAGCGTTGAGACTTGTGTTCCACTGTGTCCTCTACCAGGGATTAGTTTAATTTTTCAAGTGTGTGCAAACTCCGTGCAGTGGTGAACATTAACCTGCTTTACAATGTTTCAATTCATCATTCAAAATGCGATTTTGCCCTTTCACGTCTTAGAGCAAAAATCTGGCTGAATGAATTGGAACATTTTGGACTAATTAATGAGTTTTATGTGTCACCTCGTTGAAGGAGGGATATAAAAGATGAATTAAATGTTGCCTGTCTTCCTCCATCATTACTAGATGTGTTTGTGCTGGTATTTGTCATGTCAGCACTCCTGCATAAGTGAGAAATGAGTGGGATCCCTGCACTTTGTCCTGATCTGCAGAGTTGTCACTGGGAGTAGCGAAATACAAGACTAGCAAAGTTTTTCTGCTGTACTGGGTTGTGGAGTTGTGCAAAAGAACCAATACTGGACACTCCAAGATGGAGTTGGAGGTTTTCAAAGCTGGAAATGCAGGCAGAGGATGTTTGCTAAGAACAGCACAAGGTGCCTACATAGTCTGGAAGGCAGGAAGAGGCTTGAGGGATCCTCTGAGGGACTCGTTCAGAATAAAGTTTGAAGGCTGGAGTTATGAATGAAGAAGAAATTCTTATGGAATTGGGCCATGTATTTTGATTGAACTATGTGCAGTTTTCATGTGCTAAATCTATTTTCTGAACCTGCCACAAGGAAAATTCTGGTTGATTAGGAATCATTAGGAATGATTCAGTAGGGAGAGCGCATTGGAAAATGTTGCACCTATGAAAATGCCAGAGCCAGCCTTCCTGAATGGAAGTTGCAGTCCTAATAGTGAGCAACTTCACCTTCTTCAAAGTCTTGGGGTTTTCCCTTGTTGTTTGGTCTTGCTGCCTCCTGAAGGTGCATCAGCCCTGCATTGACCCAACTGCCTCTTCAGAGACATCTTTCTCAGTAACACACCTGGGTACTTCTAGTGCAAAAACTGGGGTTTAATTTAAAATAGAAAAAGAATCAGTCAGTGCTGTGAGTGCCTATTGATTGAGGGTAAGTGTACCATGTTACTGGGGCACAGCTCCCACAGAACATTCCCCTGATTTACTCCACCAGAAATGATCTCTCATAGCAGGGCACATGTTCCCAGAGGTGGGAGGAGTGGAAGTCTTGACCCCAAATGTGTGTCTCTTTTGGATCTAAACCAGACAGCAGGCCATTTGTTCGGTTATCTCGAGTCTTTTATGGATTATTGGGTTTCTGGCTGCACTTTGTGTTATTAAGTGCTGAACTCTTGGTGTCTGGTGCTGCCCCCCATCTCTTATCTCTGGAACTGAGGGCACTGCATATCAACACACTCCTGGGGGGAGAAGGAAGGCAAACTGCTGAGCTGCTGTTTCATTCCAGTGACTGAAACTCTCGGATGAAAAAAAAATGGACAGAAGTTAGAGGTGTGACTGAGAATAGTTGCTCATGTATCTTCATTTCCTTGTAAACACAAACCTGCAAATATTTAAATAGTCCCTACAGCAAGGGATTTGGGGATTGCCTAGATGTTTCAGTGGGAATAAAGCAGCACCAATGAGTAAGTGCAGTCATTATTTCTGCACTCTTATTGATCCTAAAGCAATTATTTCCATGGCAGTGGCCATATGGATTATTAAAATCAAAACAACTACCTCCAAATTTTAGCTAGATGTTTCTTATATAGTCAACACCTGTGCAGTTGCCAGTCCCATTTTCCTTGAGGTACAGAGCCCTTATGAGTGAAAGTGTTCTCAGGCATAACTGTGTGCTGCAAATGCACCATCATTCTTTATTAACTGCCCTTGTGGTGTACGCAAAGCAGTTAAAAATATTATAATCTCTCCTTCTGATATGCAGTCAAATACATTTTTGTAAGCTCTTAATAATAGTTTAAACATATTTTCTAGAATACATTTTGGAGGTGTGTTTAAATCAATGATGGTTACTTTTTTAGACAGATGATTTTTCTTGAAAATTAACATTTCCTGGAACTATATATTTAAAGTGCATTTCCCTTGCACTGAATAAGCTGCTTTCACCAGTGAATTCTCTTTCTGAATCCTTAGCTTACTGAACTTTTTTACTGCTAAGACGATAATAAATTAATATATGTAAATAAATGAAATGTAGGTTATGTTGTAATGTGGCAGCAGTGGAGGAAAGACTGTATAATTTTTCTGAAAGTCACTGTTGATTAGCACTGATGAGCGATAAGAGAAAGAATGTAACATTAAATGGGTTTTTTACATACTATTTAATTTAAATCATTTTATCCCAACAGGTAGGTAGTCGCCTTTTGCTGACAGGAACATCTAGTCACTCTTTCATTGATTTTGCTTGGACACATCAATAAGGCTTTGCTGAAACAAGCAAAACTTACTCATTATCTTCTCTTGTTCTTTCCAATTCATCACCAGGGGCAGTCTTGTCCTTATAGCCTTTAATAAATCTCAGCACATTATCCCTAAGGCTCTGAGCCCTCCAGGCTGCACTGGAGGTCCCAGCCTTGGATCTGTTTATTGGCACAGACACACTGGACTCCAGGATTGCAAACTGCCTCTGAGACACAGCTCCTCATCTGGCTGGAAAAACAGGGAACTGCTTCTCTGATTTTGAGAACCATGTTCTTCCTTGTAAACTTTATTGGAACTTTAAATTACAATTTTCTAATTGTTTCTTGATAATACAATGACTTTTATAGGTAATGTAAGATTGTTCCATCTGCTGATTTGTTTTTATCCCCACGGAAGTATATTTCAAAACATTCACCTTCTACCTTAGTATATTTTGTTTTTCTACACATAAACATTTGGACTGTTGGCTCTGAATCCCAAATATGCACAGTGGCCATAATTTAATGAGCCTGAGCTCATTCCTGTTCTGTGACCTCCTTCCTCCTTAGAACCCTCAGCACTGAACTGTCAAGTTTAGAGCTTGAAGCAGCAGTGAGGAGTTGGAATCACTCCATGGAGGTGACAGGTGTGTTCTGCCCCTGTAACAATCCCCTGCTGAGCTGCTGACAGTGCAGGTGCTGTCTGGGATGGTCCAGATGGGAGTGCATGTTCAATATTCTTGCCTCCTCCAGTCTTTGACTGCAAGTCAGTTTGGTAGCATGAAGGCATAGTGAGAGGAAAAAAAAACCCAAACCAACCAAACTCAGTAAGTTAGGTTAGAGGGGAAAAACAGAGTGACTTAATAAAGTAAAAGTGATGTACTTTATTAAATAACAAACATGTTGAAAAGAAGAAATAAAATATGACTGGTTGAAGATACAGAAGAAATTTAATTTTTAAAATAATTCCAAATATGTAATGGAGAAAAATGTTCTTAGGAAATGAAGATGTTGAAATTATTTTCTGAAATGTCTCAGAAATGCCCCTGTGAGATGGGACTCGATATTAGTGTTAAAATGCTGAAATAAACCTGAATCAAATTTAACATTTGTGCATTAACTAAGAACAGCCACAAAAAGCATAGAACAATTTTATTTTCCATCCCAGAGCTGCAGTTTAGAATTTACATTATTTGGAGTAGTAGATCCACATCCAGAATAAACTTATCTATCTCAGTCTCGTTTTAAAAACTTGGGAAGTGAAGCAGCAACAACAGACTGGGAGGAAGATAAGGAAGGTCCCAGTTCAGCAGCATAGGTGAGCAACCTGCTCCACATTTCTTTCAAACCACATGCATTTGCTGTTTTTCTTTTATCTTGCAAAATAATGAACTAAATATTAACATGGAAAACACTAACATTTTGGATTGTAAGATTAAGAAAAGTGAGACTTATTATGGAGATAGAAACTATTAGTTAATTTAATAAATGCAGTCATCCTTTTTTACTCTCAAATAACCCCTCACCCCTATTGAGTACAGATTACTGCTCCTTTTTAGAGTTGGATATTTAGATTTGTATAAGCACAAAAGAGCTTGTATTTAGCTGTGATAAGCATAATACCATGTCCAGAGTTGGCTGGAAGGTTTGGTGTAAGGTTCGGGTGCTTATTAGAGAGCACAAGGTGTTCCCTTCCTACACTGTGCAACCTGAAAAGAATCAGTTCTGTGCCCAACTGGATTTCCAACATTGTGTTACTGTATATACACAGTTCTTCATCATTTCTTTCTCTCTGTTTTTGACTCAACTAGAATTTTAGTTTCAGTTATTGTAGTCCAAATGCTTGTCATTGAACCAGGTGATTTTTTTTTCATCTGCTAATCTGGAAATTAATATAATGAAACAAATATAATTTAGAATGGGGTAACAAGATTTTGAAATTTATATTATGAAAGTATCCTTTGAAACAATCTATGGCAAACACATATTTTATCTATTGGTGGAATGCAGTCTGTGTAAAGGTAGAATGAATGTGAAGTGTGAGATCATCAACAGAACAAAGCAGTTACTGAAGTGGCACCATAAGAAACTCAGTAAAACAATTTGTGTATCAGTTCATTATAAAGAATGGATGTGATGAGCTCACAAATAAAACAAAATTATTGTGGGCAACAAAAAAGCCATGAGAAGGTGAAGAAAGTATAAACTGCAGACTAATTCATACACCCTGTCAAACCACTCAGAAGTCTCTCAATAAATCTCCACAAGCTCAGTGTTCAATGTGCTTATGCTGGGACACATAATAAATATGATAATTCGTTGTATACTTACATGTTTAGTGAACAAATGAGTTATATTTTCTATTAGCATTTTACTCTTGTAAGTCTTGTAACCGGCTCACTCTTTGTGTACAATTTATGTCACAATTCATAAATTGCTCTGGAAACTGATGCAAACTAATATCTGCTCTGAAAAATGGCAGAATGTTTTGCATTTTTCAGAGAGATGTTTGAGATGACAAGATTTCTTTTCATCTCCGTGTCACATTAAGCCACTGTTTCACCATTTTTATTTTATTACTGTGCAAATTTATGTTGACTTTGCTGTTCAGATCCTTTCATGTCCTCTCCCTTCTCTCTGTCTGTAAGCTGTTTGGATGACACATTACTTTATAAAATTCTTTAAAGTAAATAATATTTATTAACACTCTTGTTACGGTATTTGCCAAATAGCACATGGCCTTATAGGCCTTATTCTAGGAAGAATCCTATTGGTTATTACTTTCTGATAAAAGTTCCAAAGTTGAAATCAGAGTAATTTGATATGTCAAAAGATACTTAAATTGCAGCTTCCTTATTCTCAATATAGTACTTACCAGTACAAACTGAGCCTTTCCGCTGTGCTACAGTCTCTCATTTAAGTTATGTTGTCTTTCCCATAGAAAAATCTGTACTACAGTTCACAGAGTTCCTAATAAGAGTTGCAGCACTGGATTGTGATGCTCCTGAAAGAGGGTTGACACAACCTTCAGGTTGCTCTTTGGAAAGGAAAAGATACCTCACTGGAAACTGGCCCTGTGTGTCAGCCTCAGAATCAGTTATAGTGAGCCTCCAGCCATTCCCAATTACATAGGATTTTATTCTGTATTGTTAGTTCTTAATTTTATTCCCTTCACCTCTTGCTCCTATTTATTGAGTTGCACTCTGTGCAATCAATCTGTCTTTCAGCATGAATCATGTCAGTTCTTTGTTCTTTGGGGATTATTTTGGTATCATTTATCAGTGTTTCTCCAGGGCTTCCCAGGCACTTGCTGCAGTGTTATGTAAGCTCTTTATAGGAGCACAATTGGCTTCTGATAACAGATCACCTTCTTGCCTGTATTCTTCCTTCCCCCTCAGCTAAGGCAGATGCAAATCACAGCTACTCCCAGCCAGTAAAAGGGTAACTCAGCCGCTCAGTCTCTGGTAACTCACAGACTGGTTTCACTGCACAGCTCACCCAGGGTTTTAACCCCCAGATTCCTTTCCTTCTACAAACACAGTCTTTTATACTGACTTGTTTATACTTGGGATGTAGTTTTGCAGCAGGGGCTGTTTCAATGCTATTCTGGTGAGTTGTTAATGCCTTTCAAGGTCACTCACCCCCTCAGCTTCTTGGAGCACTGGCACAGACTGTGTGGGTACAGCATTTCACCCTGTAGTCTTATTAACACAGAGCTGGGGCTCACTGAAAGCTGCCTCATGTTTGCACAAAGCCTGCCATTCACCTTGAAACAGAGATACAAACTCGAAGCTATTTTTTCAATTCATGACATTGTTAATGTTGCTGAGAAGGGTGTAGGAAGACATTAACAGAACTGTTTAAAAGATTTTGTAAAACAGGTTTGAAACCTTGTCCATGTTTTTCCTCTCAAAAGATGTGATCTCTTATTAGAATCAATCAAAGGTCTCACTTCCACAAGAATTAGGTCGACAATGCTGATGCTTTAATTAATTTTTCAGTATAAAGCAGCTTCATTGTATCTTATAGTGGAAAAGAAGTGGATTGGATTTCAGTAACAGAGGCTTTCTAGTTCGTGCAGGTGGACAGTATATGCTGAGAGTCTTAGCTTGTTTGTTTACAGGTTGTCTGGTTTCCTGTTAGTGTTCCCTGGTTTGCACTACTCAGCCCACCAGAATTCTGTTGTGTTTATTTATTTCAAAAAGGAAATCAAGTTCTGAGGGCCTGGTATAGCCTTTCTGTAATAAAACAGACTGAGCTGTGCTTTGTAGAAGCTGTGACTGTGGGCTCTGTTGGGGTGGGTGGAAGTTGAAGCTTTAGCTTCTGAAAAATGTTAGCCCAATCAGTTCAACACTTTCTAAAACAAAACCCAGAAAATCAAGAAGAAGGAAAGTTTCTGAATTAGTACTGGATGCAGAAAGGAAAAATGAGTGATTAAATACCTTTAAAATTGCATCCTGTACAGTGAATAGTGCATGGCCGGTAGAGAAAATCCAATGTATCTTCACTGTCATAACTTCCAATGTTGATGTAAAAATACTTGCATGTGAATGCTCTCCCTCTGATTTCAGGGGTGTGATCTAAAATGCCGCAACAGAGTTAAGTGCTGTTGTTCAACCGAGCACCGTAATGTGAATAAAAGTCAACGTTTCAGATTAGTCACCAGCCTTGAGCATGCAAAGCAGATACACTTGAACCCCTGGTGGAATGTCAGTGTTGTCAGGGATTATTTCAGTAAGTCCAACTCACAAGGAGAAACCTTGAGATGCCTTCATGGATCATCTGTTGTCGGGGGTTTTTTACTTAGAATGAGCTTACCAGGCCCATGATCTTTGTCCTGTGCTTCTGTTCTCAATACTAAGGTCTTTCAGAGTGTGTATTTATTATACATAACATGATCATTGTAGTAGTCTGTTTAGTACTGGATTTAAAGTTTGTGCTTAAAATATCTGAGAAAGGGTGAAGGATTTTTGAGATGTTACACACTGATTGTGATTTCAATAAAACAAAAGATAAATTAAGATACAAATTCAAACATCCACATTCCTCTTAACTGTGACAGTCAAGAACCAGCTCATTCCTTTGTGTCATATAGATCTATTTCAAATGCATTATTCATTCCTTGTGGCGCTTATGTGGATTCCCAGTCTTGAAATACCTTTCCTGGGAACATTTACTGCCCATAAATAACCAAAGTCACACCATAAATATAGTATTTATTAACTTAAAGCTGTGTAAATCACATACATGTATACTAGTCATTTGTATTTCAACAGAGAATTGATTCCTTTTAATGCTGAATAATATACAGCCTGTAAAATTTTCTTTGAAAATGTTAATGGATCTAAACTGAAGAAAAAACTGTTTGAATACTCCAGAAACCAACAGTAATTTCAGAAGAATACAATTATTCTAACATTACACAGCAACAAACAACAGCAAACATTTATAATGTAGTGTGATCTGATATTATTGACAAAACCAGACATTTTTACTTTAAAAACATGCACTGACCGAAATACCTTTACCTCTAAAGCTGGATGGTACATGCAGGGAATATTTCAGTGGTTCGAAATCTGGCACATACAAACCTAACCTTGATCTGTTTTATCAATGTTTTTCCAGATCACTTGGGGTCATGAGAACACAACTCTCCTCAGGATGCAGTAACATGGACCAGCTCTTTGGGAACATGGAATGTGTCCCAGCAAAGATGTAAGGTAAGGCTTTTCCTTCCTTTTCATTTCCACCACAGTCTCTGTAATTTGGGAAGATATATTTAATCTCCTGTAACTGCAGGTGTATGATTGTTCTTACACATGTTCTGCTGGTACATACCTATTGCTGTTTTCATTTACATTCACAACAGTCTTGTCAGTTCAACTTCTTGGTTAAGTTGAAATGTGTATGACAGGTTTATTGTGACTGCCAGTCTGGCCCTTGGCCATGGGGCTGTGAGCAGGGTGCTGTGTGGACTGGGTGCTGCTCAGTGTGTCCAAGAGCAGCAGGATTTACCCACTGGTGGGAGTGGACTGCCAGTGAACAGCAAGAATTTGCTTGCACTTCAGTTTGTACGGGTTTGATTTTCAAAGCAAGGATCTGAACTCTCAGTAAGCAGAAGAGTGTAACACAGAATATGTGTTATATGAAGACTTAAAAGTGTGAGTTTAAAGGCAAGCATTGGGTTTGGGATGAATAAGAACCACCTGATTAACTTGAACTGTAGAAACATGGTGGTATTGGCTCTGCATGAAGGGCAAGAAACAGTTTGGTTGTTACATCTGTCCCATGATATTGTTCTGTGCTGCTCATTGTGCTGTGAGATGAGTAATACTTCAGAAGTAGCTTTTATTGGACTTGTGGATGGACAAAGTATCCTCAGCATTATTTTTAGTTAGAGTGAGTACTGTCTTTTGATACCCAACTTACTTCTTGAAGACAGGCAGATTTTTTTGTACATCTTTGTGTTATTCTTGCTCAAAATAACCAGCACAGACAAAACCTTTACCCATTTGCTCTCTCAAGAACACTTTTCTTAAGAGTAGGTGTTATGATTTAACTTTCTAGAAGTCTGTTCATCAACCTTTGTTTAATAACTTCGTATTTCTTCTTTATAACCTCAACTGCTTTACAGTGTTAGTAAAGGCAGTAGCAACAGGGACAAACAGCCTGGACTGCAGACTTGCCAGTGAATTATACCCACTGAATTTGAGTTTCCCTTCCTTGCCTTTCATGCATTTGTATCCAGAGAACTCTAGTTAATGACAGATGGCAGCTTTGGCCCTCATGCCACTTGGGGTCCTAAAGGATAGAGAAACTTTTAGGGCTCTATGAGAAACTAATTATTTGTTTCACTTTTTAATTAGGATAACTTGGTATAAATTGTAAAAGGAGTATAAGTTACATTTTTCCTTGACAAGACATACTGTCTATATGCTTGAGGCATCATGCCTTAGCTCACCCCATCAAGTTAATTCTTCTATTTGGAATTTTCTTTATATCCACAGGACAAAACACTTCCCTGTTGAATAATTATGTGCTTCTTTGTAAACTACAGTGATAATATTTAGTGGATTATTAGGAAAAGTGTGAAATCTAAATAGCAGTTTTTTCTTGTGACTTACCTGTGTGTTGGGGATCATAGCTGGGGAAGTTTTGTCCAACTTTCAGGAGAGTATTTGAAAGCTTGTCAGGAGAGCTGTACCATCTAATTGAAGCTGGAACCATAACATATCTCAGTGTCTCACGGTACAATCAAATCATTGCTATTTGATGCAATTAGAAATGACAAGCAGAAAAGAAAAAGCACTTTTTTTAATGTTACAGTGCCCATTTCCAAAATAAAATGCTAATCTAATATTCTGCTCTGTATAAGACAATTTTATGCTATTTGTGTAGTCAAAAAATTCTGCTTTCAGCTGCATCTGGTTTTCAGCAAGGTCTTGCTTTTGGCTGTTTTCTGGATGACCTGATTAGAGTATATCAAGACAGTTTATTTGCTCCAAAGTTAATGTAGTTAAAGTATAGTTAACTATAAAAGGTGCTGGAGTTCAGAAGTGGAATTTAATTTACGACAATATATCCATCCTACCCACACCAGCAGAGCTGTGTTCTCTTGCTGTGACCTTCAGGGGATCACAGCAATAACAAAACACATCACATACTGTATGTTTTCCAGTGTTGCCTTTTATCTGAAACTCTCAGTCCCTGTGTTGGGAACTGCCCAGTGCAGTTCTGATCATTCAGGTCCTGTGTGCTGATTGCAGCTACAGTGGCAGCCACACAGCTCGATGGGCTGAGCGTGAAACCCCAAACAAAATGGTGCAAACTCCTCTGCGTTTGTAAGCATAGCAGGAAATCAGCTGAAGGGAAGAAAGAGGGTTGTGTGAGGAGCTGGGGAACCAGTATATGCTGATTTACAGGGCTGTGGTTAATCATGTTCCAAATATTAGTCTATTCCAGTTTTTTTGCCTGTGATAGAATTCTTGCTTAGTAGGGATTACTGTCTGCATAAGTACAGTGGCATATGCCTCTTAACATACTGATTAATCTGCTATACAATTCAACAAAAGGCTTATGTTCATGTTACCCCTGAAATATTTTGAATATGTAATTAGAAAGTAACGTGTTTCTGACTGACATTTCAAAGGGCCAGCAGCTGACCTGTTGTCAGGGGATGAGTTGTCTCCAGTGGATTCAGGTGCCCCTTAGCTCAGTTAGGCAGAGACAGCCCCACAGTCACAGGTCCTGGGTTGTGGGTGGGGCTTTAACTTCTCTGGCATCAGTTGGAGAAGCAACACAGCAAAGCACAAACAGTCCAGAAGGTTCCTGCCAAGTGTTGGATGACAACTTGCTGTCCATCGGGACACGATGCTGTGCCATGTGCTCTGGGATGACCCTGCTTGGGCAGGGAGGTGGCACCAGAGGATCCCCTTCCAACTGACCCATTCTGGGACTGTGATTGTACTTACTGGCTTTTTCACTTAAGGCCCTAGATCTTGGAAGACATCTATAAACTACTATTTCAAAAATAATTTGGGGAAGTAGGTTTGACATACAGGATGATCATTTCAATTGTAAAAATACTTCATACTCTATCAGCTCCAGGCTTAGTAGACTGATAATTCTTCAGACATGAAGCCTCTTCTGGTTTAGATACAAATAATACATCTGAAATAATGTTGGATGCAATGAATCCTGGCAGATCATACTTAATGTCTCTACAGTTATGTAGTAACTGAATTAATATCAAAAAAAAGCGTTTGTACGTGAGGGGTTGAATTTTGATTTTGGGATTAAAGCACTTTCTAGCCAGACCTGCCTTTGCAGAGGAGGCTGAATTTCCAAGACACATGGAAGCAGGCAAAGGAGGAACAAGTTTTGTAATAGATGCCACAGCATTTCAGGTATTTTAATTCATAGGAAGCCTAATGGCAAAGGATCAGGGACATCAGGCAATGTGGAACTGCCAACCATTTTCTTCTACTTGGAGAACTGAGAGCCCAATTCTTCCTGCACTGTGGTTGAGAGGAAGACAATTCTGTGCTAAACCTGCTTGGTCAGGCTTTGTTACCAAGTGTGGGGGCTTGTGTTCAAGGGATGTGCTGCACATCAAACCAAAAGCCTTACAAAAGGCTTTTCAGCCTTTTTGTTTTCACAGTGGAAAAGAACCCTATTTATAGCAAGAGTTCAAAACATTTTATGCACTTGTCAATAGAACTACTTAGTCATCTCAATTATCCAGGGTAATGGGAGAGAAAATCCGTGTAGTACAAATTGTATGTAAATCAGGCTTATAAGACTATATTCAGTGAGTTCATTTTGCAAGGCCTGTAAGCAGATTTCTGTAGGGATTAGGTGTGGGCTGCTTTAAACCTCAGAAGGCAGAGCAGAGCCTGCTGAAAGTGCCTTCCTGGTGCCACTGGGAGCAGGGAGGGAAGCAGAGCAAAGGAAGGACCAGCTCCAGGCCCTTCACTGGTTCTGAACTGTGCGTGGCTGAGGATGGGCTGCAGAGCCAACTGCAGCAGCAGGCACAAGGGAAGGGCTCAGTTAGAGGTGTCACTGGGACACTAAATCAAGCATAGAGGAGGATTAATGCAAGTGAAAAAGCAAAAAGAGCTTCCTAATCACAAAGTTGTTGCTGTAACTACCATGACAGATTCAGAATCTGTGTCTGCCCCACTGCTGTCCTGACTGACATCACCCAAGGCATGCTCCTGTCTCTTAAGTGAATTACAGGCTAGGTCAGAAAGCTTGAAACTGCATGCTGACTTTTTTTTCTTTTTTCTCCACATATTTTCTACCTCAAGTATGAAAAAAATTTATTAACTGTTCCCTAAAATACATTCAGAAAGTGCAGAGGTGTAAGAGAGAATCATCTATTTCGTCATCATGGGATTTTGTTGCTCAGTATGTGGGTTAAAGCCACATTTTGTCTTCACATACAGTGTCTCCTCACTGGAATCCAGGGACAATATAAATAAGGCCCTGGTTTATTTTTAAATACTCAGTGCTGAGCATGCCATTTAAAAACTTTGAATAAACAAGTGGTTTAGCTGTGCTGGAAATCACTGACATTACTAATTATCCCCTTCATGTGTATCCTCTCTAATAATAAGTCCTGCATGTTTGTTGCCTGAATGCATCTTCCTATTTAACTGAGTGTTCTGCAACCTCTTGAAAATACTCAAAATATAAGCATGCTGTGCTTTCTCCCTCCCTCCACAGAGTCAGTGCAGACCACACGCTTCTTCCTTGTACTTCAAAAGAATAATTTTCTGTTTTCTTTTTCTGAAGAAATATCCCTTTCCATATATATCTGAATTCCACTTTTTCTTAGTGATAAAAGCTACAGAGAACTCAATATATTGGAGTTTATCATGTGACTTCTGCTCACTGAGGACTGTCCCTTTTTGATGATGCCATGGAAATATTTCCATGATGGTCCTGCACTCTGTGGAGATCCTTCATTTAAGATGAATGTGCTGCCAAGGAACTCAGGATCTGAATAATAAATTGGTGTTAAACCCTCTTAATTAGAAAAATACATTGTTTATGAAGCTATAAAAATGGTGTTTGGATTTCTTTGAGTGAATTAAGGAAAGCAAAAGACAACTCAGAATTAGTTAAAAATGTTGTGGTATTTCTGCCCTGCAAGGCTTCATAGCTTTTCATTTTTCATACTTCTCAGATAACAAGTAAAATAGAATAGTAAATATTCCTGATGAATAGTAATTATTCTATAATTAGTCATTTCATTTAAAATTTGCATTTGTATATCTTTAATTAAAACCCAGTGTGCTGCAATTAGGCCATATTCTGCTGGTAATATCATCCAATACACACAAGAAAATGCAAATTTAAGGCTTACTCTGTCTCTAAATGTTATCAGGACTCCTTGAGGGGAATGTCCTTTGTATGCAGCTACTCTGGATGTACTTTGCACTCTGTGTACACTCAGTAACTTGTAGGGACTGATGTTTTGCTACTGTATATTAAAATAAATCATAGTAATTCTGTTCCTGCCAAGGGGTTTATAGTGCTGATAAATAAAGGAGATCAATATCAGGCCCTTCCTTTGCAGTCAGCAGCATTTTGCCTTCTCGCAGTGCCTGAGAGCCTGAAGAAGGGCCTGTTCTATTTGCAGTGGTTTGAATCTATTTGAGTGTGGTTGTAAACATTTCTATTAAATGCCATTTGTGTTAGCTGCAACCCTTGAGGAGAAGCAGGTGCGTTGGGAAATGGCTTGTTCTGTTGGGCAGGAATTGAAATATTCCAGACTACATGTTTGCCTTATTAGAAAGCAAAAAAAATCAGCTTTGTGGCATGATTTTATCAGCAGTGATCCAGTGAGTTTGAGTGGCGTTTTGAAGTACGTACCTGAGCCATTAAATGCAAAGAAAATTATATTTCTTTTTTTTTTCCCTCCTTTTGGGAGAAATAAAAAAGCATTGGAAAGAACAAGATTGTGCTCTTTTGAGAACTTATAACTTTTTTTCTTGAGAACATTACTTTTTCAGAGGAATGGTCTGGGTAGTTTCTCCCAAACCAGCCTGACAACAGAGGTTCCCACTGCCTTCCAGACACACCCTGGCCATCCTGGTAGAGACACCTGATTCCCCATATGAGTGGTATCTGCTCAAGCAATTAAGATTTTCTTTTTAATGACCATGAATGTCAATGCAGCAGAAAGCACAGTGGTAAAAATTTTACTGTAAAATGGTAAAAATGCTGTTTTCTGTCTTTCATTTCATATGTAACTTGTTCATAAATTCACTTTTGCCTGCAGTCTTTGCCCCCAGTTCTCTCTGCCAGATATTTGCCCCCTCTCAGATCTGGCAGCTTCAGCTGCTTAAATGAGCCCTGTCTGACCTGCTCCAGCTCTAAGAGGATCCCAAGGAGCTTTAGCAATGCACCAGCTTTTCCAAAGAAGTGATCAGTTAGTGTTTATTGAGTTAATAATTAACATGACTGTGCTCTTGCAAGTATGCATTTTTTATTGCTAATCCCGTTTTGATAGTAATTGAATGTGATTTATGTTTTGTCTTAGTAAACCAACAAGATTCTTTGTTTCCCAGTCTCACTTTGCCAATGTCTGCAATTTCCTTTGTTGACTGTTCATTCCAAAAAAAGAAATAGCTTGAAAAAATTATTAATATAGCTGGAAAAAAATTTTAAAGCCTGCTTTAGTTTATAGCTTCTGTCACTTTTATGATGCAGTCTTAATAAATATCTCATAGCTCAGTGCTGTCTTTGACTTACTTTGTTCCTAGCTCCTAATAAATGAGGTTTTGAGTGATGATGCTGATGGAATCATCACCACTTTGGCAATGAAAGACTTATGTTACTTTTTTTTTCCTTCTTCCCTCCCAACCCCCACATCCCCAGCTTGGGCATGGTATCGCCTTTAGATTCATCAGAATATGGCAATTACATAGATTTTATTACCAGTGCAGTGTTTCCATTTTTTTTTAATTGCCTACAAGACACGATGGTCCTCTTTCATTTGCCTAAAATGCTACTTTGTTTCCCATCGTGCTATAAAACCTGTTTCCAGCTTTCACTTAACAACTTTTGCTTATGTTATTCATGGCTTAAATGGTGGTAATTATTCAACTGTAAAATAAGTAGGCACCCCCTGTGACAGTTTAACATGTTTTTCCACTGTGCAATACTGTCATTGATTTATAATGGGTGATTGTAGCCTATTTATGTAACCGTATTTAACCACATATAACCATGTTTATATAACCCAGAGGATGAAATGGAACATACATTGTGGGTATGTGCTTTATGTGGATGTGCATCCAGAGTCACAGCAGAGCACAGGAATACATTTGGGTGATTGGGAGCTTCTTACAGCAAATATCTATAGAGATTTTATAGCTGATTTTACCCAGTGAAACTCCCTAGGAAAGGTGAATGATATCACAAGTGAAAGTGTTGCTAAATCCTGTAGGGTTCTTATGTGAAGGAAATTGTCTCCAGAGCTTTTCTTCATGTTTCCACTCAGGCTGAGAAGGAAACAAAGCAGTGACAGACGTTGTGCAAGGACCAGGGTGGAACAGGCACAGCTGACATGAGCAGGGTGAGCAGACATCCCAGTTTCAGGAGGGCAGCCCTGGACTGAGAGTCATGTTTCCTCTCACACTTTATTTGTGATGTAACAATTCCATTTGGTTTTCCCCTCTTCAACCCTTAGTGCAAGTAGCCCTGCCCTACAAAGGGAACTAATCCTGAGCCACCAGCACAGTTACCAACTTCTCACCGAGACAGACTAAGATGTCATGGCATACTTGATGTAGCCTCCTGATGGTGAGGCTCCACACTCAAAGACTGGATAACTTGAGACCACAGTGGAATTCCTGTGTCTGAATTAGGGCAGTGGAGCAAAGCCCTCCCACCTGCAGCATCACTTCTGGGTAGTGGCTGTTGTGACAAGAACATGTGGAGATGTGGAGCTTGCCCTGTGCTTCAACAGCAACAGGCATTTTTCACAGCCACTGAATGCTGTGTGTTCTGATGGGAATCCTGTCTCTGTGGTAACATCCAGAGCAAACCCCCGTGCACGCTTCTCTCTTCCACTGCTTCCCAAGCCAGGCAGGAGAGAGCTCAGTTTGCTTCCAAACCAAACACAAGAGATGCACAAGGCTACACTGAACAGCTGGAACTGCAAAAGGGAAATTTGCCTGATTTTGCTGGCACAGAGCATTTCTTAGGACTATTCTACTGGGAAGAATAGGGCAAAAATACATGACATTTTGTCTGTGTGTGTATTAGGAGAAAAGGTGGGTGTTGTTCAGGTACTTTGTCTGGTTGGTTGTCTGATGTGCCTCACCCAGGCACAGAGTTTAGAAAGGGGTTGTCTTGTGCTCAGATGGAAAGATCTGGATATTTTTTTAAAAAGGATTGAATTAGAATAAATACACTGTAATCATTTTTTCTCTATACATAGTTAATAATAATGCTGCTAGTCATGGTGCTGATGTTTTCAGAGTTGCAAGTGATTAACTAGGGCAGATGAAGATTATTTGGTATTTCCTGGGGTTAGTATAAATTTCCAGAATTTTGGGAGACACTGGTAATTTACGTGGTAAGAAAAGAAAACGCTGCTTTTGACTTTTCTTGTGTTCCCTTAATGCACATCTGTAGCATAATGTTCAAATGTTCAGTGTGTGCCTGTTTGTGCTGGTTGCTTACAAAAAATGCAGCTTGAGGGGCTTATCAATATTAATATACCTCTGCAAGTCTGGAGTTCCTTTCATGAAATGAATACTTACAGTAAGAGGCTTGGATATAAGCATCAGAAAAAAATGTATTTAAATGCAGACAGGCAGAAAAGGACCATTCAAGGTAATGTCCAGTTTATGTTTGTGCATATATTACTTTATGTGTGTGTATATATAGAATTCATATATATACATGCATAAATATATATTCTCACATATAGATATGGATGTACAAATCTGTTCTTTGCTGTCAAAGTGTAAAGTTGAAAGCTCCAGAGTATGTTTCTTGAAAAACTAATGGAATTCCCTTATGTTTTCAGGACAAATTTGTAAATGTGCTCATGCAGCATCAATATTTAGTTCATAGTCTTCAATGGGAACAGTTGCAAAACACTTGATGATGCTGTAAAAGTGCCACTCAGCAGTGCTGACTGTCATGGGGTTTCTCTGGGACTAATTGTCTAGAAGGAATTTATTTTAATCTTCGTCTCTGTCTTCACAACTAGATGGTCTCTGGGGAAAGCAGTTTGTTTAACTCTGTTGCTTGCTGAACTTTGGGGAAAGGCTTCCTAACCTTTGTCTTGGGCTCTGAGATTGCCCCTCATTGCTGGTGAGTTCTTCAAAGCATTAGATGAGGATCCTTTCTGCCCCTTCCTTGGAGAGGGTGCAGAGGGAGGAGGGCCACCTATGGAACTGCCTTTGTGTTATATGTAGTTATTGCAGTCACACACGATCCTTAAGAAACCAAGTGCATTATTTGGATGGGTCTCTGCCAATTATTTGCAAGCGGTTTATCATAAAGCAGTCACTGTACTGTTCAAAGTCATAGCAACGATTGTTTTAACTTGACCAAAGGCAAAAAAGATTAAACCTTACTTGTCTTTTTGGATAGCTGTGAATGAAACTGACTTTTTTTCATTAAATGTCCCTGCAAAGATCATTAATTTTTTTATTCCAAAAATAGAGAGAATATTTATAAGAGGGAAGAAAAGAAACAAAATCCTGTTTTATTACATTTTACAACAGTGGAGGAACAAGGACATGAATGTTTTGGTTGTGAACTGGTAACCAGAGGTACTGCAGTTGTGTTAAAGTGATGTGATAATGCCCATGTTTCTGGCATCTTGCTTGATCATTGCTTTTGCTGCTTTCTTGTTCCCTAAAGAAAGGAGTTAATAATATGGGATGAATTATGCTGCAGTGTGTGTGCCCTTGTTGTTCATCTCTGACGTTGTGGCCTTACTTTGGCTTTCAACAAAAAAGGAAATTTGGGTGTAAGTAGCTTCGAGATAATTGTGATTAAATCCATGTCATTGGTGTCTCTAAGAATACTTGTCTCTATTTCCAGTCAGATTTAATATCCTCGTGGTCTAAATCAATAGCTATATTCCCCTGATGGATGGTGCACAAAGTCCTTGTCCTCTCAAGCAGTTTATGGATGGAGAAATGTATAAACCCAGGAATAAACTGATTATGTGCTGTGAGGGTGATCTCCACAGCATCCCACAGAAACAATGGAGAGAGACTCCTCCAAGGGCCAGTCCCAAGCAGGTGATGAGTCAGGAGAAGCTCAGCCTTCCCCTGCAACGTGGAGTATGTGCAGTAGGTGGTGAGCAGTTGTTCTCTCCCTGGGTGTCTGTCTGTGGACTCATCCCTTCCATACAGAACAAAATCCTCTGGTTACTTCCCCAGGGAAGGATGTTAGAAAGATTCCTGCAGGGAGAGGAGGTGCAGACTTCCTTCATCACGAAGCTAAATCCAGATGAGAGACAGTGTGTCATTGAAATTCAAATTAATAAAATATCTTGGTGTTAGAAGTCTGAGTCTATGCAAATGTGGCCTTTCTACCTGCTCTAAGCACAGCTTACAGGCAGAACACATGTTCGAGAGGCTGCAAACAGTTGGAGTCAGCTGAGTTGGTTTAAATGTGCATCCTCCTGCTGTGATAATTAGCAAAAAGTTGACAAGAATTAAGCGTGAGGGATTTGTTTCTTAAACATTACCTTTTGGATGAAGCATAAATAATGAAGCAAAATACGGCCATAATTAATATTTTGTGATTCCTGCAGTTCATTGAGTATTAGATCAAACTGCAGGAGCACTGGAATATTAAGTAGTTTATTCTGCTCTTTAGGGATCTGATATCAGATTTCTGATCACACTTCTTGATTTTGAGTCTGTAATGCAAACCTATTTAGAAATCCAAATGGTGAAGTATTCAGCTTCATGTAATAGTGGGAGTTAATTAAGAATTATCTGCTGTTCACAAACAGCCAGTTTGAGAACTATCTGGTAGAAATTCAGATTAGGTACTTGCTTTCCAGAGTAATAGTGGGGAACGTGTCTTCTCTGTGGAATTTTGAAACATTATGGGAGTCCATCCCGGTTTCAGCTGGGATAGTCAAATTATACATTAAATAGTAGATAAATGTACTCATTCTGTAATGATTAAAATGGATCTGACCTTTAATTCAGAAAGAATAATTTGAACTAGATTTAGGGATTTGGAGATGGTAAATAAATGCTCTTTGAAGTGTTATCACTCATTGCATGATAATGTTGCAGATACACACTCAATGTATATAAGTATAAAAAGACATAAAATACTTTTTATGTGGTAGTGAATGTTAAATTTGAACTCATTTAGAAACAAAGTTTGGAAACTGCCAAGCATTTGTGAGCTTGTTATCTTTCTAGTGTAAAAAATTCTTAGTATATCATTAAAAAGTGTGAACACACCCACATATTTTATGGATAGATTTTCAGTTTATAAGTAGATCCTTTTCTGTGATTTCCATCAGTGAACTCGGGAGGTTCAGACACCACCTACAACTTGGTTTGGCCACACTCACTGCTTACTGAAATCTGCCTGTTGTCTCCTGGTTCATTTTAGTGTTGTCCTTTGGATTCCAAGACCCATTGGTTTGATTCTTCAAAGCCATACTTGTTGACACTAAAAATGAGTAGAATACAGAAAGACATTATTCCAAAGCAGTAGAATTTGTAAAGGATTTCAGGATAGCTTTTAAAAGATAGAGCAGGGGTTTGCCATTCTGTCAACAGGGAATTTACAAGAATTTGTGAAAGCAAAAGTTGTCATGAGTGTTTTATGCCTGACTTTAGGCATCATCTGAAGGATGTGAAGATACTTTATGTGCTGAATGCAATGGGTTAGGAGGGCAGTGTCCTGGAGGGCCAAAGGGGGAGGTTGGTTGAGTTTTCTAACCTCAGAGTAGAATTCTTCCCTTAGTATTTAACCCTTGACTGTGGAATTAAGCAAAGAGCCTTGCTGGAACAGGACACCTGTACAATCCTACCCAAGGGCTGCTGCTGCCTGAGCAGCCCCTGTGGTGGTGAACTGCCATTTGCAGGCAAGTATTAGCAAGTACAGATTTTGTAATGCAGCTGTAACGTGAAAGTTTGAACCACTTTTCTGGACTTACCAGTGCACAAACTAGGCAAAATTCTGATTAGGACAAATGATAACCTTCCACTTCATTCAATGCCACAAAAGAGTAACTAAGCAAAGTCCTCCCTGCCCTTCCCACCCTCAGAGGCAGCAGTGCCCCTGCCAGCAGGAGCCAGCCAACACTCCCAGGGCTAAGATTTTCCTGCTGTCCTTATGACCATGTGCTGTGCTGGGCAGGAAGGAACTGGCCCTTGTGCAGCCTCATTTTCTAAGGGGGGACAGCCCAGTTTGGTCTCCAGTGCAGAGAGAGAGGATGACACACAGACTGAAGAGGCTGTGTAAGGAGCAACTTCAATTATCCTCCTGTCTTCTAAATACAACCATTGGGAACTGATAAATTAATTCTAGGGGGAAAAGAATGTGGCACAACCGTGTTTCAGGGACAATATAACTGCAAAGTTGTGTATTATGTTAATGTAATCTAGTAAACAAGTTCAAGCTCCTTGATAATTATATGGGACTCCATGCTGATCAAAGTGGAATAGTCTGGTCATTTATTACAGCAATGGCTTGTGTGCCTTTGTGTAATATTCAGGTCATTAAAAGAACATGATAACCCTGGATCCATATCTTTAGTTTAATTTCTAGCGAGCAGGACATGGTCTTGAAGAGCCTGGCAGCTTGAAATCTGTGCCAGATGAAGAACCTTTAATGTGAATTTCCCCACCTGCAGTTTGTAGATCATGGCTTGCAGGTCTGATACCAAATTGTACTAATGAATGGAATCCTTTCTAACACGATGTCAAATTCTGTTTCATTTTTATCTTGCATAGGGTGAGAATGTAAGATCAAAGAGAGCTCTCTGACTCAAATGTTCCATGTATTGACACTGTGCATTAACCCATCCTTTTCCTTAAAATTGTCCTTGCAGCTGCATGAGCTACTGAACCAGAGGCAGAATGGATGGAATATCAGCTCACTCAGGTGGCTTAATGGGATATTAGGAAGAACCATGCCTTCAAAGCCCTGGTAAAGGCATGCACCTTCGAGTGTGCTGTGTTCTTACTGCCTTCAGTCACTGCATGATGGCAGCACCTGCTGGTGCTGGTTATGACTGGTACATACCAAACATGGTGTCTGAGCAAACTGATTCTGGAACACAACCCTTGGAGTGCAGTAGGCGGGGTAAGATCACAGCAGACAGAGCTGCAAACACACGCACAGGAGCTGCAGTAATGCATCCAAACCCACTTACCAAGCCACTGACAGCACTGGAGAACATGTGTTCGAGCTCTATGTCCTGCTGGAGTGCCATATGGGTTTTTTTTAATCCTCGCTGATTCTTTCGGGGTAGGTAGTGGTGTAACTCTTCAAAAAGTTGCTGCACTCTCTTATTGCTGGAGGAGAGTTGAAAGTCTGCCCGGGTTCAGCCCCCAGTGCACAGTCCCCACAGAGAGCCCTTCTCCCCCTACAGCTGCTGCACCTGAACTGGGGCTGCAGGGCTGGCACACCCAGCTGAGGGCCAGGGCAGCTCACAGGGGTAAGCAGAGATACCTCTCTTGGACATTGTAATCCCTTTCAGTTTTATTAAGCTCAGAACTATATTTCTGATTTAGGGCAGAAATAGTAATTACAGATTACATAACTGTAATTTCTAGTTAAACCACAGCTGCTTATTGTCATGAAGCTCTATTATAAATATAGCATTGGATTGTTAGCCTGTTCTTTAGATTAAAGATAAGAAAATATGAAAATTATGGAGAGAGCTGACTCTCCAGCTAGCTGTGAGGAGCAGGGACTTTGAGTTGAAAGGACTGGTGTTATGGTTACGTGGTAGTTACAGGGCTTTGGACATAACTCAGAATGATTTGCAGGTCTTGGTAATAACACTGACTTTTGGCATCCTCTAAGGACTATACTGGCCACTTGAATCTGAGAGCAAAGGAGCTCCCTCTCTCCTGTGTTCCAGGATCCCACCCTGGGAGTAGCACTCTCCTCTTTGACTGTGCTGGGTTTTTATTTTGTGAAATCCAACCATTCTGAGCAGCAATTGTGACAGATATGGAGACTCTTAATGCACTTGCAGTGTCCCTGTCTAATGTAGCAGTGTGTTAGCACTGCTGCTAATGAAGCCAGCACTGATCTGGAGTTGTTCACTATGCTACATAATTTCAGTTTAATGTTTATACCTCTCACTGTCATTTTAAAATGTAGCATATCTTTTCTGGTGTTTTGTGTTATTTATTCTTTACCAGCTTTTTAAATTTAGTAGGCTAAGTAGGAGGCCACCCTGCACATGGGAGGAATGCCAAGGAGTCCAAGTTTGGGAGGAGACTGAAAATAGACCCAAGCTGGGCTGAGGTGTGAACAGCTCACTGCAACAAAGGGCATCACCTGTCCCTGCCCCTTTTCTGCCAACCTGATTCCAGCTGCAATGGAATTTTATCCTCTCTCCGAAGTTCTTTAATACTCTGTTTACAGTTGTCATCTGCCTCATCAGTCCTGTTAGATTAGGACATCTGTGCCCTGCTGTTTCCTGCTTTTTTCACTGGATCCTGGGTATCCTTAGACTTTTCCTTCCCTCCTCTATTAACTGACTGCAAATTTGTTCCTTGGGTTCCTATGTCCTAATCACATTCTTTCTAGCCAAAAAGACAGAAGTGAACCTGGTGGCACCTTTACTGCCTTGTGCCACCAGGCCAGAGGGAGGTGTTAATCACCTTGACTAAGACCAGCTTCATCTTCTGAAATTCTGACAGAAAAGAAGGATGTTCTCCCTTGCTTCTGCCCCCTTAGTGGTAATGCTGATGGCAGGCATTTTGAGTGAGGAATTATTCACAGGTTGTTGCCTTTAGTCATGTCTTGATGCTATGGTGAAATTCCCAAAAGTGTAGCAATGTGATTATGAGGTGGGAGAACATTTTGGGGATATTCTGTATATGAATGCATTCACGTTTGTGAGGCATTACCATCCTGTGCTGCTGAGGCAAATTAAACATTGATATTTATACTTTCCTTTTTAGTCTTTTTATTCTGACATGTTTACAGAGAATCAGGGATATATTGAAATCCATGTGGGCATAAATCAGTCAAGAAAATGTTGAGATTTTGCTATGTTTGTTTACGTTATTACTGAGCTTCTTCATTTACTGAACATCTTGCATTTGAATTTTTTGGTTTTTTAAAGGCAACAAATCAATGTGAAGCTGAAGTGTAATGTGTTTTCTTTTTCCTGTTTCATTCTATGTGGTTTTTTAAAAGATTTTTTTCCCCATTGATCAGTGTAACCAGTGGCAGATTTTGTAGCAGCCTGTAGTCAGATCAAGTTCTTTCCATCTGTAAACAGAAAAGTCCTTGTACTTCTGCTGTCTGTGTAGTCTCAGTGAGAATCATGTAAGATTTAAGTGCCCTTGCAAGATAAAATGCCAGACCTTGCTCACAAATCAGCTCTTTAACATAATTAAAGGAAGAAACTGCATCATACTGTTTTATGAAGAGATTTGAATGCTAAGTGAGGAAAGCTTCAGTCTTTCTGCCTTTTAATTGCAATGTAGCATGGAGATTAACTCAGGCAAATTTGAAAACTCCTATGCTTATGTTTAACACTTCAGTTTTTATATATTCATATATCATTTTAGATAAATGCACATGCACAGATAGATCTATAACACAAGGCAGTTAAAACATTCAGCTTCATGATTTGTGGAAAATCTGTGGCTTTCCTGTGGGCAGGTTTGTAATAAATGAGGAGGTTGCTGATAACTGACACCAGTGTGTGCTGGAAAGCACTCAGAGACACTGTCATGGCACAGCCACTCCTGGAGCAATTTGTCCTTCTGAGCTTTAGTCTTGGAGCAGTCTGGGCCCCAGGGAGGGCACAGGGGAAGGAAGATGCTCCTGCAACCTCTCCCCAGGAAATGGAGAAGACCTCACTTTTCCATACTTTCTTTTCAACTAGTGAAAGAAAGTTCCTGCAAATCTGCATTATTGATGAGTGAGAACCCTCTGCATTCTCCTGTGTGACTTCTGCAAATTAAACCAGTGCTTTGGCCACCTGCTTCAGCCTGAAGGGAGTGAGAGGAGAGAGACACTTGACCAATTCAATGGAAGATTATTTTATTCCTAGTTTTACCTAAATGTAAATCTTTAGCAAGCACGTTACTTACTAAGAATGAGATTAGTCAGGTTTTGTATGCAACTATCAACTTTAATACAGTTAATTATCACACACAATGTAGAAATCATTAAGAACAAAGTCACTGTGAATTCTTCAGTAGTGGGATAAGTGGCTACAGTAGTTGCTTTAGCACTCAAGATTTTTGGAGGTATTTGATTTATTTAGAAAATGAAGGAGTCGTCTTAACTTGTTTCAGACACACAGAGAGAAGCATATTTTCCCCTGTTTTTCTTCATCAGAGTCCATAAGATCCTTGGTAGGACCACTTGGAAAGTTTTCTGTCACTTCTTCCATTTGTAACAACTTTTCTCTATCCTTGTACCCCAAGTTGTCCTCTATGCTGACCATAAACAGCCATTTCTTTCAAATGCAGACACTTCTGTGGTGGAACCATAATGTAGGAGAGGAAATGAAGGAAAACATCATTTCCAATTAAGGCTGCAGAGAGATGTTAGGTAGATGGAATGTAATTATACAGATTGGAATCTGTCCAGTGTTCCAGGTCTAACAGCTCTATAATAAAATAGAAGTCTTTTGTTTACAAACATTTTATTCTCCTGAGTGCATCCCTACACTCAGTTCCAATCACTTCCAGTATTACCCAAAAGAAAAAAATGACAGCTTGATGCTGTGAGTGGAAGTTGCATTGTAGGTGCATTCTTTTATTGATTTGTTCTGTGATTTTTACCTCTTGAACCTTGAGATCTAATTTGTCAAATTTCATTTTTCTGTTTTTCCATATTCACCCCTACAGTAGATGAAATCTCACTCTGCTGATCAAAACCAGGTGGTTCATCAGAAGGAAGGGAGGTCTCGGGGGGTGTTTTCCACTCTCTCTCTCACAAGGGATATTAGGGAGGCAGAAATACCAACAGTTTGGTGTTTGCCTTCTGTTGCAATAAACCAGGCTTCATTTAAATCCATTTCTCATTCCTTGCTGAGTTGCCCCAAAACTAAACCTGAAGGTCAATGTAACTGTTTTAGCTGTGGACATATTGCTGGTTACTGAAGGGGGATCTTTATGTGGAAACGTGCACTGTGGGGTTTGGGGCAGAAATAACAAATTAATTAGAGTCATCATTATGTTTTAATGAGCTCAATCTGTTATTGAAGGGGATTATTTCTTGTATATTCTTGTGCACAAAGCAGGGGGTGGAGGAGGAATGTTTACTGTAGTGACTGTTGATAGACATTGAGTGAAGAGGTTGATAATTCAGATAACATTAGAGAAGGATGGGATCTCGCTCTCAGGCTGGGGATTAACCAAGCTGAGGTGCTGGGCCCTGGCAGGGCTCACTGCAAGGAACTTGCACCCAGACCTGAGGAAGGTGATTCCTGAAACTCATCCCTGAAATGAGCCAGACAGGAACAGTGTCTTTATTATTTGCTGCTGTGAGTATTGTGTCTAGGCAGCATTTTTTAAAAGTTATTAAGTAAAGCAGACACCAAACATTCATTGACTTTCAGTGGTGGAGGAGCTGTAACTCTTTTAGGATATAAGTTATTTCGTTATAGCACGACTCTTTCAAGCAGATAGAACAATCAGTTTACAACAAGCAATTGCAAAAATGAAATGCATTTCTAACCTGAGCAGCTAAAACCAAAATTACAGCCTCAGACTATCAGTGATGAAGTTTCATGTGAGGGAAAGAGGGAAACAAAAAGGCAGTAACAAAGGTGTTCATGGTCTGTGACACACTGAAGGTAAAGCTCATGGTTGGTGACCTTTACGGCCTTAAACATTGTGACCTGGAGCCTCTCACTCTCATGGTATAGTCCTGAGTTGGGTTTTTAGCACACAGTGTGAATCATCTGTATTCTTAAAAAATGAAATAAAATTTTAAAAAACCCAGCATCAAGTCTCTAAATACAATTCCTTTATCTATCTTGAAAAGGAAAGTGCAAGCAAACTTGTGTAATGCTGAAACCCCATAAATTAAAGCCATACCTTTATCTTCTGAATCACAAGAAAGTTGCAGCATACTAAACAACTACTCCAGAGTGAGCCAGAGTCTGTTAAATATTTAAGTACCCAGAAAGAATCCTTTCCTGAAAATTATTCTATGACTATAAAACACATCAGTTTTAATTTTCCATAGTAAGAAGCAGGCGGGCAACAGATTCTTCTCATTTTTTACTGCAGGAACTTGAGATTTCAACAAAGATAGTATAGTAGGTTAAGAACTCTCAGTAACCCAGGTCTGGGAAAAGGGAAGTCCCCAGTGCAGAACGTGCTGTGGTAGTGAGATGCTGAGGAGCAGAGTTGAACCCCCAAGTAGCTCCTGAGTCACTGGTGATGTCTTGTGGCTCCTGTGTTGCTCATACATCTGTCCTTCAGGAAAGAAGCACTTGCAGTGCTGAAGGTTAAGGGAGTTTGTGTGGAGTTGTGTTTCCTGGTTTAAAAATAACTGCAGCATTAGCAAATCTGCACTTAGCAGATTGCACATCAGTGGATGTGCCCAACACAGCCTGCCTTCCCCTTGCCCTCTGTGTGCTCAAAGCAGACTCCTACCAGCACTCCACCATCCATGTGGGATTAGGAACTTGAAAGCATTGTCTCACTTGTGTTTGGGATAGATACAGATGGGCTGGATTGAAACCTTGGGAGCTGTGAGGTGGTTTCCATGGTCCACAGGCACACAAGGATGGAGCAGAGCCTTTACTGGGGTGTCTTTCTCATTATCCCTGACAGTGCCTTGTTCATTCAAACAAAAGGATGTTGCAATTTAAAGCATACAATTGTTCTTAATTTTTTTTCTCTCAGTCTTTTGAATACGTTCATTAAATGTACTTACGTCTCCATAGCATGCTCTTCTATGTTTTGAATCCAAAATGTGAGGTCTTTTCTTCATCCCTGTGCAGTCTGGCTCTTCACAGCCTGGCCACATTGCTGGTGTAAGGAGAAACCCAAGCTGACCCAGCAGGGACACTGTGCTGCCAAGTCTCCAGTGGTAACTGCTGGCTGGTTTCCCGTGCTCCATTTGTTTAGATTAGCAAGGCACTAAATACAGCAAGAGGAAAGCAGCAGGCACAGGTGGGCTTCTTCCCCATTGCTGCCTGAGGGAATATCTTTGTAGGAAGATGTCTGACAAAACCAAAAAAACATGTTCCATACATGGGTGTGCACCTTTATATAATTCTTCCATAAATAATTAGTCTCCCCAAGCTTCTAGGAGTCCTGGAATAACTAAAATTAAGGTGGTGTTATATCATCATTAATTTGTATTTCCCTAATGATGAAAACCTGTGTCTGCAGATGGTGATTAGTTTATTATACCTGATAAATATTGTGTGAGCTTTAGGTTAGTTGTGAACAGAGTAGAACCATGTAGGCTGGAGTCTGGTGGTCTTTGAAATCTTTCTCATGATTAGTCAGAGTCTTGCTGGTGGTTTTGTCTTTTTTAAATACACTATTAAATCTCTTCTTGAAAACTTATTCAAAGGTTATTTTCCTGAAGGCATGATAGGAACACATATTTCAGGGAAGTCGATATGTGGCTCCACCCTTTACTTCATCCAGCAGGATATATTCAGCCTTGTTAAAGTTCTGTGGATCTGCAGAGCTCCGATCCCAACCTTCAGCAGGATGTCACTCCCTTGGGTGCTTTCTGTTGTTCTCTCTTTTACTCCTGTTTCCTTCTTCCAATCCCTTAGTGCAGACATCAATTCTAAACACAGAACTCCTTGGAAATACCTCTTTGGAGGAATGGTTTAGGATCCTTAGCCCTGCTGGAAGGAGTGACAGAAGGAGAAGTGGTGGGGCAAGGAAAGAGGCCGAGGTCTGACTCGTGTGTGCAGCAGGAGGCATTAAGGCTGTTCAGTCATTTCCAGGCTCTCACAGTAGATGTGCAAGCCAATTAATTTTGGTTCTGCCCACCAAATATAAAAAATTCATCAGGCCCTGTACTTTGTTATTCCTGTTCTCCACAGATTGCACCATGAACAGACATTGTGAGCCAACTTTTGCCTTTCTCCACGTGGCTTCAGTGGTTTGAACCTTGGCAGCTGCTCAGAAAGAAGTTGTATAGGAAGTTGCCTTTTCCTGAGAAAGACTCCATTGGACTCAGTGGGATTCCTCAGCATTAATGGTTTAGCAAATTTAATCTCAAGCCCATAGTCAATTTTATAACCTTACTGCAAGTTTTAGTTCTGTCTTTTGCCCTCTAATCCTTTTACCATTCCTCGTCTTTGAATAACCTTCCTTCCCCAAAGTGGGTCTGTCAGTTGAGAGTCACTGTGCATTTTGTTTAAGCTGCTTGCAAAATTTTTAATTAGAATAGTTTAAGAACTGAATCCCTCCAAAGATTTTTAACTTGCTTCGCTTTTTTTTCATCTGTTATTTAGGATTATGCAATTTTCCAGGGAAATACCCTTGTGGAAGACAGAATGAGGTTGGCAGTACAAGTTTCATGGTGGGTTTAGGGAACATCAGCTAAAAAATAAATTTCAAAGAAAGTCTCAAGGTATTACTACTTTTGTGCTTCTTGCAGTACTAATCACAGGTTTGAAAGAAGGTAATTATTTTGTCCTGAAAGCTCCTGTGATGATACTGTGAAACTGAAAATACTATAAAATTACAGTTTCAATGGGAAAAATGCTCATGTGTAGAGTTATGGTCAAGATCTAAGCTATAAAGCGCATTGAATGCATTATTAGAGTTGTATTTACAAATTTACAGAGCAGTGTGTAATAATGGTTCTTCAAAGAAGTGAACACATGTTCTAATTCATTTCCTTGTGGCCAAAATATTAATGGCTTTAAAGAAATTAAAAACCTGAATTTTTGCCCTACTTTTTCTGTTCCTAAGTGCAGACCACTTCAGGCATCAGATTTTTCCTGTCAAGGCAGTTTCCAACTGACATATTTGATATAATTATATATCACTTCTTTTCCAATTGCCTGAAAAGCTTCAGAAGCAGAACTTTTCAGAAAACCTAAAGGAGTTAAGTCCATAGATAGATACCATGTTTTCACTGAGTTTTGGAATAAATTCTGAATTATTTAATGGACCCTAAGGATGGGAATTGGTGATAAACTACAAGTATTGAGTGCTTACAATCTGATAAATTTGAACTTGAAAAGATACAAATTGTGGAAGGGGAGGGAGTTTTACATCTGAGGCATTTCCCATTTCACTGGTTATAAAATCCAGGTATTACTGTGCAGTAAAATACTACAGACATGGATACACAAGGAGTATGTTAGAAGTCTGCAGAACATACAAAACTTGTTCAGGATCATGTAAACAGCTTTTTTTCAACTACAGAACTATGTGAATAGATTTGCATCTCAAACATGTTAATTTTTCTTCCTTGATGAAAATAGTACCAATGGTAGATTTTCCTTTTCCAGGTCAAAGGTACCATTTAACCAACTCTGTAATTGCCAGAATGGAAAACTGTCATTAAGACAGCAGTGAAGCTACCAGGGCTGCAGGCAGAGTGACAGGGGGGTTTTTGGAGACTTGTCAGCTTCCCAAGCTGAATTGTTGATTTGAGATGATGATTGGAGTGGGAGGGAGGGAGGCTTGGCTGGGGGAAAGGGGGTTCATACTAAGCCACCTCACCCAGGAAGATTGTTTCTTACCTTCTGGTACCTCTCAGTCTTAATGTTTGAGATCCTGTGGTTAAGTTTTTATCAAAGATCTATAATAACACCTTGATCCTGCTTCACACCTCTTTTACAGCTGAATTTTCCCATTATTTTTGGTAGAGGCCCCTGGTGCTTTCTTGGGAGGCACAAGGCTCAGTGTAATAAAAGGACTCAGACAAGTCATAAGAAAAATCCTGCAACAATAAAATAAGGGAAAAGATAACTCGGAGAGCAGATCGGGTCATACTGTAGTGTTTAGTCTGTCATTTAATTTGAAATTCATGTACTTTCCCAGGCTTTCTTTTAACTTCCTTGGTAACTCTGGCTCCAGGCATGCCTTGTTCTGTGCTGCCTGTTGGGTTGTGCAGTTCTTTTCTGGGAGCTGAGCTGACTGTGCCAGTTCAGATGCTGCTGCCCTGGGAGTGCCCCCCAGATGGATCCCTCAGTGAGGGCTGAGGCAGCTGAGTCATGAACATGGGGAGTGCAGCTGGATTGTCAGCAGAGTAGTAAAGTGATAGGTAATGTCCAAACAAAATTTGTTTGTATAGAATAACAACTTTGTCTATACTAGAAATAATTCATCTATTGACAAACCCCCCCCCCCCCCATTCTTCATATTTTAAGTGTCTTCTTGATGCTAATATTTCACATATGTAGGTCACAGACATTTTCTGGTTAATAACACTGTACCTGTGCCATGTTGTTCCACCCCTGCAATGTTTCTTTTTCATGTAGTGCATGGTAATCCAAGCGAAAATTATACAATCCCAACATTTTTTAATGTATAATCTGTGTTTTTATGCTGAGGTATTTCAAAAAACCCACAGCCTGCATCCCTTCCTGGTGAAATCAGCTGGTTTCCCCAGCATTTATATAACTGGGTAGATTTCTGTTCAGCCATACATCGATTTAGCTTACAGTAATAAATTAGTATCATGAAAATAGCTGTTAATAATGCAGTAGTACCTGCAAGCCAGTCAGTAATGGGGCTCTGCTAAGTGTATTATTCTGCAGCTCTTCTCTGGGAGCAGGAGCACTCCTACTCACTTGCTCTGCCTGTAAATAATGTGCTGAGAGTTAAAAGAGCCTTATATGAAGTCAGACTCAATGCTTTTCTTTTGCATGATGGTAGAGACATTCAGTTTATATCAGTACCCCAGTTTATTTTATTAGGCTGTTCCCATCAGAGATGAAAAGTGATTTCCCAGAGAGAAGGTAGGAGGTTTGAGAGCCCAGCAGCTGCCCTCTTACATGTTGCTGCCAGTGACTCACACAGGAAATGTGAGCACTAATGAACACCACCAGGAGCCATCGGTGGGTCCTTCCAAACCTGTGTGTGGGTACAAGCCACGTTATGCCACAAAAGGCTCTCAACTGCTGAGAACCCACAGGAGGAAGAGGATGAATTGCTATCACATATCAAAAGAACTTGTCTCTGTTCACTGCAGAACTGTGAAGAGGGACAGGGTGTATTTTTTCCCCAAACATAAGCCCTGAAAAGAATTGTTTACAAACTGATAGCAAGTATTGCTCAGACTTGTAGTGCTTTTAGTCCCTGAGCACGTCCTGCAGCAGGACACCTGCCTTGGTGCTGACTTGCTGCCTCTGTCACTTCACCTTGCAAGTTAGGCCAGCTTTGCAGTAAAATAAGAAAGAATAAATTCTTAAATGACTATTAGACACAGTCATGTGGGCAGTAATTAAAACAAATAATGCAAGTAAACCTCAAAAAGACTTCCTGATTGTTCCAGGGATTTTTTTTCCCCAAAAATGCTGTGCTAGTTTTTATGGGGCAATCCTGTCATCCTATTCACAAGCTCAACTGTAACTCTTCAGCAAGTTGTGATTATTAAGGTTGTTGGTGCAACATTTTTGCAGACACAATTTTTCATGAGATTGCATATCTGTTCCTGAAGAATAATATGCAGATCTTATTGTATTCCATTATCTTTCTCCCCTTCTCCTTCCTACTTAGACAAACTCGTGGAAACCTATTGAGATCTTAAAATCCAACGCCTACTCTTGAAAGTTTGACCCGTATTTGGACACCAGTTTTGTTAAACTTGTGATCTTCACAGTGTTCTGAAATTTTGATAGAAACCATTTAAAACTGACATGGATGTGGTCCTTTAAAATTGCAGACATTGTGCAGGGCGCTGGTCCTGCTGCCTCTCTGGGGGCAAACTGTCTCCACTGGAGTCGCTTCTGCTCACACTCCTGATTTCTGAGAACTTCTTCCCTGTGGAGTTTGGCTTTTGCTGAAGTTGTGCCTCATCTTCCCCTGCTCCTTGCAGACTGTTGGCAGAGTGACTCAGTGCCTGCAGAGCAGCATTTCCACACATCCTCGGCAGCTCTGACTCAGCACCAGCTCGTGCTCTGCTCTGTCACGGAGCAGCAGGCTGAGGCCTCTGCAGGGTGGGACTTGAGAATGTACTGCCTTGCAATTTCCTTTGAACTAGTTTTGTGTTGAAAAATATATCTTGCTTCACAAGCTTCTTTCAGTATACTTATTTATCTAGATTTGGTCTGCTCTCACAAGTGTTGGGTTCCAGCTACTCTGATTTCATCTTAGATAATTACACTCTGGGCTACAACCTATTGCATTCACTCATGCTACCAAAGTTAAGCAAAACTTAGAGCACAGGCTCAAAGTTGGGAATGGGAAAATCAGTGCTAGTGCTGTCTGGGGAAAAGTACAGAAGTACCTGTAACCTCACGGTGCTCCCCAGCACAGATCATTCCCCAAAGTAATTATGCAGTTTATGGCATTATAGAAAGACTATTGAAGCTCCCACACTAACCCTGTTCAAGAGAAAACATTCACCACCCTCACTGGAGGAGAAGGCCAAGTAGGAAAACTGTGAGCAGTAAAAGCTCTTTGACTCAACACACTGCATACTAATAGGAAAACTGAGACACGAAAAATACCATGTCTGGTATCTCAAAGAACTGCTGAATAAATGTCTGAGCCCCAGTGGTCTAAATTAGGTGTCTGTATCAAAGATGACAAATACTGGTTTTATGTAAAAAGTTCTGACATTGTTTATCTCAGAGAAAACATTTTTCTGTTGCTGTTATGGCTCTGCTTGCTGTGCACAGACACGATACCTGCCTGTGCAAAGATATGATACCTCTATTCCTGGAGCCTCTAGAGCAAGAGACAGAAGAGTTCAAACTTGCAGAAATTGCAAAATGAAGGTATTTTATATAATGTTAGCCTAAATCTCCTGTCATTTACTCTTATGTAGGCTAAAATTATAAAGCCAATGTGTAGATATAAATCTCAGAATTTGCACTATGCAGGTTTTATTGCTCCAGGAAGACAGATTTCAGCGCAATAGAGAAAGTGCATGAGAAAATAAATGGACTTTTATTATTGTATTTACTAGGCAAGAATGCAGTTTATCCAAAGTGAGGCTGGACACTTTAGGTGTCTGCAGTGCCATTCATTATGGGTTGGCTTCTCTTGGGTGCACAGAGCAATCCATTAAATGATGGCAAATGAGCAGGGAGGTGGTTCAGATGCCAGGCTGGGTGTGCTCAGGCTAAAAGCTGTGCTGGCTGCAGGAGTTTGCACCTCACTGGACCCACACAGATTGCAGCGGAATTTCAGCCACAAGGAGGTCGCTACCCTGTTCATTACCAGCTGGCACACTGGCAGCCCTGGCATAGCTCTGCAACTGAAACTACTGGAAAGCTGTGAATTCCAGGATGTCTTTAGCAGCAGAAAACATACTGGCTTAGAGCTAACTTATACATTTCTTCTGCATAGATTTTTTTTCAGAACATTTTGCATGTGTTTATTTACATCTTTGTTCTGTTCCAACCCTGTCTCCCTGAAGAAGTAGGGGTTATATATGTATTTCAAAACAGGGCAGTGAGGATAAAAGGGACGAGGGTGCTCCAGGCTGTGAGCAGCTCTAGGCCTGTGTGCCACCAAATGGAGTGCAGGTCAGAGCAGTTGTCACAAGTGAGGCTCTGCAGGGCTGTGTTAACGCTGAAGTGTGGCCATCTGAGACTGCTGGCCCCAGCCAGTGAGGACCTGCCCTCTCTCAGCACAAACACCACAGGCTGGGTCTCACCTCTTACTGGTCAGAGAGACTCTGGAGGCCTCCTGGACTTTGGGCTGCAGGTGTGGTACTGATGACATATGTCACAGCTCTATGTTGACAGTGACATCAAACCTGCCCCTCATTCTCTGCCAGTCCTTCATGTCCTTTTTATCTTTTACAATTTATTTTAAAAAGCACAATACTTTGGCCTCTTGTTCTTGTTTCTGGGCTCTTCACTGCAAGATACTTTCAATTATAAACAACATGGACAGTGTGTGAAGTATCATTAAGCAAAGTTCCCACTCTGTTAACTGCAGACAGGATAATGAATGTTAACCTTGACTGCAGAGAAAGATGCAGGAGTTTAACTTCAATACGTTTTAAAAGTGGTTAGTGAAGAAAGAACTACAATCACTGTCCTGGTTTCTGCTTAGTCCAGTTTAAGGCAGTGTCTGATAGTCTTAAGACCAATTGGGTTGTGTATTGCAATCCATAACTCCCAAGTCTCTTATGTTATTACCTTGTCAAAAGAAATAAATGTCTTACCAGCTGAGCTAAGCACTAACCAGTAAGGACAACATATCCCCATGGTATCCATGTACAGAGTACAGTCAGAAGAACTGGGAAAACCTACTTTCCTTCCCCCACCATGGAAGTGGTGAGCCTGCCATGCCCTGCCCCTGCAGTGCTGCCTGTGTGAAGGCTCCCTCCACTGCCATGGGTATTTGTGCACTCTGGGGGCATGAACGTTCCTTTGAACCCTCTTCCTTCTGGGGCACAACTTGGCACAACAGTCTCAAACTTTCTGACTACAGTCTCTCTGGAGTCAGGGATTAAACTAGTGACTGTCAGTCCTGGAACATTTCTCCTGATCAAAATAGTCTGCTAATTAGGTTTTACTTGGCCAGAATTGGGAAGGACAGGGAGTGATGAATGTGCTGTGTCAGGAAAACAGCCTCCAACCAGAATTGTTTTATAGGAACAAAAGTTATTATGGAAATGGTTCACAGCTGTGTGCAATCCATGTACATGGAGAGATAATACTGCCTGAGGGATGTTGTGCATGTGTCTTGCTGTGGGATGCAGGGGTTTTTGTAAGCCTAAAGCCAAATTAATATAAATATTTAATATTTGGCTTATTCTTACTCATTTGCATGCCTGCTATGAACCAGACTAATACATAAATGGCAACTGGGAGGTTTGATGGACTGAATATGGTCCTGGTCCCAGAATTCTGGACTCAAGGAGAAAGACTTGTCAGCCTTACACAGGCACTGAGGCATTGGGTTTTATCCAGAATTGTTTAGTTACCTCTTTGGATGTTATTCTCATGTACTCATATTCAAAGTAGCATTATATCATGTTACAGCTGTCCAATTTCTGCTGTGTTTTGGGTTTGTTGGGGTTTTTCTTAAGGTAAATATATGTAGATAGTTCAAATTATTTTGACATTTAAAGTGCTATTCCTGGGTAGCATCATTACAGGGACAAGTCACTGCAGCTCTGAAAGCCCAGCGGTTTGCCAGTGATATCTTTGCAATATCTTTACAGTTAGGATATAGGTAAGACAGTGATTTGAAGTTTCAGACTTGAATACTTTCATGTGCTGTGAATAAATTGCAGTTTTGAATGTGTTCACTGGGGTGTGAGATATTGTTGTTTATTCTCTTTCTATGCCATCATCTGCAAATTGCTTAATAGCATAAATAAATGTTACATAAATCTTAAGGTTTTCTTTTAAGCAGCAGAAGCAAAGGAAAAAAAAAGGGAAAAAAAGATCACAGTGGAAGGCTTTCATTTGTGGTTATTGTCGTGTTGAGCTCCTGTTTGATTACCAGGTTAGATTTGCTGTAATGTGCAGATTCTGCTCAGAGCCTTTTAAGATTTATTGATATTTTAATATGAGGTTAGGCCAAGAAATCACTGTTCTTGAAGGAAAATATATTCTGGTTGTTCTTGCTGGATTAAAGCTGGTTGTCCCTGGCACTGTTAATGTCTATAATCTCTATAGCTACAAGAGCCAGTGCTTTGATGGGCACTGCCACCCACAGGGGAGGGGCACTGGGTCTGCTCAGGAGGAGGCTCCTAAACCACAGCAGCCTTCACATGAACCACCCACGTGCCCAGGGGTACAGACAGTGATGCCCCTTCACAAGGGCTTCCAAGCTACAGGGTGTGTGCTGGCAGGTCTGGACACAGTGCCAGGGAACCACCTGGTGTGTGTTAAGCTGAGCCTGTTTGACCATGTTGCAGTGTAACAGCAAGTGTGACATGGAGAGAGGGCAGGGCATGTTGGCAGAGAGAGCAGCACAAGCCTCACCTGAACTTGTGCCAGTGTGCCCTGTGGCAGCTCTGACCCACAGACGGGCTGCATCCAGGGGCAGCCTCGTGCCTGTAGGACTGGGTGTGCTGGCTGGGCCCAAACTGGTCTCCATCAGCTGTTCCTCACAGGCTTGGGGAAGCACAAGGAGAATAAAGTCTCGGGTTCAGCAACCCTTGATGTTTTACCTCTGCCACATGCTTATGCTGGGAAGTTGGGAAGCTGCCTCAGTATGTGAGCAGTGCAGCTCATCTCTCTGCAAAAAACTGCCCTGAGGTGTTTATCCATCTGAGGGGTGTTCTGCTGATTGGATATTTTTGCATCAGTAGCCAACAAACAAACTCTGCAGCTTGCAAAAGCAACAATTTATTCAGCTGGTATGGATTTGTTTTTTCTCTCTCATCCCTCTCCTCTGTGTTACACTTCCAAAAGTAAATTAATACTGGCATTGAGGCTAGTCCAAAATTTCCATGGTATTTCAGTTCTACTCAGTTAACTTTGATCACTTATGTAAGACTGGAGTAATGTGTGTTTGGTGTGGGACTGGTTTGTTGGGAGGATCTCATTGTGGTTTTAATTAGCAGAAAACTTTGTCATCTCAGATTGATATATCCAAAGACATTTTTCTTCCTTTTATGGATATTCATGTTCCTACCACTTGAGTCTGTTTCCCTCTTAGCAAAATGAGAAAGAATCAAAAGTCTCTTGATCTAAATCTTTTATTTGAACTGGACTGAAAAGGTGTTGAATTTCTTATATGACAATCAGTATCTGACAGATGTAACATCTCTTTCTAATGCCCTTTATGCAATGTTTCTAAATGTAGAAAATAGTATAACAAAAGGAAAGAAAATCTGGGGCTTTGGTTTATCTTCTTTTCTTGTTAAAGAAGGTGAAGAGTTGAATTGTCACAGGTGAACTGAGACTGCATCCTGCAGCTAGAGAATGTAAAGAGAATTTAAAGAAACCTTTAAAAAAAGTCTTACATAGTATTATCAATTCCTATATAAAATAATTTAATATTTTAAATACTGTTTAAATAATTTATCTGTATTTAAAACTAACCTTTTTAAATTTTATGTTTGGAACTCTTTTGGCATTAACACTTAAATAAAATTTTTAAAATATTAAAAAGTCTTTTAAATATTCAATACAATTCAATATAAAAACAGAAAAAGTAGTATACATTGTTCACACATGGTATTGTACATGACAGCTGAGCTCTAGAGTGAGCTTTTGGATTTGTCAGGCAAGTCATAGCTTAGTTGTGGGGAACCACTTGCTTATTCTCTCTCTGGACTCTTAAGATTATAACAGATCCTTACCACAAAAATGTAGTCTTTAATATTATATACACATCCTGTACACAGTATTTAATTTCCATCTCTATGCCCAGAATTGTAAATAAATATTTTTTCACAGCATTTAGATCAAAATATTGTTTAGCATACACAAATATATTTTAAGACACACACAGTTTGACAAGAAATATACCCATTTTGCTCAGCTCAGTTACAGGAAAATTGGACTCAGAGGTGCCAAAGAACATAACAGAGGAGTTGTCACTGCTGTATTTAAAATGTAGAATAAACTTATTACCAAATGTTGATGGGTTGTGTTAGTAGTGGGAAAAGGAGGATCCTCTTGTCCCTATGGTCAGTGCCATTAATGGTGCCAGGGCTGAGGACAGTGCGTGGGCAGGTGCTGAAGGCAGCAGGGTGGGCACCACGCAGGGGTCCCACAGCTCTTCCATCCCACCCCTGCTCTTTGCTCACAGGGCACAAACTCAGGGCTACACACTTTGGCTGCACTTCACTAAAGGCCAAGCACCTGTCTCGTTTTCAGTTCACTGTCGAATGGTAACCTGCTTTCTCCATCCTCCTGTATTTAGGCAGATGATTTCTACAAACACTGTAAATGGGTTCAGGTGGAAAGAGAGGGGCTCTCATGCTTTCTATATTACGTGCATCATGTATTATGATTCCAACAGTCCTGTCCCACTGTGTGAGACAGTCCTCAAAAGTCTTCATTTCTCCTTGGAAAATTATTCTCCCAGAGGATCCCAAAACTTTACAAAGACTGAATGGAACACTCTACATAGCTCCTTAGAGATACTTGTAGCAAAAAAAAAAAAAGAGCCATGTAAACCAACACTTCCACCAGGAATCCCAGCCTAGAAACATTGCACATGCCACGTGGTATGTGGAGTTCACAAAATGGACAAAGGAACAAAACTCACATCTCAGGTTTTGGGCTTCTGGTTTCCCATTCATATGAAATCTACAAACTAGAAACTACTTGCAGGAATTACTACATAGCTTATTCTTAATACTTGTTCCTGAAAACGTGACTTCTTCATAGTTAATTCTGAAACATGGTTTCAGGATGAGCTTTCAAGGAGGGTTTGAATGTTTTGCTCGTGTCTTTGCAGTGTAAGGTTTGAATGCACCTTCAGGAGGACAGAATTTATAACCTCTGAGAAATATCCTGCCTTTCTTTCAGTCCTCCTGCCCCCTCTCAGGCATGAAGGTGTTTGCACAAGGTGTTCTCTCAGGTGATGGACTGTACCTGTGGGGACTCTAGGCTTGGTTTACATGAAATTTGATTCTCCTGCTTTCAGGGGACTCTGGAAAGGAAATTGTTACCTAGAGAGAATATGCATTTCAGTCACTTTATTTTAATCCAGCTTAGAAAATGAACTGAGACCTTGAGTTTATACTCAGTAAAAACATAGTGCAACAGGCCTCCCTTTGTGTCTCTGAAGACCTCAGCCAAAAAATTGGGATTTGTAGGATAAAGCAGCAGCCAGTGCTAAAGTAATGCTCCCTCATCTTTTACCACATATCACTGGTTAGCAATACTGGTGTGCCAGCAAGGGGCTCATTCTCAGCTATTTTGTACACACAAACTTTCAGGTCCTGGGATTCTCAGGTCAGCCTTTTTCATTAAACATCAAAGTCTCATCAAAACTAAGCATATTTTGACAAGAGAATTTCAGAATCAGAAATAACAAAATGTCATGAACTATTAGTTTTGCCTTTGCAAAAGTCTTGTCTAGACTTAGAATTTATATTTGTCTTAACCTTTCCTTGGATGTATATGCTATCTATATATAAATATATATTTATACAGTTCACCGTTTATATCAGACCTGAAAAGATTTATTATTTGTTAGTACTCATCTGATGATAAACTGAGCAGAAAAGGTACGGTTTTCTTGTAAAGACAATGTTATGGTGACTCAACAGAAGAGGTTCTATAAAAGGCTAAGCACACAACAGATCAAACATTTAATTTTTAAATTAAAACCTTGATCTCAGGATTTAATGACTTCTTTTTGCTTTAGATTCTTCATTTATGCTTAAGCCTGTACTGTACAAAACACTGAGTTAATTTTTTCCACAGTGGAATGTGGTTTGCAGTAGAGAGACAAGTGTGGGCGTTGGGATTTTTTTAAACAAGTGATGATAAAGGCATCACAAATCAATCATTTTTCTTTTTGATAGTTAAAAAGGTCATCAGTTGAAAGAATGCCTTTCTGGTGAGAAGAAAGTAGTAGTAAACACTGCAAAAATGACTGTGAAGCCTGGTTAAGAATTCAGGCCAGATTTCTAGGTCAAATCCAGAAAGATACAGAAGTTATATGATGTGTCCTATTAACTTTCAGGTTTCTGATTCAGAATTCTGAAAGTCATTTATGCTCCATTCAAAGTGCATGGAGTGAGTCAGGCTGACTGGTTGTGAGTGAGATGGAGAGCTACATGTAGGAGCAGTAACCAAAAAGAAAACTCTTTCTCCCTTTTCTCTCTGCTGTTTGAGCATCGATTGGGATTTAATCCTCTCCTAAACATCAGTGCTTATGATCACTCATTCAAATAGTTAAGATGGACCACATGTTATCTTTTAGAACAGTCTGAAAGAAGTGACATTTCCCACCTCCTCTTTTGGAATAGCCAGTTCCAAAATGTCTGAGAGGTGGTGGTGCAATGCCCTGTCATCCTGAAGGGACTTGCAGCCACTTTGCATTTTTGACAAAAGAGTGCTCAGAGAGGCTGTGCACAGGCAGCTCAGAGAGGAATCCTTGGCTTCCCTTCCAAAGTGGTGTCACTCTCCCAAAAGGAACTCAGGACCAGAGAGGGGGGGCAAAAGAAAGTGAACAATGAGAAACAGTGCACTCATTAAAAACAAGCAATCAGAAAAGCCCACTTTCTTATTTGCTACATACCATTCAAAGAAGCAGGATTTAGTTAGGAGTTAAGCAAAATCTTTAGACACAGCCTCTACGAAGTTTGGTGCTGACATTAAAATACCAATTGTACAAATGATTGTAAAGACTGAAAAGGCCATCAGGCAGAGCCGATCCACCACAGAGGCTGCAAACTTCCATTCGTTGCAAATGGCCTCCTCCTCGTCCTGGTCCCTGAACCGGTTGGCGATGTACCTGACTTCTTCCAAAATCTTGGCCAAATCCGCGTCACCCTCAGAGGGGTGGCCGCTGTGCAGCAGGTTCTCCTCGTCCGTGGGGGAGCAGGTCATCCTGCCGCAGATGACGCCCGAGTCGGTGGTGGGGGTGCAGTGCACGCCCTCCAGCCCGCGGAAGCCGATGTAGAGCATGTTGCCGTTACTGTTCTGCTGCGCGCTGAGCGTGTTCATCTCCACGCTGGACAGGCTGCAGCGGCGCTGCTTGTGCTGGCACGCGGGGCGCACCTTCTCCTCCCCCGGCCTCTTCATCCGCAGGAACCAGGCACACCAGTTCAGAAGGATGATCCTTGTCTGAAAGGAAATTTTGGACAGTAAGCATCTCCTGACACAGCCACTGTCTTTGGGTGCTTTGGTGCCTGTGCAGCCTGGGAGACTGTTCAATCCACAGTCTCTGCCCACTCTACACAGGAGTTCTAGAAAAGGGTGCCAGAGTTTTCCTGCTGATTAATGCCCCAATCACTGAGGTTGTCTGATTACTGTAGCAGTGCTGTTGATTGCTTTAGGCTGACTACCCGTACTAGAACTCCCCCTTCCTCTGATGGGAGTGTCTATGGTGTTAATTTTTTTACTAGAAACCATGGGTTAAACAAAACAAAACGCTCACTGTAGAAGGATTATTTTTAATAGTCTTAATAGCACTACTTTAGACTGTAGTCAGTAACTTTACCGTTCTTTTACTCATATTTGTGCTCAAATATTAAATTCCCATGCAATTACTTTTTGGAAGGGGCTGCTAAAACAGATTCTATACTGGACTAGACCACCAAGCTTTGTACGGTTTGACTGTGTTCTCGTCTTTCATCCGTGACAGTTGGTTGCACGTTTGAGAAAACAGATCTCAATATAATATGGAGAAAAGATGGCAAAATTACTTTGATTTCAAAAAATACTTTTCAGACTTAATCAGTGCATATGATGTTATTGCTTTCCACATTGCTTAAATCCAGCCTTACAGAAAGTGCAGGCAAGCCAGAGACTGTTCTAGTTCAGATGAAAGCTTCTGTAATTTATTTCAATCAGATTTTAGGAACTCATTCCAGCATTTCTTTTCCAGAGCACTAATGAAATATTATTGTCTCGTATAATATGCAAATCTTACACTATAATTAGATTTGGTCCATTTATTCTGACTGTGGATAACCTCTCAGAGTAGATTATATATCCAGACAAACATCCTAACCAGGGACACATCTTGCCCTGTTACTCTCTTTACACTCTCAAGCTTCAGCAAGAAGGATATTATTTGTTAACTGAGGGCCTGATCTGAAATCCACCAGTATCCAAATAATGTTGTTGGTCTTCAGCTGCTCAACCCTACAGCTCACTCCTCAACCTCAAGTAATCTGTTTTCTGAGAACTTTTAGCTCAGTACTAAACATTTGTCCCCTTTCAGTCATCAAACACACGTCTAAAGAAATATATCTTTTATTCTCTTCACTGAAATTTATTTTAAAGTCACTACCCCAGAATAGGCCAGGGAATATCTCGTTATCTCTTGCCCTCAGGGCACTGCTGTGTGCACATTCTTTCTGGCTAGTGAGGATAGTAACAACTCATTGTTCTAGAGAGAAAAAAGGAGAAAGGTTTTTCCATCTTCAGAAGTCCCTGATGCTGCTGTGAGCAGCCAGAAGAGGAGACAGTTGGCTGATGGTGCTCAACAGTGAGGAGTAATCCAATATGAGCACAATGTTCTCTGTAGAAACAACCCCTCAGAGAAGTACATTGTAAAGAAACTCTTATGTGCTTACAAATACACTTTAATTCTTCTTTGCATTTCACAGATGTTCTTGAAGAGAGATACAAAAGTCAGGATTTTCAGAGCAACTTTCACTTCCACATTAACAGCCACATTTAACAAATGCCTTTTAGGAGATGGATGTTTGGGTATGGACAGCAGCTAAACATGCAGCAGCTGCTCCTTCAGGGCAGTGTGTTCATGCATTCACCATCTCCATCAGCACCTTAATCTTTTCACTTCTGACATCTGGAGATAATTTGAAAATCACCTTCTTTATTTATAATTTTAGCAAAATCCTGAGTTGCTTAGAGCTGTTTGGGAGGATGTTAGAAGCAAGTGGAGGTATATTCATTCTCTGTCTTGCACGCACATTCTCTAAGAAACCAACCACACAACATTCTTGGCCATCTCATTTCTGGTGAAACTACTTTTCCAAACAAAACATTTAGGAAGGATTTGTGTGTTTTTAAAAGTAGGAAGTGATCATAGGCCATTAGCTACTCTGTCACATCCCTGCCCTTCATGAAATGGACAAGGAAGAAAAATCAAACCTTACCCATTTAGGCATTTTTCCTCCATCTGGATCATGATGGTGGTATTGGAGAACAATAACAGTGACAACCACAGAAAGACCAACAATAATCATGGTGCTGGCGAAGTACTGAGCTGCAAAATAAACAGAGGATGACAACAACATACTTTGGCTGGTACAGCTTTTATAAGGGGTATTTATGTACATGCTACTGCAGGTATTTTTGAAAGACTTCTCAACAGCAGAAAGATGACCTGTTGTTATTAGCAATTGTTTTTGTGAAACTGAGAACTTGCCTCTTTTAAGCAACCTTGAACAAGGTTGTCTTCTATTTCTCTTTCACCAGTATTGTACAGACTGGCTAATACTTCTTTTGGAAAGTTCCCCTTTTTGCTTGAACAATTACAAGGGGAAGGTTTTGTCATGGTTAGCTTCAATTGGAATTAGGAATACAGAGCATAGTCTGGCAAATTCTGTCAAAATTGTAACTTCTTCCATAGTAAATTGACTTCCTTATAATCTCCCCAAATACATGAAGGTTCTCTACTTCCTTCAGAGGAGAGAGAGCACTATCAGAGCTCTGGCAACATTTTTCTAATTCAGCTGCAGTTGTCCAGTGTCCAGGTGGTGATTTGCCTCACTGCTGGCCTTTGGACAAAGTCCTTGCACTCTGTTTGACAAGACAACCCCAAGTGAATAAACACTTACCGATTAAGGGCACAGAGTCAGAGGTTGCTGGCATAATTTCAGCCACAAGCAGCATGAAGACAGTGAGAGACAATAAAACTGTGATACCTGGAAGATAAACATGAGGCAGGAAATTAGATGAGTAGCTTGTAATTACAGCACAGAAACCAAATGAATCTGAAGGAGTGCTCTTTGTAAGATGCAATCCCACTGTACCCCTGCAGCAGGACGTCAGTGGTGCTCCTGTCCTGTCCTCCCTGTACTGCCCCACCCCCAGGGCAGCAGTGCTGCCCAAGCAGGACCAGAGCCTTCACAGACAGGGATATTATTAGATCCTTGTGACTGTTCAACTTTTATGACCGTTTGCTAATTAGCTGAGGTAAATCAAAGCAATTCTGGCCCCTTGTTTGCTTTAGAAACTTAGTGTGATTTGAGCATGAGGCCCTTGATTAATTGTCATGGAAGCTACAGGTGGTGTAATGCATTTATTTCCTGTAAAGCAGATTTGCTGTCTTGGACAGGTTTTGATATCTTTTGATCTCAGCTGTTGGGGTCTGCAGGGGGCTATGCCCAAATGGTCTTCAAAGATTTTTGGAGTTTGACTTCTGTTGCTCAGTGATGAGTTCGCATCTTTCTGGAACAAGGCTTAGCTGTTTCCTCAGGACTAGCCTTGAACAATAAGGAGTAATTGTCAATTAGGAACAAAGAACTCATCTTAAAATCTGGGGAGGGACTACTGGATTTGGGAGGCTGCTACTCAGTTAAACCATATTCTGGAGAAATGTCAATTTTGTTTCTACCTTTAAACAGCTACAATTACTTAGTAGGAGCCAATGAATTTGAATTTTTATACAGGGCAAATGAGTTCTTTACATATTTATCCTCCATCTTAAAGATCAAGCACTCAAAATCAGATTTGTTTCACAAACCAATACTTCAGTTAAAATTCACTGTAACAAGTAAAATAGAGCATTTAGAATCAATCTTTCTGAGAAGGCACCATAGGCGCTTAATACAACTCAGTATTAAAAGGAAATAATAAGGGAGAGTTCTGTGTTAAAGTGTTCAAATGCATATTTGTAAACTTAAGCTTTATACTTAATGAATGTGAGATTTTTCTTCAGCAAATAGATGTCCAAAAATGAAACCCTGCTGCTTAAGGAAGGTAGTCAGGAATTGTTTATGCTTCTGTTAGTTCACCACCAAACAGCAAAAACAACTCCTGAGCCAGAAGAGGACACAGAGACTATTCCTCCTGCTTACTAAGACTGTTGAAAGAAATTTTTAAAAGGACAACTTCTTTTGGTTTAGTCATATTTACAGTCTCCTATTAATAATTTACCTAGTGAGATCTTTTCTCCTGAGTCTGCTGGAAGCAGAAAAACTAACAAAGCCAGTGCTGATATCAGTACACAAGGAATAAGAAGATTGAGGCCATAATAGAGAGTCCTGCGTCTCATGGTTACTGTGAATGTTACATCTGGGTAGGGCTCCTTGCAACATTCATAAAAGCTCTCAGTCCTCTTCCCAGGAACTCCTGTGTAGGAGGAAAGAGAAAGAAAACCAGAAATTAGTGTGAATAAACAGTGTGTGTTGTAGTGATTATTTTTTAAAAGGATAACTGTAGCCTTCTGAATTTTGCTACAGATAAAATGACTTTTTTCAGCTTAATTCCCAATGAAGTACTTTTTTTTCAGGGCATGAAGAAAAATCAGAAAAAAGGTAGTTAAAAAACTCAAGCAGCAAATTTGTCACGTACTTTTTTATGTTGATTTGCATCTCACATCTGCTCTCAGAGATTCAAATGCCAGTAGCCAGATCAGTGATTACTTTAATTTCTGTCTCCATTTCCGGATGGTTATTCCATCCATTTCAGCAGTGGGGAAATGCTGCAAGTTCACAGTGTGAGTAAGAAGTGAAGAGCTTACCTACTAAATCCCACTCCCCATTGGAAATGTAGCCAGATATATCTGCCTCCTGCATTTGTAAGTCCAAGGACCAGCCCCCGTAGGTCCAGGATCCGAACTTCAGGTTACACTTCTGAACGTCGAAGGGAAACCAGCGCACGTCAATGTAGCAAGAGCTCTTAAAGATGCCTGGGTGGGATTTTAAACAAGAACACAGCATTCAAGTGCTTCTTCCACATAATTTCATGTACATTTGGTAACCTGAACTTGTTCCACACTGCGCCTCATTTTTCACTTGTAATATTTAATCTCAGTCATGTCTTGACACTAAAGACCAAAAGTCAGTCATAGGAAAGGGAAAGAACTGTACCATTAGTGTGCATTGATCTTGCAATCTATTTCTTAATTGACTCTTTCATTTTGGCACAGAGTGGGAAAATATTTATAGAAGAGGTCAGAATTCCAGATACTGTATTTTAGAAAGAAATGAGCAGTATAAGTAATCTGTTTCTATTTTCTTTACTGACTAAAGTAAGATATCCTGAAATATAAGAACTCCTGAAATATTTTTTGCTGTGTTATTATATTTATATGATCTTGATTTACTCAGGAAAGCCAGCCTCTTATTTTTCACCTGTTGAGTCAGGCCCTGCTGTCCTTTAGCAGCTTTCAGAATTGGATTGGAAAACCTCCGCCAAATGGCACATCTTAAATCAAAAGAGCAACAGGCAAACCCCTGAAATCCTCTGGGGACCTGAGGTGGAAAAACTAATTTGTCTGGAAAGCACTTGGCTCCACTGCTGTAGTTTGCAAAATTCAGATTCTAGGAAGATTTAATTCTGATAATTTTGCTAATTGAGTTGGGGAACAGAAACAGTACTCCACTGCTGCACATCCAGAGAGTCAGTCACTCATCAAATTAATATAAAACACAGGCTACTTTTCTTTCAAACTAAAAATTGCATTGATGAAGCATCCAGTGAATCATTTCAAATAGAAATACATCCAAGATATTACTAAGTAACTTACTGTAAAGTTAACATACTAATGAAAGAAACACTAAATCAACTAAATAACTTTTTATTGAGGCATTACCATAGCTTTATAAAAACTGCCTTTTTATATTGAAGACTTTTATTTTTTTACCTTTTCTAATGCTTCCAAACATATCAAACTGTGCATTATGACGGAATAATTTACATAATTGTAATAAAACCTGTATTGTATGGTGGTTTTCACGCAAAGGTGTTAACCATGTAACTCATAATGCATCCAGGCTTAAATCTATCAGAGGCTGCTTGCCAGATAAATGACATATCAGAGAACTGATGTCAATTTGAAACACTACTATGCATAAGTAGTCTGAGTTATCAAAATTTATGGCATGCAAAGAGCCTACCTGGTGGCAGGTACTGGCAATGTCCTGAAGAATTGACTAAAACATTAGTGTGAAAAGTAGCATCAAATCTTTCATCAGCACTAGAATAGGGAGGAAACAAAATGGGTTATATGCTCTTTGATACGCTGAAAAAGATCTGAGATTAATTTGTTCTTTGTAAAAGGACTATTTCACCCCCAAAACTTGATGGCTTTTTTGCTGTCACCAGTTTTTTGTGGCCTCAGAGGAAGTGGCCTGAACTGGGTTTGTTCCTGGTCACCAACCCCAAGGGAAGGTGAGCCACCTCAGCCCTAAAGCTCACCTGGCCCACCAGATCCATTACAGTGCCTTGGCTCTATTGAGTTCCATTTGAAGAGGAAGCAGTTTTAAAAAACTTCTCAAGCAACTGCCCAGGGAACTCTGTCCTCTTGCTGTCCACGTTAACAGCAGCTAATGACCACTGAGGGAACGGACACTGCAGTGTCTGTGTTCCCCCCTCTTTGCATGGGTGAACATTATTGCAACATGTCATACATACAACACTTTAATGCAGCTCCAGCCTTCTTTATGTACCTGAGAACCCACAAACTGGGTTCAGAAAAAAAA
>JAWWEV010000018.1:14599986-14637648 GCA_035583235.1 Hafferia zeledoni | reverse complement strand
CAGGACCTGTCAGAGTTACTGAAATAGTACTTGAATTAAATTGCATAGACTGCATTGAATTGCACAGACTGCACAGGGAAGGTCCAGCAGTGAATGGTCTCACGAGTGGTATGGCAGTGAATGGCATCTCAAAATTGTTTCAGGAACTGCTGTGTTGAGTCCACATCTGGTGGCTGCTGGCCCTGATTGCAGACAGAGGCTCCTTTCTCAGGCTTTCATTTGTGCAGGGAACAAGCAAAGTGAGACAAGGGCTACTGTTCTTTGTTGTGCTGTTTGTAGGTTCCAAGCAGCCACCTTGGGGGTGGGTTGGCACACAAGGCAAATTCAGTGCCGGCTGTGCTGGGCAGGGCAGAGGAGGTCACACAACCTGCAGGGTCTGGCTTCTCACAGCAGCCTGGGCTTCCCCTGGTCTAAAATCCCGGGTGGCTCTACTTTGATTTGAACATGACAAGTCTCCAATGTCTCTTTGCTTTAGTAACTCATAATTTTCTAATCACCTTCTAAGACATCGCTGGAAAAATACACTAAAAATTTGAGATGGAGATAAAATGAAATATTTGTCATTATAGTAGAAAACAAAGTATATTAAAAGGTGGGGGGGTTTTCCCAGGAGGAAAGCCCTTATTGATATATTCTTTTTTAAAAAGAGGCCTTTAATACTTCGTCTATTCTGATGCAAATTTATGTCTCAGAAACTAAACTAAAGCAATTGTTATTTTAGACATTTTTAATTTGCATTTCATTTTCCCCTTATGTATTTGAAGAAATTAGATTTTAAAAAATATCCAGACTGGTCTGTGAAATATGCAGACAAGAAAAAGCTAAATCCAAATAATTACTTGCCCACCTGGAGTTGCACTTTTTCCTGTGGTGAGCAGAAATCTCAGAAGTGCTGAGAACATTGGCAACTATTTAATTTGAACTTTGAAGGCAAGCAGGAAAGTCTAAATATTGTGTATGTATCCTGACTGGATTCCAGCACACTGAGGGGGAAAGGCAGCTCAGGTCTAAGGCAGCTGAACTGGTGTGGGGCACTCCTTGAGCCTCCCAGCCCTGGCTGGAGTCTCTGGCTTTGTGTTGCAGTTTCCCTTCCAGCTGGAGCTCTGAATGTTTTCTCTCCACATTCTGGCTGCTTGCTTTTGTGATTTTTATAAGACACTGGTACTGCAAAGATCTCTCCAATTGCACTGCCAAATCTGGCAGGAATGGATTCAGAGAATGTTGAGGAAAGGGGCAGCAAGATCACAACACATTCAAAAACGTGTGCCTAAGTCCCACTTCCTTAGGAAACCAGGCTGAAAGTCCTCCAAAAAGGTTCTCTATTAGACAAGTAATTGCTTTGACTTGAAATTAATAAGGGCTACATGATGGAACTCAAACATATAGTCAAATTTAGGATATAAAAATATCCATGCGGTGCAAATTACTTGTGAAGTGGAAGGGAATGGCTCCCAGACTAGAGTCCCCTCTTCCTTTGGAGCAGAAAGCAGATAAGCACTTGGGGACCTGCTTCTAATGCCTTGCTGCTCTTTCTGGTAATTGGCAAAAATAAAATTTTTGAAAGAACACAAGTGATCAAGGAACCTCATTTTCATTGCCACATGACCTTGCCTTTCATAAGACACATTCTTAAAAGAATATCCAGTGGTGCCCAGACTCAAATACAAAATTCTTTTTTCTGGAAAAGGAGCATATGTGTCTTTCTGTGTCGTGCTTGTGATGGTTTTTTGAAGTGCACTGCTTCAATTGAGAATGCACTGAGTGGCTCAGCCTTTGCTTGGTGAGACTTTGCACTGCAATGTAATGATAGAAAACCATTTCTGCTACATTTCTCCTTCAGGGTATAACAACTTGAAAGCAGATATTCATTGCAGCACATTGAGATGACAAAGCTGTACCTAGCAGAGAGAATCCCACTGGGACCTATCTGGAGAATCTCAGGTTTATAAAACTGGAGAAACGAAGCTGTTTAAATGAGACATAACTACCAGAATTTTTGTTATTCCATGAAGTACTGAATACTGTGTGGCCATTTGGAAAATAATCCCACCAGAAATGAGCACTTTTAATAAGTCTAGTAAAAAGTGGAAGAAAGCCATACATGACATTAACACTGTCAATCCTGGAATTTGTACACAGGCCAAGATTTTCTTCCCTCAGAAAAATTACAGACAAACTGACCCTGCTCTCTTCACAAGAGACTGGCTGTAAAATTGAATACAGCTGCCACAATTTGTCTGTCCTGGGCTGCAGCAGGATGTGTAAGGACGCAAGACATAATGCAACATTCGTTGAAGTGGAAAGTGAATTTATAGTTCATTAGTTTCTTTGGAACTGCACATGCATGTCCCTAGTGAAGCATAGAGAAATTAAAAGCATCTATCTCAAACTGGCATGTCACCATAAGAGAACATTGTAATATTCACAACGTAATTTCATACAGGAGTAAGGATTTGTTTTAAATAGCTTTGCTCTCTGACTAAACTCTGAATAAGATTTTTGGATTAAATATGAATTGGAAATAGAAACACTGCAGAATAATTACTTCATGACTGTGCCACAGTTAACAATCCAAAGATTTGAAACCTATATTAACAAAAAACCTGTGTTTTCAGTTTCTCAGGTTATTGTTACCCTCCTCATTCCATAAAGTGCTTCAGCTACAGTTAGTGTGTATATATTAATATTACTAATTTCTAAAATACTACTCTTTCATTTTGGATATACTCACTTAAACACTGTAGCCTAAATCCTCAGACACACTGAATGTCTCCCTCAATATGTGGTTTGTGTGAGGCAGAATATTGTCATAACTCATTCTTTTGGGAACCTCTAAACTGCTGTTGTAGAGTACCAGTTTTATGGCAAACACTGTGTATTATTCAGGAGGAGAATGGAAATGAAGGCCTGGTTTGTCAGATTCTCCCAGGAATACTCTCATTTATGGAATCAAGTTAGCTAAGGAGAACTGCTCAAGAAAACAAATTTGCATTGAAAATATATCAAACAAGATTAATGTTGCAAAAAATACCTGTCCCAGGTATCAGGCTGCTCCACTTGGTGTGCAGAACATTTGAAAGTCTTTTTTAGGCTGGTTTATGGACAACTGAAGCGCTCAGAGCCATGCTTAAACCAGAGCCAAGCAGTAAATTTGCCAGGCAGTTAAACTGAGTATGGTGAACTCTGCTGGGGATCACCTCAATCCTTAGTGGTGGTTGTGCCTGTGAGAGAAGCACTGCAGCTCTGGGGGCACAGCAGGCACACAGGCCCTGGAGAGGAGAGCTCAGGGGGCTGCCAAATGTTGCCCCTGGGGGCTCTTACCACATTATTACAACTCAACTGCACCTGTGGCAGTGACAGGCCTCAGAAAGGTGGCATCAAAAGGGAGCAGAACTGCAGCTGACACGTTGGGTACAGCTGTTCTCCAGCTCTTGTTGCAACAAAAAGCAGCTCCTGAAGTGGGAACGGGGAATTGTGTTGAGAAGCACAGCAGGGTGTGTTCTTAGCAGGCATATGGCAGAGAAATAGAGATAAAGATGCCATCAGGAAGACAAAAGTTTCATGTCACCTGCACAGGCAAATACCCAGCAATACACCCTGGTTATCACAGAAGAGCCAGTGCAACATGTACAGAGCAGATGTAAGTCCTCTCCAGCACCTGGGGAGCAGCACAGAGTCCCCAACCACTGCTGAAACAGGCACGTTGTTGAAGAGCAGGCAGCTCTCAGTGCTTTATCCTTTTAACCTAAATAAATTCTACACTGGGAACTACCATATAATGGCACAGCCAAAGAATATCTCAATGTCAGCCAAAGGTTCTGCAGTGGATGGATGGCAGTCTGTGTGACCCTGAAATAGGCCCAACTGAGAACAGTCTGAAGAGGCAAACAGCAAATATCCCAGCTATTTTTGTAGCAGGAAGAGTGACACCAAACCGGGACATGGGAGAATGCACAGATCCTTACTGGCTTCTACCTGTCCTGTCCACAGTGAAACCCGAACTAAAACTAGACAAGCAGACAAATATCAGATTCCAATTCACCAGTTAACATTGAGACCAAACAACTTTAGAGAAAATTATCTCTACTTGTGCTACTAAACACAGCCAGAAAACTCTGCTTTATTTATCATCTCACAAAAGCAAACCAACTAGAATTGGTGGTAGGGACAATGTTGTTAGTTATTAAAAAAAAAAAAATGTCTACCTGTTATAGAGAAGAATATCAGGCTTCCAAATGAGTCCATCGGGGAAACGGACGTTCTTCACTCCTGGGTACTCAGACACATTCCACTGCAGATAATGATCTGTCCAGTACTAAGCCATATACACAAAAAGGAAGTTAGGTCAGCTCATCCACTGCTTTACTGTAGTCCTCTAGGGATTGGATAGACTAAAACAAGAGGTGTTCTCTTGGTAAAGAGATATTGTTTAGCTGCAGGCAGTGAAATGTTTCAAAAGGAGGGGGAATTAGGCCACCCAGAGCTCAATGGAACACAGAAAAATCTCATTTTCAATCCCCACTGTAGTGCACGTAACAGCCTATACAAGATTTGGGGTGCTTGTGTTTCATTGTTCATGCTGCCTCAGGTGCCAGCTTGGGACTGAATTGCTTTTATAATTCCTACAGTAACTTCCATTACATTTATCTTTGTAGACTATTTTGTTTTCTGTTGTTGGAAATTCTCAGGTTGTAGTAACTTGGTAACAGGCCCGAGGCAGAGCAGCCAAGAAGCCCTGCTGACAAGGAGAACAGCTGTGATGGCAGGTTTATGCTGGCACAGAAGGTTTTAGCAGCTCCTGTGGCCTGACATCAGGCAGCCTCTGGGGCAGGTGCTCCACAAGCTTCATTCCTTCCTGGCTGGCACTGACTGCACCTGAGACAGCCACCCTGGGGCTGCCTGTGCTCCTTCCAGCCCAGCCCTGGCTGCTGCTCTAGGCAGGCTGTCACAGTCCCACCAACAGGGCTTTGATCTGTGCTGAGCACTCCTAAATCCCAGACACTGGCACTGGAACATATGGTGGTGCAGAGCCCCGAAGAGCAGCACAGCCCCAGAGTGCAGCAGCTGAGCTCCATGGCAGCTCCAGCCCAGTTGCTCATCTCCTGCACTCCAGGGAAACTCCAGCATGAGCCGCTGGATTCTCCCCAAACTGAGGTTGTACTTCACTCCTCACTAAGCAAATGACTTCTCAGGATCCTAAGGTGGTTACTGTTGTGCACCAAAGGTATAAGCAGTAAAGATCATTTGGTTCCACAAAATTATTTTTTCTTATAATATCCATGCTTCATTATATTGTGTTTCTCTCTCTCTTCACGTTATGTTGTTAACATGAACTTACAGGTATTATGTAGCTTACAGTGAAAACTTACCTGGATTTACCAAGCTGTTGCAATGCCAAATGTTAGTCTTTTAAATGTAAAATTTTAAATGTGCAATACTTACCCCTTCAGTCTAGTGGCCCTTGTCAAAATATCTGACAGACATTAAGGTCAGGAGAAATTGCCAGTGGCTGTTGTGGAGGTAATGTTAGGGGTCATCCTCCTGGGGTACTCACATCAAACTGCTCTATACACTTCCTTGCGTTACTGTCACAGGCAAATTTGGGGTTGATACACCAAGTAAGTCCCCAGTTAACCTCATGCTGCAGGTACTCAAATCCATTCTTGTACCTTTAGAACAGCGTAAATTACTGTTTTGATGAATTCAACACATCTAATAGCATTCATCACACGTCTTTTGTGAGGTTTTTACTATAACAATTCTTGGTCTGTGCATCTATATTTATCTCATTCAGTTTTTACAAGGAATTCATAGTGCCTTGTCACCCTGATGAATGATCCAAGTCATGCATTGCTTTTTGCTCTTGCTTTACTTATAATAGTTTTTTACAGACATCTTCAATCAGAACACCTTTTTGGCTCTGTTCATAGTTTTTTTCCCCTGCTTACTTCATTCACAGTTCTCCAATTAAAGTATGTGTGTTGCTCACACTCATCCAGACCCATATTCTATAGGCTTATCAACTGCTTCTCATTTTTTTCATAAATTTTGCATGCATTTTTACAGTAAATTGTTTCACATGAACGTCCCTATAGAGAAATGTCACTGCCTTGTTTACCACTTCACCTCTGTGTAATGTGGAAGTACTGAGACCACTATGGTGCAACTGTTTTTCACAACTGTAAGCAAGGACATTGTGTGGGTTTGAGGCTTTTAGAGCAGGGGACTGTCCTTGGCTTCAGGTGACTTGGTTTTGGGAGGTGACAGAACAGGTCCCTGGGGGTCACGGTGGCAGGGCTGGCAGGCTGGGGGAGGGCTCTGCTGCCCACTGCCAGCTGAACATGGTGATAATGGATATCAGCATATCCCATCTCTTCACATTCCAGCTCACACCAGGACTTCCCATGGCCAATATGCTATAGGGCAGGCTGGTGCTGAGTGATGTAAGCACAGTCCAAGGGCAATAGAAAACCTCATATTAAAGCCTGTATTAATGTTAAGCAGATTGATTATACTGTTGCTCTGTTTAGCCTTGTGTACAAAGTGTTTACCCACCCAGCTGGACATGAGCTGCTTTAACTTTAGAGCTGCTGTAGCTGAAGCAGGTTTAATGTGGGCTAAACCAGCTCACAGCTCAGGGTGTTTGGGCCAGTGTCAATCTGGGTGGTTAGGTAAGGCTCCCCCTGGAACTTGCACTGAGTTTAAGGTTTTGGTGCTGAACAGTTTGCCATGGAGATAGTGATCAGGATATATAAACACTAGTTCATAGTCCCCTTTCTCCCAGGTTATTTTTTGTACTTAAGTATTTTGGTGATGATTACATAAAATGCATTTAAGATACATTGCTGATTATTCACACATATTTATCAAGAAATGGAGCGGAGAGGGAAATTCAGGGGAAAACCTATTTCAGAGCATTTAGAATCATGAAATGACATCTTTTTGTCTTAAATGTGCTTTGTATCTGTCCAGTACACCATAAATAGATGGGTAATATGCAAACACATTTTTAATGTTTACACAAGCCATGAAGAATGACTATATTTTTTACAGTAACCAAGTGATCCACTTATTGCAGTCCTAACATGCTCCATACCCAGGATGTGCTATGGTGAATAAATCAAAAGATATACAGAATGTATAAAATAATCTAGAATTTCCTTAGGGGGGAAAACAATCTCAAAAAGGATAAGGATGCTGTGGGATAAAAGAGAAGGAAAATAAATTATAGCTTTATGAGTATGAATTGTTGCCTGTTTTTCTGGTAAGAAATCATAGCAACTACAGTCATTGTAGCTCAAAGCCCAAAGCATGTTATATTTGACAGTTTAAATCTTACTGTACAATAGGCCTGTAAAAACCCAGGAGTTGAATGCTTCTTCCATGTCACATTTTCTTTGTGAATAAATGGAATAGCCATGCTATCCTTTATAGGTCACCAGGATAGTCTTTCATTTGTTTCCTAAGGCCTACCACAGTGCAAGGGAGGTGCTCTATATAAAATGTTACAATAAAAGAAAAAGTAATACACTTAAACTCTTTGAGCTGGTTAAAGAAACTGAAAGTGTAAAGTTTCCATGGAAGGAATGAGATTGTCTGGAATAATAAAAATCTTCTGTAAACCTTTACTTCAACCAAACAGTTCGTGTTCTGTAAAGAGATGGGAATTCAACTAATGGCAAATTGTCATCCTGGCTGCTAGAGATGGTAGCAATAGTTATGGGTAGGCAGGAAGAGAGCATTTGAAATTCTGTGACAACTTATAACAACTAAGAATTGTAACAGAAGGTGAAATAAAACTAGTGTTTGAAAAATGAGCACCCTGTGTGGGCAAAACAAGTTGGGATTATCAAGACTTTAGCGTGGTTAAACCTACTACAATGAATTTGTAACTTATTTAGAGGTAGTAACTAAAATCCTTTAAAGTTTTCAGAACACCTGAAACATTAAGACCTAAAGCTCAGCCTTACACTTTGCCATTCTGTTTAGCTTTGTTCACTGTGTAGCAAGATAAAGAACAAAAGCTTGAGAGTTTTCTGAAATTCAAACCGCTCACCAGATTAAACTCAAACATCAAAGGGGGGAAAAACATCCTTTGTTTCAAAACTTACCATTTGTAGCCAGATGTTTGTTGTTAATACTTGATTCTTTTCATCCTGGGTGGAGGGAGAAGGAGAGGAAGAAGAAAAATAAAACAAACCACAGCTTAGCACCATACAGATAAAACAATACCAGTAAATATATTTGATTATTATGAAATAGCCAGTTGTGCTGAGGTACCTTTCAAAGCAAAGGGGATCACTGCCTCTCACTCATTGCAACAGAGGTTTCCATAGGTGCTTTTTAATGTTATTTCATATTAGCACTGTCAGTCAAACTGTTTCCTTCTGCCAGACTCTTCCCTGGGGCTCCTTTTTTAATAAAGAATCTCCAAAGGCAAGACAGATCACAGTAGGGGTTGCCTGTTTCACCTTTGCTTGGAGCAGCTCTCTCACTAATTAACCTCATATATCAGACATAAGCAGGTAGGAGAGAAAACAGTGAATAAAGAAAGTGTGACTAAGCTCAGCTGATGTGGGTTGAGGCTGTATTGAGCACCAGAAGCACCACTGCTGTCAGTGGAACTATACAAAGAGTGTTGCATCAGCTTTATCAGGAAACTTGTCAGAATATTATTATTATTCTGCCTGCAGCAGTTCCGATTTGAAGGCCTTTCCCCTTGCTTCCTGTGACTATTTGATGTGAGCTCAGGTGGCACAATAGGCATCTTAATGCTGAAGTTAATTAAAGAGTTTAATTCTTCCCTTCTCAGACACAGGAAAATATTGGTGACCTTTTTGCATGGAAGTACCATCTCAATGCCCCCCTGGGTTGTGTGAAGCTGATGGAATACACTGTACACACTCAGTGTTACACATTCTCCAGTCTGAGTACACAAGCTCCATTGACAGTCTAAGAAAGTGTCACAGAAGTTCAGCCACCTGTACAACAGCAACTGCCAGAGCTGTTCCTATGTCTAGAACTTTGAATTTAGATCCACTCTTGAACTTAAATGTTGTTCCTAAATGCCCCAAAATTGCCAAAAAATGTTTAATCCCATTTCATACCATAAACCCCCCATTTTTTTTTATAATACACTTTACTAAAGGTCAAAGTTTTTCCTCTTGTGCTGTTGTTTTGGGAACTTGTAAATGAAGAGATGCCCTGAGAGACCTTTAATTGAAGCCATTTTAGATCAGCACAACAGAAAGTTACATAGCATGTAAAATCCAACACCCTGCAAGGGACAATGGCATTTTTAAAGCAAGTGAAGCCTTTTGAGGAGCAGCATCAGTAAATGTATGGCAGTGTTGCTAGGCTGTGTATTCTCACAACTAAGTGCACAGTATACAAACAAAAAGATTTTAGATAAAGACCAGTAATGTGCATGAATAAAGTCTGCCCTCAAATGCACACTCTTATCTTGCTTTAAAATGAGAAGTAAAATAAACCCTATAAATAAGCACAGACCACAGCGAGTGATTCAGCACCTTTCCGGTCTAGTTTCTGCTTCATCACCTCCATGAACCCTTTTCAAAACTACGTCAAGTGAACAACTCACTCAAATGGCATCCTGGGGAAACAGGTCTCTAACTATTTGGTTTCAGAAATCCATTATTAAGCTGGATTGAATTTGCATGCTGAAGACATTGCTGAAGATGTCAGGCAAAGCAGTAATTAATTTGCAATAGTAGCTGTTATTCTCCAGCCATATAAACATTAATTGGAGCCTCTTTCAACAACCTGCTTATAGTGTTAGAGCGCAGCAGAACTAGTTTGCACAGGATCTTTAATTCATGACTGAAGAAAAAATCCTTAAGAGATCATTCACATCACCATGAACTAAAGTCTATGGAGAAGTGTTGCAAATTAAGGACATGTAAAACCTACATTTGCTTCTATTCATCACAGCCAATTTTAATCAGATGTAAATACCACCAATGAAAAGTTAGCATCAAACGTTTGACAGCCGTTTGTCAAAGCTCTGTGTGCTGTACCAGGTGAACATGGCAGGTTCCTGTAATGCAATATCCCAGGTACTGCACCTGAGCAAAGCCAAGAGCAACACTGCTGGGTGGCTTCTCTGCAGGGCAGACAGCAGTTGTGTGGCTTTGCACAGGCATAACTGGCCAGCCAGAAGTGCAAAGCAATTCAGAATCCATTATGTTGTGGGAAGCTTGTTTCAGGACTATTAGCTGAATGGCACATCCTCCTGCATGGTTAAATTCTGAGTTAAACTCACATTTTATTCCCAACGTGATCTCTTTCTACACATCAATGGCCCCAGCCTTAAATTAGTGATGTTTTAAGAAGTCCCTTTTCCGTATCAGGAAACAGTTGTACTAAAGCTGGAGCGTTGCTGATGCTTGAGCTAATGACAGGCCGTGGGGAGCTGGTGTGAGCCCCGAGCCCACAGCACAGTCCCACAGGCTGTTTCAGGAGTACCAGGACAGAGCTTTACACTCAGCCAGCACACACCACAGAGCCAGAGCCAGCGCTGGGCAGGCAAACCAGCACAGCTGGGGGGGACAGCAGCTTTCTGAACCAGCTGTGCTGCTGGCACAATTGATTCCACTGCCTGACACTGCCAGGCAGCTGGGAGGGCACAGGGCAGAACTGGCACAGGTTTGCCTGCAGGAGGCCCCGCAGACATGCTCTGAAAGGCATGAGTTACCCTGAAGTGTGAGCTTTCACTCCAGCCTCCCTCAGGGAGGCGATCCTGAGAGCACTGACTCAAACATAATGTGTGCAGTGAAGACGAGCTCCAAGCGAAGATGGCCCACGCTGTTTTCATTTTAAGCATTTAGAGCCTGAAAGAGTATGGATGAACTAAACAGCTCCCACTTGAATCACTGTATTTAAGGTTCCATCAGTGTTTGAATGCCACCACTGCTCCTCGCCTATAAAACCTTTACTGAATGTTGAGAGTTGGTTTATGGTAGTGTTTTGGGTTTTTTAATAGTGTTATCTGGAGCAAACAGCTTCCAATATTTTAGTCATTCTTGTATTGACTTACTCATCACTAGAGGACAGATTCCAATTTTAGAGGGTTTCCCCTCTCAGTGGTCCCAAGTGAAGCTGGTGAAAGGTGGGGCAGGAGATGCCCTGCAGGGTTTCTCTCTGCTTAGGAGAGCTTTTTGGACACTTTTAAAAGCTTTACAGCAAACAACATTAACCCTCTTCTCATCAGAGTCCTGCAGTACCTCCCCACAGAATGATGGGTGGGCTCAAAATGCTTCACAGTATTTCACCAGGTTTTGTCACTTTACTTTGTAAACACTTACAGAACACTTTTTTAAAACAAAAGCAAGGCTGCTCTTGTTACAAACCCCTTCTGCTATAAAGCAGAAAAAAAAAAAAGACTATAATATAATCTGCGATGTAGGGGAAATCAGTCAGAAAATGAGACCAGAAACTGTATCATGTTGTTTGGACTGGGGTGGGGTTTCCCCCATACCTGCTGCTGTGGGTTCCCTGCTGTTCGGATGGTACTGGCCAAGCAGCACAGCTAATGGATAGTTGGGTTTCTTGTGGGAGTGAGTATGAGACAGCCTTGGGCTACTTGATTCATAACTGTGGTTATCATCTGTAAGGCCAGATGGCAAAGAGAAAGCAGCTGACATCAGGAAGACTTGAATGGTCCTTCATTCATTTTTGAAGATAGATGTAATAATTTCTGGAATTTTTAGAAGGGAATTGCACTGTCTCCATTCTTCCAGTTCCCACCTCTGGTTTTGTCTGTCTTTTCAATTTAAATGGTCCCTCAGCCTGATCACCTTTGAAAACACAGTTACCAGAGTCTCAAATTCTCCATCCCTTACCCTGCGTCCACCAGAATATGTAAAAGAAGTGACGGAAATTGGACAATACTTTGTGAAGGGCATAGGCCTGGGCATTACAAACTTTGTGAGGAATGTTATCTGTTGACTTTCAAAAGGATGTCAGCACGTGTCATATCCACACTAGAAAAGCTGTGCAGCAAAAAGCAAGGGGAAAAAGAAGTAAGATGAGCCTGTATGCCTACGGACTGGCAGGCAGAGATGTGCAGAACCCAGCAAGGAACACATGCTTCCCAGAAGACCTGCATAAAGTGATGTCCTGGCTAAAATCTATTCACTGTAATTCTTGCACTTTGAATCCAGATTCTTTATTTTAACATGGTTGAATCTCACCTAAATTACAGAAAAAGTAATGGCTCTTTGAACTGGGCTTCAGTTACTCTGAACCTTATTAAAAGGCTTTGTAAAAACGTTTTAAGATATCACTTGTTACAGCATGATGCTGGGCTCCTGATTGGTACCCTCTAGCAAGACTGAAGCTAATAACTGTGGTCTGAAGTTAAAAATAGCCTGGCAGCCAGTGAGAGACATGTAAGACACTCCCATTACAGATTTTCACTTTTGTTTGCTTGAATGTCATCCTACTGAAACCAGCAGGTTAGTCAGTTCATTAGCTCTTATTGTCTCAGCACTAGCTCATTAAACATTCTCAACAGCATTTGATCCACAATGCCAAATTACCTGTGCCTAATGACATTTTCTCCCTCACCATTTAAAACCCTGTTATGTTTAATTTTTGCTTCGCACAGCTTGGGGTTTTCTTCCTTTTCCTTTGTAGGGTCATTTACTGAGCTCACTAAACTCTGTCAAGTGAAAAAGGCTGAATTCTTACTGAGAGGACGGGCTGGAGGGTGAGTTCAGCACCCATGGGACAGCCAGGTGCCAACACACTGGTGCCATGTCCATGCTTCAGGCAGCCAGAATGGCAAGGTGAATGTGAGATCCTCAAAACATATGGAGATGAGTGAAAGGACTTGTGCCTTCCTGCCATGGTGCTGGTGCACACCAGCACCCTGTGCCAACCCCCAGGAGGCCAGAGCAGAGTGTGGCCCAGCCTCACCCACCTGCAGCCTGTCTGACAGCACCACAGTGACCTCCCAGGCTCCATAACACCAAGGCAACAATTCTTCCCTCCACGTGTGCCAAGGCTAATGTTGAACCCTTCTATTAAAGGTGGCTCAAGGCTTCTTAGTGGTGCAGGCAAATTTGAATTTTAATGTCTTTGGGGTGAGGATAAAAATCAGTTAAAAAATCCAGCCTGGACAAAGAGGAGCTGCTTGCCAAGGACTACCTCTAGTCTTGCATAGGTGGTAGGGGCTGTAGCACCAGCAAGCCTTGATCTTGGAAAATGCCTTGTTGGGGACACATGTTCATTATTCCAAAGCTTATGGCACCACCTACATTGCTAAAAGGCCAGGTAAATTTGGATGGAATTAAGAATTTTGGGGGGATTGCATAGGCATAAAGAGCTACACCAAGAGTTGTCTACATGAAACAGGCTTCTCAAACAATACAAGGATGAAGAAAAAGGCAGTGTAGAGGATTAGTGAAATGAAAGAGATTTGAACTCCTGATCTCTCTTGCCCTCTTGACTCCCCTTTTGCTGTGAAAGGAATAGGTTACTGCAATTTCCCTTCAATTCTCCAGTAATCAGCAATAGACCTTTTTATCAAAGAAAAATGGGTTTGACTCAGCTTAGAGGACACATTTCCAATTATGCAGAAAATGCTGTATAAACAGGCATTACCAGTGCATAAATAATATTCATAAATAATAGTCCATGAACCAGCATGTGAGATTCAACACCAGGAACAGACCAGAGAATGTTTCGGATTTCTTGAAAATAGGTGCAAACCCCAGAAAATTATTCAAAAATATGTCAGAATTGGAAAATACAAATTTTCACTGTTTCACTGCATTTTTGAGACCACTTCAAACTCAAACACATGTTTGTATTTTGTGTTCTGAATTTTGCCATATCAGTGACATTTTTGTGTAAAAGGAGAGCTCTGGCATTTATGACTTAATGTCACAGTGGTACAGCCTACTCCTGGGAAACAACACTCCTCCAAAACTACAGCAACTGTTGGCAACTGTTGTTCAAATGGAGCTTAAGGTGATGTGCCACTTCACAGCCCAGTCAACATGGTGTACCAATTCTGCATGGCTTGGGCTTGACTTGGGCCAGCTCCCTTTACATCAGCTGCTACTTTGTCCTGATTCTGTTGGTGCTGAGGATCTCCTGAACGTTGCTCTTCATTATTTTATACTCGGCCACTAACTGGTGATGTTAGTGAAAGCCAAAGGTGTTTAGGACATGACCTTCTTTTCCACATTCTACTTCAAAGCCCCAAGGCACCTTCACAGCCTGCATGGCACCTGCCTGAGAACTCTTCTCACCTGCTCTCTCAGGCTCTGGCTCCTTCAGGCCTTTAGGGATGAGGCATTTTAGCTGCTCTAGGGATTTAGCTTCTGGTCTTCTCTAGCATTAAGGTGACTTTTGCAGTTAAATCTTTAAAATCCAGCCTGAAAACATCCTCCTTACTTCGTGTGCTTCTCAATCTTTAATTTCTTCTACCTTTTGTTTTTTAATTGAAGAATTAAACTCTAAAGGCCAACCAAAATGTGAGCAGTTAATTAAAGTGAAATTTGGAAAGAAAACTTTTTTCTCTTGGGCTCTTGGGTTTATTAGATTTGAGATGGATGGCATGGGAATGGCTCTTCATACTCTCTACATGCTTGAAAGTCTTTGAAATAGAGAACTGCTCAGTAGAATGGGGAGAGTGGAGTTTTGTAGATGGAGATAACACAGACTGGCACAGATTGCTGCCTTTATCCACACTGATCTTTTAAGAAAACTGTCTTTGTACTGTAAATTCAACAAGGAGCAAGGCACTAAAAGGCTATTCTGGTACTGAGATACTTAGAGTTATAGATGGGAAACAGAGAGAGTTTCCCTGTAGGGATGCCCCCTCCTCACTCTCCCCCCAGCACTATTTTCATTTGTGATGCAGTGAGTAGAGTTTATTGAAGTCCCCTAAATCTTTAGCAATTTCCTGCTTTGGGTTAGTTTTCACTTATTCTGTTGTTCTTATTTTAACCCACAAGGTTTACCACTTCTTTCCTATTCTCCTCCCCACCAGGGGAGCAAAGCGCGTGGCTGTGGTACTAAAATTGCTGGCTGGGGTTCAACCATGACAGGCATTTTCCCAACTCAACCTGCTGTCCAAAGTACTTGCCATAAGCTTGAAGGCCAGAGTGGCAGGAGCAATCCCAGCTGCAGTGACAGCTCCTCTGTCCCCTGTTTGGATCCTGTGGGTGGTGCAACAGAGCTGAAGCAGAGCCCAGGCTGGAAAAGGAAGTGCAGCTGAAGAGTATTGGTGAGGGAGGTGACTGCAAAGTGTCAGCGCTGATGACTCTTGTATGTGTTGGTTCAATGTTATAAACAAATTAAAAGTATTTGTAGGAGAGGGCCACTGTTAATCCAGGGGTTTCCTGTGTGGGACAGGCAGGATTAAGGTCTGAATGAACTCTGATTCTGTTTATTTATTGTTTTGGTTTAGAGCCATGTCCTACATTCAGTAATTCCTCTGCCTGGCCGTATTTACTAGAACTATTTCTTGTATAAAGTAAGGAGTGGGCCACACTTACTAGAAATAATGCTGGATAAACCAAACATTCCAGTTCAAGCTACCTTTCCTTAGCAGAGTGCTCTTCTTGCTGTTACTTCAATTCTGTGCAGCTTCTCACCTTCAAAATATGATCCATCATCTTAAATATTTCCTCAACTAGCATGTTATGTTTAAAGTTCAAGTTATGGAAGCTTTATTTCAAAGCATTATCTACTTATATCATTTTCCTTTGAAATGCACATCTCCAGGCTGCTCTACATATATATATCTAATGCCACTGTTTTTCTTATTAAATGGCATAAGATATTTAGTGTTTGTTGAGCATTTTCCTGTCTTGACAGTTTTTTAACATGTCCCTTCCATCAGGAACATGTGAAATTGTTCAGACTGCTTATTATCCTTTGGGGGTTTTTCACTATGTTGCCATAAATGTGAATATATTAGTAGAAAATCAACAAATGGTTGTTGGTGTTTGGGGGTTTTTAATTACTTTGTAAATCTCACTTCTAACCTACAAGCACATTGTTTTCAGCAAGTTAAACTAGACTGGCTACAGTTCTGGTCTGTGGTTACCCCCTGAGCCTGCACATGCTTAATAGAAGGTTTGCTATGAGCTTACACAGTTATAATTCTGACTTGGTGGCCATAGAGTTTGACCTATATGCAAGTCTAAAAAGAAAGGTGGATTTTCAGGTATGTGCTCTGCCTGGGTATTGAAGCCTGGAGTTCCGCTGTCCTATGCACTGTTCAGCTCTACAAAAAGGAGAGAAGCAAAAGAGTGAGGAAGTAAACCTGAATACAACAGTTCTGGGAAAGTCAACAGGTTTTTAGAGTTAAAATGCTAAAATGTTACAGAAGCATTCTGTGCTGCTGAGATAGGAGTAGATGCTCATTTTTGGCCTTTGGATATCTCTTTTTTTTTTCTTGAAATATAATTTAGGAAAATATAATTTTGATTTTACCTGGGTTAAAGTTGAGTTTGGAGTATGAGATAAGGAGTCTGATTGATTTGCTTCACTTGATTCAGGTGAAATTCTGAGGGGGGGGTTGTTTAGTTTGCCTTTTTTGGTGTTTTGTTTTGTTGGGTTTTTTTTAATTGCACTATGTGTGCTCTATTTTGCAAGTCTGAGAAAGGGCAGCAGTTTCTCCACACCAACTAATCTTATGTACTTTTGCAAGAAGCATTTGCTTTCTCCCCATTACTTTATCTTGCTTTACAAGAAAGGCAGACTTTGCTCAAAACATGGGCAGGTGTCCCCAGATGGACACAAATCTTACAGAGCAGAAAAGCTGCTGCAGAAAGAGCAATGGCAGGTGAACTCTGGGCAGAGCTGCTGTGTGAGGAGCCTTCTCAGAATGAGGGAGAGTCTCTGTGTTCCACATCCACCCTGACAGGTCTGAGAGCTGTGCTGGCCACTGACAGCACCAGGGCTTTGTCCTGGCAGGGGCTTGAGGTGTATTTTTACCAAGTTCCACAGAAAAGAAGCAGAGATTATAGATATGTGTAAGAGCCTCATGATGCCCCATTCTTGTTACCATAGGGACATCATTGTAACAGCAGCCGTTTTGCTTTCCCCCCCCTCCCCCAGTACATCATTGTTAACACGAGATTGTATTTAGATATGAACACATTCATCTTTGCAAAGACAAGCAGGGATGAGGGGTATGAAATGGGCAGAGCACAGCATAACTAATAACACATTGCAGCACATCTTGTGTGAAAAAAGTATTTGTTGAAGAGCCAGACTGGGAGGTTGCCTTTTTCAAATTACTTTATGAACTCCCATAATTCACTGCAGGTTTCACTCAGGTCAATTGTTAAACAGAATAAAGCTTAAAGAGCAGTTACACTTATCACAAGCATGCAAATTCAGCTGCTTTGTTTACAAATAATTCTTGATTCCATTGTATTCTACAGGGCCTGAACCCTGAATTAGTGTTAAATACTGGCTCTAGGTGCTGATTATCACTGCCAGTTTGACACAGACAAGCATCCCAGCTCGGAACACATGCTGGAGTCTGGGAATTCCCAGCCATTCCACTGGCTCAGAGTGAATAATAGAGCACCCACAGCCCCACTCCTTAGTGCTAAAACCAGAGGGAATCAAAGCCTTTGAACTTGATTTATTTGCCAAGAGGTAGCTGAAAAATGTACAAGTTGAAAGGACAGGTTGTTGCACTCAAATACACCAGTAGTGCCAAGACAGCACAATATCAAAGGATGTGACTCTAGTTTTACTCTTGTTAATGACCTTTAATTTATATTTTACTTTCTATTAAGCCCTTCTCCTCAAAAGGTTTAAAGTTCATCCAAAATTCTATTACACCATGTATGTTTAGCAAACTGACATGGAGGGGCAGTGGGTGATTTCTTCAAGGAGAGCAGAGAAAGTTATGGGAGAAGAAGGAGCTGAGCAAAGCTGTCCCTTCCTCTCCCTGTGTGTGATCAGAGCACACAGCTCCAGCACCAGCTGCTGCCATTCATCTCTCCTTTTTTTGGTGAATAGCAGCAACAAAAATTTCCACACCTGGCCAGAGCATGATGTCCATGAAGTAGCATCAGCTCAGATGCTGAAACTTTTAGGGAGCACCAGAGCCACAGAGGCACCTTCTGGGGCAATCACAGGAATAGTGAAAGGCCGCTTGAGAGGGCCAGGCAGCAAAGGGCCATTACTCATCCCAGACACTCTCTCTAACTACACTATATCCTATCTCCATCTTTCCAAATGTAGGCAAATTAGGCAAGAAAATGTTGCTCCAAAATTCCTGTGATAACATAATCCATCATGCTCGATATCTTGGGGTCTCTGCTCAATCTGGGATACAGCACAGACAATTAAAAAACTTCCTGGAAAAGGGTAGAGTGCAAAATACTTTGCTTATCCTGCTGGAGGTCTCTGCAACTCTTGACATGGAAGTAATGATAAGACCCTTTAATAATTCAACAAGAGAAGATAAATCACCATTATAGAAAATCTAGTCCTTTTACAGGGTCTTAATTTTCAGCTTTCTCTAACAATCCATACAATCCCCTCTTCTCTTTAATGCCTGTAAAGAATAATTTGCAAAGGTACTGACAAAACCCTGAGCTTAGCTGAGAGGAATACACTGATCGAGATCAACTGTGTATCTGTTTCTTCACAAATGCAACAAGCATCAGCACTGAAATGTCAGAACACCAACACAGTCCTTCAGGCTGCTGTTTACTGCAACACAAAAGAGCAAACTCTCCTCTGTGAAAAGGACACTTCTGTCTGGAGAGGTGGAGTGAGCACACCAAAAGCCACAAAAATGCTCATTTGCATTCCTTGAGCTCAGTCAGACCTTCCCATGCTCATTACCTTTTCTGTCTTCGTTCTTGCATTTGTAGCTTTGGTGAAGGTGGGTAAAAGATCTCCTTCCTTCCTCTCAAACACCAAACTGACACAACTGTGCAGTTACTGAGAGTAATTAAGGGGATGCCAAGCACAGAAAAACGCTGACACTCAGGACTGAACACAGAAAACAAGCCAATAAAAATTCAAAGCAGTACTGCTGTATAATTAAACATGTGCATGGCTCCACCAACTCTTCACATGGTTATTGCTGCTCTTCCCCTCAGGCTACTCCATTATGAGGACCATCTAAGGAAAGTGGAGATGGGATTCTAAGCCATGCAAATGTGGCTTCGCATCACTACCAGATGCTATTGGAGAGATGAACTGGATGAACATCATATTCTTATCTTGCTGCCAAAGAGCAGCAATGTGGCCTCATGCCATGCTCTTAGCACTTCACAGAAAGCTGTAGTTGAAGGCAGGATTACCAGCCCTTGCTTTTGACATAACAAATTCTTGTTTAAGAAAACAGACCTGAAAATGCAAGAATAACTGAAGGCTAAATCTGAATAAGACATTTACTTCAGGCTGCTTCTGGTTATTCTTGGGAAATAATTCTTTTAATTTTGAATAAATTACAAATTAAAACTAAATTGGTTAGCACAGTAAAATAAATTAAGTAATTAAAATTATAAGTGAACTTTAACAGATTTCTTTTTCTATGTAAGCGCTTGTACAAACGCACTCCCTGCTGCCAACCCATTGTGAGATCTTTTTTTTTCCTTTCTTTTCTTTTTTTGTAACTCGGAGATATATTTAGATTGGGAACAGTTGGATTGTTTAGTAGTCTATTCAGGCAAATAGGGTGAGGAGTTCAGGAGAAACTGAGGAATTTACATCTGTATCATCTCAATTTGAAGTAATTAACATTTGAATGCTTCTATGTTAATATGCTGTTCAGAGATAGAGAATTGTTTGCTTCCAATCCATCGACAATACTTTGTTCAACTGCTGTCAGCAGTTTTGTAATTTTATTTTTTTTTGGTAAATTTTTGTAAATTACTGAAAACTTTTGACAGCCTGTGCTTTGCTGAGGCACAGAATTGGTCTGTGTGAGCTCCCAAAGCACCCAGGCTGTGCTGACAGAGCTGCTCCAGGACAGGGCAAGCCCTTTCCAGGCAAACAGCTCTGCAAATGCTCATCTAATGCTTGTGCTTTATAGAGCCAGAAGCTCAGCCAGGGCAGAGCAGTGCAGCTTCACCACTGGAGGACAAGAAAAATATGGGGCTTTCAAACACTTCATGCAAATCACCAGATTGCCACAAGCTGATCCATATTGGCCAAAACCAAGGAGATGAACTTGTGTACTCGCAGTGACACTGTGTATTGTCTTGTATTTGAATATGACAGTCTTTTTAAAAAGAGGAACAATTTTGAGTATTACAGGCAGTACATTCGTTTCAGTCCCAACGTTCTGTGAATGCAAAGCTTTCTGTAAGAACAAGTATTACCCAGCCAGACCCAACTCCCAGAAATTGTCTTGGGCTGTAATATTGTTTTATTAGCTGATTACTGAGGACTACTAATAATTACTAGATGTGACATAACTTTGCAAATTCTGTTGTTCTAGTAAGAGATCTTGTATAAAGTATGAAGTATTTGTGGTCCCAGGCCTCTACAACAATCTGTCCCAACTGTTTCCTTGGACTTTAGCCACGCTTTCCACAGTCAGGCTGCAGCCTCTTCCATCACAAGTGACATACCAGTAGATGTCTGTTCACTTTTTAAGTTAATGGGGCATCCATACCAATGTAGTTAGAAAACAGATTTTATGATAGTGCTGATTGTTTATATCACAAAATGAGAAAAATGTTTGAGAAACTGCTTTGCTTTACTTGTATTAAAACAAACAAACAAACAAACAGGAAAAGCACAAAAAAGTTCCAAAGATGTCTTCTGTGGAACCAGAAAGCAGAACACAAGTTCTGATTGTCACATACAATGAACATCTCTCATGTCCTCAAGCCAACTGTTATCAGGACGGGTTTTTTATAGCCTTTAGTCAGTCCTTTTTCCCTTCTTGCAAACTGCCTTTAATTAGTGTACATTCACTGCTTCCCATTCCATCCTACACATCCTCCTGTGTTTAAAATATCTTTCCAGATCTAACACTGTTTGAGCAGACTAGGTAAAAGAAAGATGCTGGAAGAATAGTCAAAAAAAATCACAGAAGATATTTAGAAGGACAGGGAAAATGGACAAATATCACAGAAATAAGGTTGCAGCTTCTCTTGGTGTATCAATATCTCACCACAGTAGGGTAGGGAGTGGTGGTGTCTGCTTGCTTAAGTAGAACAATTATCAGAATATTGTTGTTTGAAAAAATCTGTTCTTCGTATTTCATGGAAAAGTATAATACTCTGTTTTCTATTATAATCCAGTAACTTTCACTGTATTGAACTACCTGAAAATATCAGAAAGCACATCCCAGCACCTTTCCAGTTTTGTACACTCTCAGGAATAAATTATGGTAAAATGGAAGTGGCTGCAAGATGAAAGTGCAAACAGGTTCTCCCTTTAGCATGGTGGGAATAAAAATAGAATAGCACATTGAGAAGAAAGTAAAGCTTGGAGAGAGGTTTTCTAATGTACTCAAATGAATGCTAAAATTAAAAGAATTATGCAGATTTGATGAGATTCTGCCACAGCCATTGTTTGCAAAGAGGCTGCTGAGGTTTGATAAACAGCTTAGGAACTTCGTTAGCACCATTTCTCAATGAGCCTCTTCATTTGGTTGTTTTATTTGTTTTTCCAGATTTAAAGTTCATTTTTTCTTTTTTCTGCTTCTTTGAATGACAGCACCATTTTCTTTTCAAATTTTCAAGATTTTCCACATTACTCTCTTGCCCAGTGGGTCTGGGGCATTGGATGGCAGACACTGAGCTGCAAATCCTTAGGCAGAGGCTTTGCTGAGCATTGTGTGTGTTATTGAAATCAGCTGTATCATTTCACTGTGTAAAAGGAAACAAGGACAAAAGCCCTTGAATATATAAAACTAAGTCATACAAGTAACCAAGGGCAATGTAGGATAAGCAAACTTTGACTACCTTCAGATAAAGGTAAAAAAGTTTGTGTGCTTTCATTTTTCCTTTGGTCTGCACAAGTGAGTGGAACAGCCTAAAGGAACATGATTTCTCCTGAGGTTCTGCTGCTGCTCACTACATACAAACAACTATTCAGCACTTTTCTTTCTCCTAACTAGAAATTTAAAAACCAGAGAAACAGGAGAAACTGGAAAATAAATGAAAACTGTTGTGTAGTAAATGATTTAATTAGCCAGCAAATGTCTGGAGGAACCATCAATGATTCCTGACTAAGTGGTGTTATGCAACATAAGTAAGAAACTTGAATATTCATGTAGATCAGTAGCTAAATTCAACTTTCTTAAGTAAATTATTAAATGTTGATTCTTCAGCTAGTAAAGAGGAATTATGATCAGAGTAGACCAAAATGGTCACAGTCACACCCACCAAAATGTTTGTCACCGTAAGTCTTGCTGAAGGTCACAAGGTAAGACAGTACTAACCCAGCACTCTCTCCATTTTTGGAACTTGATTCAGAGATAAAACTCGCTTGGGTTTTTGCTAAATATATAAAATCTTAAGTGAAGAACTGCCACAGGTACATTTTGAGCAGTTTAACCTTTTCTAAATCCAAAGGAAATCCAGGTCATGTAGAAAAATGAACCCTCCAGGAATGGTTGCAGGTAACTGCTCAGTCAGAGAGGCACTGGCACAGCCAAGGGGCAGGAGCAAGCCCAGCAATCAGGGACATCACCCAAGGGAGTTTCAGTGGCAGACTATTGAGAGCAGCTTAGGACACCCCCAAAATGGTGCCCCAAGTGCCACACAGAACGCTAAAAACAATTCTAGATTCAAATCAGGAAGCCCCAGAAACCAGTCACATTTCACAGTTGCAGAGTAAAGTTGTTAAAAACTCCTTAGAATAATCTAAGAGATATATTAATGAAAATTAATATCAAAAAACCAGTGCAATAATTCTTCTAGTCTTAACTTGAGCATTTTTGTGCTAAAGTTTAGGTTAACACTTCCTCGTAATTGTCAACAGTTATGACATGAATGACAAAAACCATAAACTAATCTATGAAAATACAGTTAGTTTGTAAATGTTTTGGAACAGATATGATCTTTTCAGCTGTGTTTACACATCATCTAGTACAGGGAGAGTCTGGACTGTGGCTGTAATTACAGTTGATGGAATTACAAAAATTATACAAAAATCTCCCCTCATCCAGAGGCAGTACTGACCTGCCTTTGGTTCCAGTTAAGAAAACACTCAGGCACCAAATTAAACTCCTTCAATAAAACCAAAGCCTCCAGCAAATGGATTATTTCCAGTGCATACAAACATTTCTTAAACCATAATACTCTAAATTTCACATAAATTAGGCTGTGAAAAAAACCATGCAAAAATTGGGTCAAACCAGTCTTTTAACTCTACTTTCACAAGACAGTGTGAAATTCTGGTTTTGCCACCTGTATTCTCTGAAAGCCTCCCAAACTTATGTCATCTGCAAATTAGTTAACAACATTAGTTATTCTATCATCCAGATTAAATAAGAGTAAAATGGTGAGTGTGGTTTCCTGGGGAATTTCACCACATAACTAAATCTTGCAGTTTGACAGTGAAGCACTGATAGCTACTCTGAGAACAAGTTCTGCTGTGTGGGTTTACCAAGACCTTATTCTCCAGCTTTCTGCTAAGAATGTTACTCAGAAAAGCACTTATAAAGTGTTACAAATGGTCAAGAAATCTTTTTGTCCTGTACCCAAAAAGGAAAGGTGTCTCGTTTTTCCAGAAGTGTTTTTTAGTGCTGCCCCCAAGCTGGAAGATGGGAAGTTATGCTTAGATGTTGGGAAACCAAATCTCCCATGATGACAGTGAATACTGAAACAGGCTGGCCAGGGAGGCTGTGGAGACTCTTGCTGGGGAAGTGGCCACTACTTGACTGGACACAGCCCTGAGTAACCCCCTGGAGTGGGGAGTGATCTCTGCAGGCCCTTTGCAAACTGAAATAAGATTGTAGAGTTTTTTCCTATTCATTTAGCAGTAAAAATGGAGTTTGAAGTATCACTGTGCCCCTCAATGTGTTCCAGGTCTCCCTGTTTGTGTCTCTAAGCAGTGATTTGCAGTGTAAATGTGTGACCATTTTACACCAATTTCTAAGGTTTCATCTTCTGACTTCTGGGGAGGGAATGCCCTCAGATACATTTTTCTTAATTGTCTTAACTTACAGTAGATGCTGATAAGTCTGTTATAGAAACTTCAGGCTATGCACAAAATTGGTACCCTCATCATCCCTATATTTGTTTTTCCATGTCCTTTTCTGTCCTGTAGGAGATGCAGCAGGGCAGGCACAGCCCTGCTCTGCCTATTCCCAGCACTCCCTCCAACCCAACAGGCAAGGGCTGAACATTCTGCTCTGATGCTATTATTGGGATGGATGTTATAAGAGCAAATAAGAATGTTAGGAGATATTTACCTCCTTATAGTGTTTAAAAATGTGGTGACTGTAATTTTTTCCATAGTGGAAATTATATAATATCAGTGTATTTCAAGAATCTGTTTCTCAAAAATGTATATGCTGCAAGTTTTTCCAAAGCATAAATTAGGTTGATACTCCACGCCAGCACTGAAATACCAGACAGGCAGAGGCAGGCTGAGAGGCTTCCATGATGTAAAGAAAAATGAATAGCTTCTCTACATCTTATTCCTTATTTTTATTGACATTGCACTGAGGCTGTGACCTTGAGCAGCTTTGAACACCCATTAATCCTCTCCCTCCCCTTCCACTAAGGTACACCTTAGTATTGATCCCTTAAGATTTTCCTTCTGTGCTTATTCTTCAATTTTATCTAGTCTTCTTAAATCAGATATTTCCAAACATTCTGGTTGCGATCCAGAGAGATGTTTCTTGTCAGGTTATTAGTGCAATATACATTTCATTCCTACAAGGAGTCTTGAAACAAGATTTCAGCAAATCAGAGAGGAAGTCTGTTATTTTTCATTTATTTCATCAAATTGCTTGGCATTTCTCATTTCAAGAAAACTGAAACAAATAACTATAAAAAGTGAAAAAAACTTCATATCCATTTTATGGTATTATAAGAACCCAAATATCCTTAAAGAGCACTTTTGGCCAGTTGGCTGCCTGCACTTTGTTTTCAATTCAGGATGATTCATTTACAAGATTGTTTGCAAAGGTTTAAGAGGACTTGATTTTTCTGTTAAGGGGTTGTTGTGGTTTAACCTGGCAGGCAGCTAAACACCACACAGCTGATTGCTGTAAAATTCATGGGTTAGATAAGGACAGTTTAATAGGACAGAAAAAGAATAATGATAAAAGGATTAGATTACCCAAAACAAGTGATGCACGATGCAATAGTTCACCACCCACTGATCAGTGCCCAGCCAGTTCCCAAGCAGCAGCCCCCCAGCCAGCTTTCCCTCTAGTTTATACACTCAGGATGATCCCAAGTAGTCTGGAATATCCCTTGGGTCAGCTGGGGACATCTGTCCCAGCTGTGTCCCCTCCCAGCTGGCAGGGTGCTGTGAGAAGCTGAAAAGTCCTTGACTTCTTGTAAACTGCTTAACACCACCCAAAATATCAGTGTGTTACCAACATTATTCTCATTCTGAAATCCAAAATACAGCACTGTATCAGCTACTAAGAAAATTACAACCATCCCGCTGAGACCAGGATAGGAATACAGGGAAAAAAGCAAACTGAAAGACACTTAGGATCTCTCTTTTGAAATCTCTTCTTGTTAACTTGAGACAGAAGCTATTTTTAAGTCCACCCTTTCAAATCTCTTTATTTTCGTTTTTGCCATCCATCCTCTTCCACTCTCTTCGAAATTCCTTTGTGCGTCTCAGGCCTGCCATGCATTCCCACTACCTCTCTAAGCACTGCCTTAGTTTCTGAGCTCTCATCTTTGCTCATCTGTCCCCAAACTGCATTTTTCTCATGCTGCCACTGTTCTTCCTCCACATTTAGAAACACTTTGTATAATTTAGCATGCCAGCTTGCAGTCTCATCAGACAATCCATTAACTCTATTTTCCAGTGAACTACACTAAGTTGGGGCAATTGGCACTCACAGATCACTCATCGTGTAGTCCTGACACTACCAGGCATGTTAATGTGCAATACCAGTAAAAATGAATCTGCAAGCATGGGATAGAAATAAGGTCTGGCTTTAAAAGGAGGTGTTAAACTAAAAATATAAGACAGGAAACATCCACTGCACTTAGCAAAGATTTCATATACTGTCTTCCCTTCCCTGTCAGCAAAGCCAAAGTGGAATGGAAGAGACTCCAAGTAAGGAATAGCAGCAGCCAGGATCCAGGCTGGCTCTGGCAGGGATTTGATGGATCAGCTCTGGATAGGTCTAACTCCCAATTAGACTCAGCTGCTATCAGCTGAGAAGCCATTAAAGGGAATATATACACTACAGGAAAGTATGATGGTGACATGTTTTGTTTCTAGCTTGTTAAACCAGTAATTGTTATTGCAAGTAGCTGTCATTCCCACCAGCATTTGCTTCATGTTGACAATGAAGAAAACTCATTTGTTTTATAGTGTGAGGCTTAATTTACTTCATGGTTGGTTTCTTTCTTTGCCTGTCAATCCCAGACCTCTGAGAAAGAAATACAGTGAGTTTTATGGCAAGCAGAATGAGCTGTGACTAAATGACCAGTACAAAAACTATGGTTTCTTACTGGTTATGAAGGGCTTTTTGGAAGGTACATTTTGAATCGTATTAGCCAAGGCAGTCACTGACTACACCTAGATTGGCTAGTGACCTTTGGGTATTTTCCCTTTGTTTTGTATGGGTTTTAATTAAATTTGACAACTCCAAAAGAAATTAACACTGCAAAGTTGACTGCCTGCTGGCCTTTGGTCATTTGTGTCTGCACAAGCCAACTGTTCATACATGTGGGGAAAAGAGAGACCCACACTAACCACAGATATGCAAATGTATAGTATAAATGCAATTTATGTAGGAAAAACACCTTGTTGGCATTCAGCCTATTCTGCTCCAGAAACATTTCTGATGACCTAAAGAAGGCTTCTATAAGCTGTGTCATCACCAGGAGGGTTTGGCCATACAAGAAACCTTACCTGTGGTAGTTAATATTCAAAAACACATTAGCTTAACAGTCAGGCTAAATCTGTCTGCACAGAATGACACCTGAAGTGCAGATTCTGAAACCTGGGGGGAAAACTTCAGCAGTACAAAAATCTTTTGAAGGCAACTGTGCTGTCCTAGACCAAAGCAAAAGTTCCTGCAGCAGCTGTAGGAAGGCACATAGTGCAGCAGGGGTCACTCCCCTAAAGGGAGCTACAGAAGAAGGTCCTGTAAACAAAGCCCATGGCTGGGAAGGGTGTTTTTTGAAACTTTCAAAAATGTGCATAGAAACTATGAGCACTTAAACAGGCAGAGTTCTCTGTGTCTGCTGACTAACAGATGCTAAATAAACAGGGTCTGGATTTTAGCAACTGGTAGCATGCAAGAGAACAGATAGCAAGACATTTGTCATGATTAATCCTGTCTTTCTTTTTTTTTCTTTTAATTTTCTTGTGCATTGAACTTTAAACATCTAAGGAAAACATAATGGCATTTGGAGGCTAACTACAGTTTTAAGTATTTAACTTCGTTAGTTAATCACAGCTAGTTGAATTCACTAAAAACAAGTACTGTAAACCCACTCATATGTTGAGTTTCATCTCTGTGCTGCTGTGACAGAGTGAAGCTTAAATTACTCTTATTTGAACCCAACAGATCCCACAGTGCATTTTACAAGCACAGCACAGAAATATCTATTGATGTACCAAGCAACTGTGGTTGCAAATAGAGCAGCTATTTAAGCACATAAAATGTAGCAATCTTGTTCAAATACTACAAGAAATAATACAATTTGGATTTTGCCCAGGATTTCCTCCCCCCTCCATCTCCAAAAAAGAGAAATATTTAAGTGGCCACCAGAAATCAAGAGCTTTGGTTTTGCATATCCCTTCCAATCTACACTGCTTTCTGGGTCTAAATAGAGTTAGTGATTCAAAAGCCTAAGTACGCATTTTGAGCTTCCCTTGAAGTATTTTGCATTGCTAAAAAGGTTGGGAATCCCCGACAAGAGATCTAAGAAAGAGGTAAACTTTACTTTTCAGTTTAGTTCTTTAAAAAGGCAATCAAAATTTGGCAATGCGTCTTAAATTATTTGTGCTTTCCAGTATCTTATATCTTCCTTTGCTGAGACAAATCTCTGCTCTAGGAAGGAAAAATCCACCCTTTGAAAGAAACAGTTTCCTAGAAGGTTACACACTTACCACATCCATGATCTGCATGAGGCTGAGGGTGAAATAGACTGTGAGTGGCTGGGAATCATTTGCAACTGGTCGCTCCAGAGGGTTGTAATTTTTCAGCAGCTCCTTGTAAAGCTTCCTTTGGAACTCTCCTTGCAGGGACTCTTTGGGCACAGGAATAAATAGATAAATAATTAGGAAAAAGCTGAGATAATATGCTTTTTGACTGCTATCAGATATCAGGTATCTATTATCACACCTGCTGCATTGCCAGAAAAATGCCACTGTATTTTGTATAGTTCATTAGTAACTACAACAAAAGCCAAATGTATCTGTTCATCCCAGCCTGTAAGGGGGATTGCCTGTCTGGTCATTTATTGATTGGCCAGGAGTGATAAATCTTAAATAGTAATGATGCTTCCTCAGCATACCCTTTGGTCCAGCAACAAGAAGTGATGGAGAGGAAACACACTACCTGTGACTAGACCTGTCCTGGCACAGCTCTAACCAGAACAGAGATATAGCACAGGGCATCAGCAAGACAATGGGAGAAAAATGGCCACAGGTTAGACTGAACCCGCTCTCAGGCTGCTCCAGACCGAGAGCTCCTTGGGGCAAGTACTCTCTACTTTGTTCTCTGTTCATGCAGCTATGAATGGAGCGAGGCACGGAGTTCCTGGCAGAGATGATAGGTGCTACACTAATACACATGATAATATTCAGGGATTTCTGTCCTTTCTGCACGTCAAATCCAATCTTATTTTGCCGGTTTTCCTATGGAGGGAGCGGGAGCAGATCCACATGGATGGAGCAGAGTAGACCAGGAACAGAGGCAGTTATTGAATGAAATGAAATCTGGGGCAGGCTAGGAACAGATCCTCTGGATGTGAGCCCTCCTTGTCCCACTCCAGACTGACTTCCCTCTTCCCAGTTTTCTAGTCCTGAACTCCCCCCACAAAGAGCCGCAGCCTCTGCCCTGTAGCGGCCACATTTAAATCCCTTGACGGAGTTCGCTCCCGCATCCCCCTCGCTCTGCCCATCTCCCGTGTCCCTTCCCGGCAGGTCCCAGCGCTGGCAGTCCCGCAGCGCGGCCGTGGCCGGGGGCCAGCCCCGCCGCGGCGGGGCTGGAGGGGACGGCCGGGCCGGAGACCCGCCGTGCAGGGGTAGACCAGGGCAGCTGTCCCTGCTGTCCGAGCCGCCCCTGCTGTCCGTGCCGTGCCCCCCGCCCGGCCGCGGCTCCCGGCGCTGCCCCGGGGCCGGCGCTCCCGCACTCACCGCGCACCAGCCCCGCCGCCGCCAGCAGCCACAGCGCCAGCTCCGGGAGGCCCATCCCGGGAGCGCCGGCGCCGCGAGGGATGGACGGACACAGCAACAGCAGCCGCGGCTTCTCCCGCGGCGGATCCGGCCCGCAGGGAGCCGCGGGCACCGCTGGCAGCTCAGCCCCTTCCTGCGCTGGCAGCGGAGCTCGCCCTACGGCGCCGGCGGCCCGGGAGGAGCGGAGCGCAGGGATGCTGAGGGGATGCTCAGGACCCGCCTCCGCGCCTGCCTCCCGCCTGCTGGAGCTCCCTCCCTGCCTCCCGCCCCTAATCCTCGAGCGGCCCCGGCCGGAGGGGAGGGAGCGGGGCGGCTCGCAGGCTGCGGAGGCCGGAGCGGTGCGGAGCGGTGGGCGAGGGGGCCCCGGCGTTATAGAGCCGAGAGCGGGGCCGGCCCCCTCCCCTGCCGGGCAGCCGCGCACGCTGCCCTCCCCGAGCCCCACCGGGCACGGGCGCTCGCAGCGGGGTCCTGGCCGAGCCGCTGGAGCCAGGGAGGGGAGGGGAGCACATCCTGCCCCCGCTGGCCCGAAAGCCAAGGGGCATCAGGGCCCCCAGGGCCACAGAGCTGCGCTCCAGCTCCCCTGCCGTCTTCGGCACAGGTGCTCGGTCATTCTCCTTTGCCACCGGGCAGCTGCTGCTACGGAAGGCATGGATTATTAGCCCACAGGGCAGCAGAGTGCCCCGGGCAGGGTGAGCTCTGCCGGGGGCAAGAGGAAGGCAGCCAGGGTGGGCACCCAGAGCAGGGCCAGTCCCGTTAGTGCTGGTCTCAGCCAGGACCTTGGCTTAGGTCACATTTAGGGGAGAAGGGTGATGGCTAAAATGATATTGCACATGGGGCTATTAAATCCCCAGCAGATGCTGGGCTTGGGGCTCAGGTACTGGATGTTTTGTCTAGATATGGGGAAAACAGCCATGGCCATGGGGCATTGTGTTTACTGCTTGACAAGCACATGATAGAAAAAATGATGCCTGAGTTCCTGCATGGTGTGGGTATAATGCATCACAGTTGGAAAGCTGGCCTAGAAAATTCAAGGCATTTGGTTGATTGTCTGGTTCCCATTTGCAACTCCAAGCACATTTTTGAGACCATGCATGGGTTCTTTCAGTCCAAATGCCTGTCCTTCAAATCCAGTTGCTGCATTAAATGAATGTCCAAGGCAGCTGCACTTGAGGAAGAATGGTATTGAAGTGTGTCCTCATTTGCAAGGGGTGACTAAATGCTTGTTTTTCAAATAACTGTCAGAAAGCAGTTTATTAGTCCATGCTAGTTCTCAGCTTTAAAAGTCCAAGTTATCTGTTTTGGTTTAAGCACTGACCTCATTTGTGTAGCTATTGTTTAAGTATTTTTAAAAGGTGAGCACAAAACCAGATCAAACCTGGGGGCAACCCAAGTAGCCCATTGGTGCATCATGTGTTCAGCTGTAACCTACAGCAGGACTGGTATATTCCCCTTCCCAAATGAGCCAATGTGCTAGAAGACTTTACCAAGGGGTAAACCAAGGGGAAACCAGCACGTGGCAAAGATAACTCTCCAAAAGCCAAGTCACAGCTGATAATTTTTGGTTTGTGGCGGGTATTTTTTTCCATGAGATCTTGACCTTTTTGGACCAGCTAGCAGACAGGAGCAAGTTGCTAGGGGAGCTCCATGTTATTTGCAGAAGAAACAAGTGTTATTATTCATTTGTACTTTAGCCTTCCCATGGCAGTGCTCTTGTACCTGGATTTTTGCCTTGTCTCATTTTGGAAAGGAAACTAATTTTCTTTCCTCCTACTCCTGTTACCCACTGCTGTTTTGGCACAGGTGCTCCAGATATTTTCGGGTGTACAGTAAACAGCATGAATTGTTCAGGCAAGAAATCTGCAGTTCACGGCTGACCTCTACTGTTGGCTCATTTTTTCGCTCTACACGTTGCTTTGTTGACCACTCTCTCACCCAGTGCTGAAGACACTGTAGAGGCATTCACAGCTCAAGGTCTTCAGGGCTCTGTTATGGGACTCAGAGGGCAAACCCTTCAGGAGATGGTGCTGAAACCCCAAATTCCAGTAGTTACAAACACGGAAAGAATAATTTGTAGTTATTTCTTTGATAAAATTTTATTTATTTTTGGTTTTGGCAGACTCATTTGCTGTTGGTGTTAGCAAATTGAATTTTATAGGCACTTCAGAAATTCTTATCTTTTAATAGCAATCAGCACCCCAGCCCGTTGATTAAACTGTGTTCAATCAGGTGCATTCCTACTAAAATTTTACCTTTTTAGTCAGAGATTCTGGTGTGAGTGCACACAAATGGCAGGAAGGGGTCATAGCTCATTTCTGTAGTCGTCCTGGCTAATAAAAGGGAACTTCACAAACATTTATATGGGTTGCTTGTCTAGATACTAGCAAAGAAAGATAAACAAACACTATACTGAAGTCTTCCAAAAGCCTTCATTTATGACACAAGTTATCTTTGTAGAATCCAGTGTTCACAACTTAAAAGCAAGCCGTACAGTCTGAGGCCAGCAGAGGCTCTTTTCTTTGCCTCCAGTGCCCACTAGAGGCAAGACGCACTCGTTTCTGAGCTTTAGTTCTTTCCGTTGTATGCCATCCAGCCAGGTGGTTTGGAGGCAGCAATTTCCCCTCTCTAGATGAGAATCTCTTAGAGATAGTAAGGAATGAAGTTCATTTTACAGTTACAGGCTGTAGAAACTGGTGGGGGTCTCCCAGCACACCTCCCACAGCTGGATATTTGCCAGAATATAAACAAACTTCTGATGCCAGTTTGTTTCTCATGTACCTCCAATTAGAGTTGGCCAATGTGTGTGTCTCTGCGAATAACCAACGTGCTCAAGGACATAACATTATGCATCATATCTCATGTATCAAGGTCAGGCAGAAGAAACTGTGTGTGCTGATAGGACGCAGCTAATACCAGCATGCTGTCTGCTGTTTCTCTGTCTGGTAAGCAAAGAAATAAATACATCCTTATGGGCAGTTAAATGCCTCCCTGACACCTGATCCTGTCAGATCTCGGGAGCTCAGCAGGGTCAGGTCTGATTAGTATTTGGATGGGAGACCTCCTGGCAGTACCGGGGGCTGCAGGTTCTAGTCCTGAGGACTTCACTGTCACTGTCCAAGCTCGCTCGGCTGTGGCAGATGAACCTGAGGAGTTAAATAATGGGGCACGTTTACACTTTGATTTCTGTATAAGGAATTATTGTTCCTCTCATTTCTGCCTCTGTCAGGTCCTTCGGAATCATCTTGTAATTCCAGGGCTTGGCTTTCATTTCTCATTGCCATATAATTCACATTTCAGAGTAACTTTGCCTTCTTTTTGGATGATTGTGAACAACAGAAAGTTGACAGAATAGCTTTTCTTCACCCTGGTTAATTTTAAATAGCTACATAATTTGGAGTTCACAGGAGCTAATTAAAGTTGACAGGAAATCTGCATTTTAGGCCTACAGCTTTAACAGATCCTCATCTATAAGTGTCTGAAGATCAACCTTATTTATCTTGTCCTAAAGCAACAAAGTAGAAATTTTTCTTTGCTGAAAAAATTACCATCTGCTGCAATTTAAATAACTAACATGAATTCTACCAAAAATGGTCATTTTGTCTGTAAAAACCATTCCAGTAAGGCTGTTGACCACAAAGCAAAGCTTAAACCCTTTCAAAGACAAAATATTGTATAAAAAGTGAGAGCAAATGTGTTTAAATTTTGGGCTTATAGTTGAGGAAGGGGAGAGAGGAAAAATCAGTCTTGCAAAGCCAGATTTCTACAGACAAGATTTCTAAAAGGAAAAAGAGTCAGGGTGCACTCATGGGCTAGGAAATACTGAATTTTGGCCTTTAGAATCCTAATGGTTAAGCTTCAGTTCATCAAATACATACATTTTTAATATGGCTATGGGGAGAAAGAATTTTTCATTTTTTTCAGGTCTCTGCATTTTGTCTTGGCGTGCATGGATTGCAAATTTGCAATCCCATTTCTTACCTTGCATAAAACCAGCATTCCCTAATATCCCTTCCCAGTTCCTGTGTCACTCCTAAACTGAATCAGCCCCATCCTTGTATGATTTATTTTAACTCGTCACTGGTGAAGGTGAAGTTGATGTTTTCCAAGCATGTGCAGCAACAAATATCATGTATCATCTTCTGTTTTAAATGAGCCCCTGTCCTTTCTCTGGCACAGTGCACTGACAGCAGCAGGAGGCTACAAAGGGGCAAATGCCCCGGTGAGTCACTGGAGATGGGAGAGGAGGAATTCATTGCTCTGGGCACCGTAAAGTGGCAGCCAGTCGTGGCTGTCTCTGACTAGCTGGTGACAGTCCTTCATGGAAAGTGTTGCAAATGGGAGCATTAGAGAATGAGAAAAAAACAAATAATTTTTGGTGTCAGAATACAGCATATTTGGAGGCTGTGGATCCTTTAGAGACAGGAAGATTTTTCAAAATGAGATTCCTTAACTGGACCCAAAGGGACTCTCAAAGCACCTGCCAGGTTGTTTCACTGATGAAGAGCTGTGGACCTCCCAGAGGAGGGACTGAAACTATTTTAAATACAGGTTTTATTGGAAAATACACTACAAATAATTCAAAGCACTAGATGTGATCAGTTTTCTCTGGATCCCATAGACACAGTAATACAGACTCCAGTGCTGTGTGTCTGGAGCACTAGAGAAGGTGGGCTGGGGTTTTGCCTGTTCAGGAATGCAGGCCACGTTTTTTCCGCATGGGAAGCACAGTGTGGAGCAGCCTGTGCTCTGCTTCCCAAACGTGACAAATGTGAGCAGCAGACAGTGCCTGCTGGCTCCTAGGCTTGTGGAATGGCCAAGTGTGTGGGAGGATGGATCCCTCTTCCAGCTGGACTTGTGATGTTATTGCTTGTGACTAAGAAGGTGGGACTTTTCCCTGCTTGTTCCTGGTCTCAAAGACCAGCTTGTGCCATCAGCTGCCAGGCCAGGACTGTGGGTGGGTGTGCTGGGTGTCAGCAGCACCCATCGGGGGCACAGCTGCACTCCAGCTGTTGGCAGTGCAGGGACACAGCCCTGGGCATCAACCCCAGTGCCCAGCCCTGGACTGGCACAGCCCCAGAGCTGGGCTGGTCCCCAGAGAGGGGCCGATGCACTCTGGGAGTGAATGGCCTGTAATCACACATTTAAGTATCACACAGAATATACAGCCCTGAGCCAGGTGTGATACATCTCAGCACTGAAGAACTGGCAGAGCAAAAGGCTGACTAATGGTCCCATTTCCAAAATACCATTTTATGAGCAATCTGGGTGTCAGCAACCACAATAGACACATGCAAAGAGGAAAGACTTTTCCAGTAATAAACCTGCCTTTGATTTTAGTGATAGTTAGCTCTCAAAATAAAACTTCTCTGTTTTCCTGGAACATCAAAAGGGTTTTTGTTAGTCCTGGGTGAATGCAAACTGCTTTCAGTGTATTTTTCTTGAACTAGATATAAAAGACCACAGATAGTTCATACATTTATTATGGACAATTTTTTTCTAAAATTTCTTTTTATTGTGACAGAGAGTATGAAAAAAAGGAGAATGAGGACATAGGAAGGAACTGTCTGGGTTTTTTTCAGTGATATTAATTAGGTAGAAGGATTTTTCAAGCTTGGATAAGCTTTCAGGTATTTCCTTAAGCGTTTGTTTTTCAGGAGGAATTTTAGACCACTGATTGTATTAATAACTGATTATAAGTTAAAAGATATGTTAAAAATAAAGACCTGACTTAAAATTTGCCTACCATTTAGGCCAACATATTTGGAATGTCTTCTTATTACTGCCTTTAAAACCAACTCTTGTCCCCTGGGAGAAGGAAGATTCCCTCATCATAAGTTGGTTTTCTTTATAAAATAGTGCTATTTATGAAAGTTCTTGAAGTGAATCACTGACCTCTGAACTTGGAAACTCTGCAAAGAGCAGCAATGAAACTTGCCTTAAGTGTAAATGAGCAGCAATTTAAATATTAAGTATCAGCTGGTATTTCACATTGCTTCCCACATACCCTTTTATAAAGCAGTCAGGCTGGAAGCTTTGTATAAATAGCATTTACTTATTGCCACAGTTTAATTGAAAGTTTGGTGTTTAAGGATAGTTAACATGGGAACTAGGAATGACTGTTACTACTTGCTGTGTCATAGCTTTGCTGTGTAGCCTTGAAAGATGACAAAAATCAATGATATGCAATTTTCTCTAACTTGAATTGTTATAAATCTCTGTCTAACAGAGATACTGATAATTATTTTATCATGCAACAAAACTATATTGATGTGCTTACACATAACTGGAGTGCAGCAAGAACATGTTTACAAGGAGTCTTTCAGCTTCTGGCAATTTGAAATAATCATGTTGAGTAGTAGGTGAATCAAAGGCAATGGGTAACCAGACTCCATTAATATAGTTCTTTAATTGCCTTGAGTAAAGGAAGAAAAACATAGAAAGAAAAACCCTTATTGTTTGGAACATGGTTTGAACCATTTTGCAATGGTTTTCTCTCAGTACCAAACTGGGAGTTCAGATTGGCCACTGTTGACAAGAACTAGACCATTGCATTACTTGTTGTTTATACTTTCCCTTTTTCTCTTGCACCAACTCCATTAATGTCTCTCATAACAGATATTTTTTTTTTTTTTACTTCGTGCACAGACAGGGACTTGGGCAGTAGTAGATTGTCACAAGAAACCTTAACATGAGTACAAACTGCTCTGGGACTATGGGGTTATTGGCTAATTGCATCATTGAAACCACACTCCCAGAAAGGTATCTATGTGTTTGATCGATACTTTCACAGAGCATGCTGGGTTGGGAGGGACCCAAAAGGATCATCAAGTCCAACTCTAAAGTGAATGGCCTGTATGGAGATCAAACCCATGACCTTGGCACTGTTAGCACCGAGCTGATCTCAGGGTCAATCTGACACACCCACCTGAGCCAAGCATTCAAAATGTGTGTTGTACTCCTGTGCAAACCAGGTTCTGCATGCACGAGACTGCAAATTTGTTCAGATGCAAAATATGAGATGTACTGTAGATGCCTCATATAAATATGTGAGGACATTTCAGTGGTAACTACTACATGCTTCTGTGAGCAAGATCATAAATAACAGCTGAGGTTGTTTATCATTTTCAATCAGTCATGATACACAGCCTTGGTTAAAAAGACCCTGAGAGCCAGACCCTCTGCTGCTGTTCCTCCGGGCCGTTCCTTGTTTCTCTGACCATTCATGAAGCAAAAGGCTCTCAAATGAGCATCACTGGGCATTTTATTTATTTATTCTTCTACTTGTGAATGATGATTAAAATATCTTCTTAGTGAAAATCTTGCTGTTCTTTTCTTAATACCGTATTATCCCATTGCCCTTGGCAGATGCAAACACAGATGATTATCTTGTTGTAGTACAGATGACTCCATTCCTGTCCTTATTGTTTAAATCTTGCCTCAGATCCTCAGTTGTTCTTCTGTCAGCTCCATGAGGACTCTTTCCAGGGCCAATGACAAGCAGAAAGGGCTTCACAGCCACCATAATACGTATGATGTTCTTTGGTCTCTGCTTGGGCTTGGATCTTGTGTGGCAGACAGCTGCCTTATTTATGGAGTTTCTCCTCCTTTAACATGTTGTCTTGGGAACTAAGCTGTAGGACTGCAGAGGGAGGAGGGGTTTTTTTCCCTGATGTGGATTTTGCCATGTGGAGTTCCTGCCCATTTGTGTCTGGCAGTCCCAGCCTATCCCCAGCAGACCACAAGGAGACTCACCTTAACTCAGTCTCTGGTTTTACCTTTGTAATGAATTTGTTTTAACAAGTGCTGTCCATAAGGCATAATATTTTGACTTACTGAAATAATCCCTGTGACTTTCCTTGGTGCTTCCTGCCTGCTGAAATCCTTTCCAGAGCAGTCAGTGCTTGCAGACATGCAGCCTGCCCACCTTTGCCTGGCAAGGATGGTGACATCAGGTGGCAGTGGGGCCTCAGGGACAGAATTAGACTCAATTCCCTTCTCAGTTTTGCCTCACGATTTTTTCGATTTGGACATTCTGTGGGAGTTACCACAGCCTGGACAACCTAATAAAAGTAAGCAACTAATTTACCACCAGGCAGTTTACTGAAATAAAGGGAACAGAGTTATAAATAATGGCCC